>JALJCO010009074.1:0-580000 GCA_023101725.1 Atherinomorus stipes
TGCAATGTCAGAAATGAAAGGACATTTCCAAGATGCAAGTGTAGACAGAAGAAAAGAATTTCATACAAAACATAAAACAGTTGTTTGAGTCTTTTGGGATTGGAGGGCTGTGCGTCATTTGTAGACTAATTCTGTTTTTTTTTTCTTACAGGTTATAGTGCTTTGTCTATCAAACATTTCCAATAAAACATTAAACTTCCAAACATTAAACCTCCCCAAAAGGAAAAAAAAAAATCTTGCAAAGCTGTATGTTTAGAAAAAACAAGTGAAACCTGGATTCAAATGCAAGTTTTATTTCCCCTTAGTGGCCGTGAACTGCAGTAGCCTTTAGTTATCAGCAGGTGTCACAGCTGAGCTGAAGGAGACGCACGGTCTTCCTGCTCCGCTCTCCAAGTGTTGAGGTGATGAGACAAATGCTGGGCCAGTCCTGTTTTGTGTCTTATTAGCTCCCAGTTGCATTTAAGTGTGTGAGCATTCCTGGTCGTGTAAAAGTCACAGACATTACACCTTGGTGATGACGTGTCCATGAGACTTGCAGAGCCTCAGTAGGATTGTGTTGATAGTCCCTCTGCAGGTTGCATTGTCTTGAGTCCAACAAAATGATGACACTCCCTTACTTAAGGACCGAGTGATAAAGTAAGAACACAAATTTACTGTCTACTTCTTCTCAGCTTTCCTGACACCTGTCATGTGTCTGACTTTTGGCATCAAAAGCCAATTAAGGGAGCATCTGCTTGTGGTTTTAGAAATGTTTATTTTTGTCCCCTGCTATCAGATATTGTCCTGCAAATAGAATGCCAACAGATTAAGATACTGTGGGTCAGCTGGTTAAGCCAGAAAGCTCTGCAGTTGATTTTTATCTTACACAGTTTCAAGCTGTTAAGTTGCTCCAAATTTTCATACCTTATATGTGTGCTTAAAGGCCCACTACGTAACTTTTCAACCTTAAGAATATGCATTTCTGACTTGTTTGATGGCACACCAACATTCATTATGCACATTTCTTGAGCCATCACTGCCCAGCAGCATCCCAAGGCTGAGAAACCGCAATATGCAACTGTTTCCATTTGGGACACGGCTAGCAAACAGATATAAACACAGCAGGTGTTTTGAACATGCATCATGGTGGATTTGGGAAAAAAAAATGCTAGGAACGATTATTGGAGGAAAAGGGGGGGGGGGGGGGGGAAAGAGAGGAAGGGACAGAATGGGAGATAAGACAAGAGGTAAGATAAGACTGTCTTGTACTGGCTGCAGTGAGCTCACAGTACAGGTAGGATGAAGGTGGATGCCAGTTTAGTTGTCGATAGGGGGCGCGTCACTGAGAAATATGCAAAGAGTTTTGTAGAGCGTCTTTAAAGATAAACACCAAGAAAATACACAGGACATGCATTCCAGTCATCCCTGTCATTAACATTCCCTCAACGTAATTTTCAATTCTATGTCCAAAAATAACCAAGAACAATAGTATTAATTATCTATTGACCATGATACAAAGACATCAATAAAGTGTTGAAGTTTGATTATTTCATGAAAACTTTTTTTTGTACATTTTTAATCTTATGCTTGCATCATATTTTAAAACAGTTTGAAAAGAAGCAGCAAAAACATTGGAAGAGAAATCTGATGCCTGAGTTGTTGAGGATCTAACAACTCATTAGGTTTATTTGCAGCAAGTCAAGGACATATTAGGTGTAAAAGAAAAAACAAAAAAGAGCATCCCAGAGAGGCTGAGTGTTTAGAGAGGGAAGATGTTCAGCACTGTGTGAGAAGTTGTTTTACCATGTAGATTACTGGTTAAAATTATGTTTCTTAATGTAAGGCAATGTGAAATTTAAGGGATTTCTTCATCTACAGTAAATCATATCAGGAAGAGATGAAGGAAATCCACAGAAATATCTGTAGGGAAAAACATAAAGGGTGCTAATCTGTTCACAAAATCAATCCACATGGATTACCTGTGTTTAAATAGAAGGCTTAAAAAAAAAAGTCTGTGTGCTGAGCTGGCAGGCCTGCAGTCCAGACCAGTCACCCAAGAAATGACAGTACAATATATATGATTCCTTTAAAAATTACTTCAGTTATTTTCCTCAGTTCCAAAGCACTTAATAGTAAAAAAGTTCCACAGTTAAAGTCGTATTTTTTTTTTTTTATTTTTTTGCATCAGGTTAAAAGCCACATTACTAATGTTTGGCAGATTTTCTCAGTTTGGTGCCTTCTAACGAAGGTTTTCTCAGCTTCTGTCTTGCATCCTGTCTCTTCTCTGAGCTCTGTCCTGCCAGTAAGAATCAGTCCAAAGTTGACTCTTGTTTTATCTCTTGCTCTGTTAATCTTTCTCTGTTTTTTTCCTCACTTCCTCTGATAATATCCACTTGTCTTTGCTCAATCAGCCATAGTGTATGTTCAAAATGGCCAATGTGTTGGGATCGACATGTTACTGTGTGACACGACATGAAGCAAAACCCAGCTTTCATGTGATGTCCCAGGCAGGAAAAAAACTGTGTGGTTTCTCAGCCTTAAGACACTGCAGAGCAACAACAGCTCCAGGAAAGAGTATAAAAAGTGTATACGTAATGAAAGTACACTCTAAAAAGAGTATTTGGGCTGTTGTTGATATAAAAGACCTATTTACATTGATCTGACTTAATTATTTTAGTTTGGTGGTGATATTTTTTTTCTTTTTTGTTGTCAAATCAACTTAAAAACCACGCTCGCTGATCTTAGATAATTTTCACTTTCACTCAAGGTAATTTTATTAAATGGTTTTAGCTTTAGCATGAACAACAAAGAGGGTGGGGCTCTTTTCAAAACTCAACATATCCAGACCATAGGGTCATGGAAAACACAAATTCAGCAGGAAATTAACCTTTTATGATTGTTATCCTATGAATTTGAGTTATGTGTTTACTGCTTTTGTTATGTTCACATTCAGAGAAATTTGTTGAGAAATTCTGTTCAGTTTGGATGTAAAAGTTGGCATCATGCTGGTTCCGTGTGAAATGGAACCAGCATGGCTATAAGTTGCTGTTAAGTCACAGACTTACACATTAGGTACCACTTTGGCTTGGAACTAAATATAATGTACAGATTAAGGTGTACTTAAAATTTTACTTTGTACTGAGTCAGAAATTTTACTTGAGAAAAAAAAATGCATCTAACAACATTACAGCAATTCAGTTAGTTCATTCCAAAAATAATGAGAAAAAAAAGTTGTAACAAAGGAAAAAAATGCTCACAGTCTTTGATATAAATTATATTTGTACTTTGTATGAATGCAATGTCTTTCTTTGTCTTCAGGTACAGAATATATTTTCAGTGAATCAAAATTTTTGGTTTCAACTACATCATAATTTTAATTTGAGAAAAACTAATACATTTAGGCATTGCAAAATGACTAATTATTTTAAGTTGATACAAAGTATAATTTTTTTAGCAAGCACATAGTTTTACGGTTGGAAAGATAGGTGGTGTTGCATTAAACTGACCATTTATTTGTCATAAAGAAGTAACATGTCTTGATTTTAGCATTACAATTGTTGCTGCAGCGTAATTGAGCCGTTAAGCTCACTTCCTCTACTTTTTTACAGTAGCTTTAACTATGAGGTTTCAAAATCTCCTGCAGAGTAAAAGCCAAAGTCTCTCCCTGAAACTTAAATGTCCTGCAGGTCAGGGTGACTCTGCAATTTAGTGAAGATATGAGCTATGCGATGTTAGCTGGGTTTATATTTTAGCTCCACAACCATCCATATATCAAATACGAGCTTTTCACTGTGGATTGAAAGCCAATTTTGCCTTGTAAGTGTGCTATAAATAAACTGTAGATGTCAGACCTCAGTTTCTTCAGAAAAGTGGCTTTAGTTTTACAGCCTCAAGTCTTTCTGATGGAGGCAGAGATGAATAATTTAGGTCAGCATCAGTGGAGACATCCAACAAGTTAGAATGACACACATTAATTAATGATCAAGTAAATAGAGTAAGTCTCAACAAGCGTTTTATTCAGAAATTTGTATTCAATCCAAGCAGAGCAACAAAGATAAAAAAGTAAAAACAATAAGAAAATAGACGTCAAATCATGTCGAGGATACAATGGTTCCATATGCAGCCTGTTAATAGTGACATATGAGCCAACACAACAGCCCTCGACACCGACACCTGCTTCTAACATCATCTTTTATTTGATACCAACCACTACAAAAAGGAAACAACACACTACAGCGGCTGTACCAGATCCAAAACCAATATCAAATTAAGCTGCATTTAGAGAAAAAAAATCCCACTTAGGCAGACCCCGTATCCCAACCAACTAAAAAAACTGCTTTAACTTACAACAAAAAAAAACATTTTTTGACCTGCTTTATTAATGAGTCTGGGAATTATTTTGATGATGACAAACTTTTATTAACATTTTTTGGGGAAATCAAAGAATAATTCCATCTCAGAAAGTGACGATCTTGGAGGTACACTGAATAGATTTTGAACTGTCAGATCATGTTTACATAAATCTTGCACATCAGTGATGCTCATGATAGATTGAGTTTCCAGCAGGGCAGAAACTCAATCTCACCCAGAGGTTTATACAAATTCACTCTGCAGCTACAGCATATTCTATCACTGGCTGTCACTTCAGCTTGATTATTAATCTAACTAGCAATGACATTTCATTCATTTGCAGCTTGTCACAGTTATTCCCTGCTCTCATGATTGTTTAGTTTTCGGCTCCACAGTCGCCTAAAGCTCACTCTTGCAATTGAACAACTTCCTGGTATTTATGTGCTCGTTTTTGGACATCTCTTCTCTTCTACATCTATTACTATTTCTTTGTCTTACCTGAATGAAGGGGTGGATGATTGCAGATGAAAGGAGAGAAATAAGATAAAAGGAAAGGTGATGGAAGGAGACTGGAGAAGAGAGAGGGTCTGGAGATGGAAGTAAGATGAGAAAGTTGTGGGGGAGGACACAATAAGACTTTTATAGCTGCCTCCAATCTCATACACACTTGTCCCACGTATCCCCCATGCACCAACTTCATCCCCACCTCTCTATTTTAAGAAGAGGGGTTTGTCAAGACATGACGCAAACACTGTTGGCCTACAGTATTAATAATATCTCTATGTGACTTCCTTCGGACCTAATCTCCACCCTGGGCTTCTGTCTTTGCTCTGTGCAACACATCTGTCCTTTTATGCTCTTTCTGCTCCGATTTATGCTGTCATCTTTATGCTTCCAGGCTTATGTTGACTAACTGCAACAGTTACAGCTGTTTCGACATAGATGGCGGTTTGAGATAAAAGCAGAACAACAAAAATGCAGTCTGACAAAGTTGTACTGCAGCATTCAAAAAAAGAAGTCCACCTTCTTCAACTTGAAATTGAACAAGTAGAGACGAGAAATACATCATCAAAGATGACTAATCACCCGTGCCATCTTGGGGTATTGTCGATAACAATAAACCAACCTTAATGAAAAGTTTGAAAATTCCAGATCTTTGTAAGCCACGCCTTTTATTTTTCATACCGTAACTCAATGTTCTTTCAGAGAAACTCATTTACCGTACCGTACCGTCTTCTTCCGCTTATCCGGGATCGGGTCGCGGGGGCAGCTGCCTAAGCAGAGAAGCCCAGACTTCCCTCACTGAGCCGCCAGCTCATCCGGGGGGATCCCGAGGCGTTCCCAGGCCAGCCGGGAGACGTAGTCCCTCCAGCGTGTCCTGGGTCTCCCCCGGGGTCTCCAAACTCTGCTTCCTCCTCGCAAGACGTGTTGGTGGGATTGAGGAGGTCTTCGAAGTATTCCTTCCACCGGCCCACGACGTCCCGAGTCGAGGTCAGCAGCCCACCATCCCCACTGTACACAGTGTTGACGGTGCACTGCTTCCCCCTCCTGAGCCGCCGGATGGTGGACCAGAAACGCCTCGAAGCCGTCCGGAAGTCGTTCTCCATGGCCTCACCGAACTCCTCCCATGTCCGAGTTTTTGCCTCAGCAACCGCCAGAGCCGCGCTCCGCTTGGCCCGCCGATACCCGTCAGCTGCCTCCGGAGTCCCACAGGCCAGGAAGGCCCGGTAGGACTCCTTCTTCAGCTTGACGGCATCCCTCACCGCTGGTGTCCACCAGAGAGTTCGGGGATTACCGCCACGACAGGCACCGACAACCTTACGGCCACAGCTCCGACTAGCAGCCTCAGCAATAGAGGTGCGGAACATAGCCCATTCCGACTCGATGTCCCCCACCTCCCTCGGAACATGGGTGAAGCTCTCCCAGAGGTGGGAGTTAAAGCTCTCCCTGACAGTGGACTCCGCCAGACGTTCCCAGCAGACCCTCACGACACGTTTGGGCCTGCCAGATCTGACCGGCAACCTCCCCCACCATCTGAGCCCACTCACCACCAGATGGTGATCAGTGGACAGCTCCGCCCCTCTCTTCACCCGAGTGTCCAGGATAAGGGGCCGCAAGTCCGATGACACGACTATGAAGTTGATCATGGAACTGCGGCCTAAGGTGTCCTGATGCCAGGTGTAAATGTGGACACTCTTGTGCCTGAACATGGTGTTTGTTATTGACAATCCATGACGAGCACAGAAGTCCAACAACAAAACACCGCTCGGGTTCAGATCAGGGGGGCCGTTCCTCCCGATCACGCCCCTCCAGGTCTCACTGTCGTCGCCCACGTGGGCATTGAAGTCCCCCAGCAGAACGATGGAGTCCCCAGAGGGCGCGCTTTCCAACACGCCGTCCAAGGACTCCAGAAAGGGGGGGTACTCTGAACTGCTGTTCGGTGCATAGGCACAAACAACAGTCAGGATCCGTCCCCCCACCCGGAGGCGGAGGGAGGCTACCCTTTCGTCCACTGAGGTGAACCCCAGCGAGCCAGGGGGCAATGAGTATGCCCACCCCCGCTCGCTGCCTCTCACCCGGAGCAACTCCAGAGTGGAACGAGGTCCAGCCCCTCTCGAGGATGGTGTTCCCAGAGCCCGAGCTGTGCGTGGAGGTGGGTCCAACTATATCCAGTCAGAACCGCTCAACCTCGCGCACCAGCTCAGGCTCCTTGCCAACCAGAGAGGTGACATTCCACGTCCCTAGAGCTAGCTTCTGCAGCCGGGGGTCAGACCGCCAGGGTCTCCCCCGCCCTCGGCCGCCGCCCAACTCACATTGCACCCGACCCCTATGGCCCCTCTCGCGGGTGGTGGGTCCACAAGAAGGGGGGCCCATGTCGTCCTTTCGGGCTGAGCCCGACCGGGCCCCATGAGCAAAAGCCCGGCCACCAGGCGCTCGCCTCCGTGCCCCACCTCCGGGCCTGGCTCCAGAGGGGGGCCCCGGTGACCCGCGTCCGGGCGAGGGACACGTGGCTCCGTTGATTTTTATCTCCATACGGGGTGTTTGGGCTGCGCTTTGTCTGGTCCCTCCCCTAGTAACCTGTTTGCCATGGGTGACCCTGCCAGGGGCATAATTTAGCCCCAGACAACATAGCCCCTAGGATCCTCAGAACACGAAAACCCCTCCACCATGATAAGGTGGCAGCCCAAGGAGGGGACTCATTTATTTACTTTAAAAACAAACTAATTTTTTTTAGTTCACTGTGTTCCCCAAATTCTCTATTAATAATTTAAAGATGATTTATAAATATGCTGCTTAGTCTCCTTACCATCACAGAGAGTCAGGAGACATCACATCTCAGCGGTAAACACTCAGAATCAGCCTTGGAGTTATTTAAAGGTCCTCGGGATGCTGCTTGGCAGTGACGGCTTGAAAATACGCATAATGAATGTTGGTGTGCCATCAAAACAAGTCAGAAGCGCATATCTTTAGGGTCTAAAAGTTACGTTGTGGGTCTTTAAAAGGTGGTAGCTACAAGTTTAATTGCTCTCCGCCAGTAGGTGGCACACTAACACTCATTTCCTCAGTTAGCATTAGCAGCGTTACAGAACTGGCAAACTGTTAATTAACATTAGCAAATGTTTAGCTTTCATGTTCAGGAGGAAAGTGGCAACCATGGGGCTTTGAGCCCCTTTGCTACCTTCACCCTCATAGTGCTAAGTTGCGTTCACATGATAAGAGGTTTGCACTTTGCTCACCGCAAGGTAGGGCACAGAGGTGCTGAGTGGACGCAGGAGAGCTCAGAGTGTCTGTTTGCAACGTACACAAGCAGCTAAGCTGGAGTACGCTAAAGTCTGACATCTCGCCACACATTGCTCTCCCTGTTGAGATCATGAGATGCCCTTAAGGTGGTTTTCATGTAGTTTTACTGTAGTTTCTCTTCCTCTTCTGTACGTAGCGCTTCTGACTACGTTAACTGCTGTCTCTGTGGTTGCACTCTGAAAGGTCAGTGGAAACTGGCTCAAAATTTAAAGGGACTTGAGGCAAGATTAAGAAACATAACTCGCGACTGCCGCTCCAGGTAACTGCAGCCACGAGCCAAGCCGTCACGGGAGCGTGCACAAACTAAAGCTATAATGTTGTTTACTAACCTTTTTCTTCGTAGTTACACTTTTTAGTGTCTTTCAGTTGATCTGGATCGTTTGCTGACAGCAGAAGAATCCATAACTATCGCTTACAGTGTTTGAATTTACTGCGACCGTCTTCTTCTTGTATCAAAACTGTGGATGTAGCATCATTTGACGTCAGGTCCGCAGGGCAGCGTGGGAAATTCAGACACTGAATTGCAGCGCATTTTGCAGTACACAGCCTGTTCAAGGCAACGGAGAAAAACATTGGTGGAAACGTTCTATTTGGTATTTAGCTCTTCACCACCCATTAGTATTAAAAAAAATGGACATGCATGATTGTTTTTTTTTTTTTCAAATTCCTGCCTCTAGTCCCTTTAAATATTTTGAACTTTGAGTGCAGCAGCAAAGCTGCAAATTCGAGTGGTGCGCAATGGGTAACGGTACCGCTTAGATTGCTGCTACCACTCTCTCCATAAGAAACAATGGGACGGCTAGCACAAAGCGTTTTTTACCACTGATCATGTGTGCTTAACACTAAAGAATCCTGACTTTGGCATGGTAATCAGATGTGAATATTATTTTTAAACCCCATCAAAATTGATAAAACAATTGTTTACATGCTACAATTTTTTTAAAATACTTTTATTCTGCACCCATCTATGTTATTTAAAAAAAAAAATTGTTTTGATGAAAAAGTTGTAGCTATCACTTTCAAACAAATGTAAATATAGTCCAAACAGTTCATGTCCAGCACGTTTAATAATGATTGTCTTTTTCAGCATTTAAATTCTTTTCTGTGTAAAAATATTTCTAGCTGTTAATTAATTAAATATTTTTTGTAAAACAATTATTTGTTTCTGATTATGAGCTTCATTTAAGGTTCTTCAGCTCTTTGTTGTTTCTGTGTTGTTTTTTTTGTAACTTACAGGTAGTGCTGTTTTCTCCAAAGCACATCATGCATGTTCTACAGTATGAATTATGCTGTGGTGGAATTTTTGACTCCATCTATGAAAAAGTTGCATGCTCTTCTTTAAACTCAAGTTTTACTTGTCATTTCTTCCTACTTATCTCCTCGATCACGACACATTCCTAATTTCAATTTTCAAACCTCAGTTCTCTTTTTTTTTCTCTATATCTATGTGATTCTGGGCCATCCTCATTATTTATTGTTTGTGTAAGTCTGTGTAATTCTTGGTTGGTAAGGGCTATTAGAAGAATCAGTTTAGGTTGGTGATATTTAAAAGAAAGAAATATTAATTTAGAGAGAAATTAACTTGTCTTAAAGGCTGCAAGTTCAAGAAAATATATAAATGTCTTTTTACAGAGCAGACATATCATTATGGGCACTGAATGACATGTAAGGTTCTTAATGATGATGGCTAATCACTGCTCGGGGAAAATGTATTTAACTCCAGATGGTGAAAAGCATGTGTAAGATGAACCTGGAAATGTCAGTATACTGAATGATTTAATAATGATTATTGCGAACATTTCTAATCAGCTCTGGTCAAAAGAGTTTAATTCAAATGTGAACTTTAAAATGTCTTCTCCACAGCAAAGAGGATGGTTTTATTGGGTTTCATTCAACATCCTGTAAAAAAAAAAAAAAAAAAAAACTGCACTGAAAAGGTCTCCTAAGTTTAATTTTGTCCACAGAACACTATTCTAAACAAATATGGGCTCATCCAGGTAAGTCTCTGCTATCACTAATCTTGACTTTGTCTCTTTGTTTTAGTTAATTCTTTCTGGCTGTTGCTCCGGCAGCCCTCATTGGTTAACATCTGGTCGAGGCTAGCCAGACTCCAGGTTCACCCACATTGTTTTTTATGGTTCAGATTGGTCTGGATTAGTCCATCTAGATTAGCCTTGGGGACCAGAATACTCGTTAGATATTTTGTCCCACAGTTTATCCTCAATCCACAGTTTTCTCATCACAAAATATCCCAACAGTATCTCCATAAGATTAAAACCATCAGGAACCAGGAGGACAACATCCTCACCGACTGGCTTTGTTTTAAATCATATGATAGTGATTCTCAGACAGCTCTATGGTCTTTGCCACTGAGGAAAAAGAAACTGTACATAATTATTCATGTATTTTACTTCAAAAACTATCATTTAATGGTTTATTTAAACCAACCAGTTAAGAACAAATGAGCCTTGTTAGACAAAACAGAATAATGTGTTGTATGTACTGTATGGTGTATATTTCTCTAACTGTTACGTAAAAATACAGATTACAAAAAATCTAATGAAATTGCTCACGTATGTGCTGTCATGTCCTGCACTGACCCTCTGTTCTCTCTGTGTCCTGCCCTGGAACTCCCTCAGCTTTCTTGTCTCTATTGAATTACTCCCCATCAGCACTTTCCAGCATTGTAGGGAACTGTGACTGGGAGGGGTGAGGTGGTGAGGACAACATGCTGGAACGATTTGTTGTGGGGGAGAGGCTCAAAAGAGAAGTGGACAGATTCATGTGTAATTCTAAATGAATTGTTATAATTCATGAGGAGAGTCGGGCCAAGAGCCTGGATTTTTGACTCTGAATAGTGAGAATACATGCAGAAAACAATGAAAAAAATAACCCTGAACTTTGAAATGGCAGGAAATTTAAACTCAGTGAAGTAGATGCACACATGGTTAAACGTGTACAATGAGATCCACAGATCAAACTGAAAATAGAGAGAAAGTGAGAGGGACAGTGACAGACAGAGAGAGAGAGAGGGAGGGGAATTAAATGTGTTTTTAATGACCTACATGCTATTCAGCAACAGGTGGTGCATTAGGTCATGGCAACGGCTACAAGTCATAACTGTGTGCAGAGCTGTGTGTGTGGTACTGATATCACAGGGGCATCCCTTGTCTACTCTCCCAAAGATTAGCAGATATTAGCCCTAAAAATAAACTCAGGGGACCCCAGTATTTGTAGGAGGAAATGAAGAGAAGCACACTATCAGATGTGTGATTGTCCAGTGAAGTCTAACCTTAGATTATGACTCTTCACGGTAATATTCTATGTATAAACTCACTTTAAGGCAGAGCTGGGATGATATATAATGGAAAGGTTGGTCATTTTGGGTCTAAAATCAACTGAACCTGACTTCATAGTTCCTCTCAGTTCAGCAGGACTTCGTGATGCCTGTTGTGGTTCAGCAGGTTAGCATAAATTACTTCAACCTCAAATTCATGACTCAAAAGGATGAGTTGAAAATTAAGCTTTGCCAGTTTGACTGCAGCACTGCTTATGACATCACATGCTGAGTTCAAACCAAACTACACAAAAGAGTGGGAGAAGGAAGCCCCACGTTTTTGTAAATATGCACCACAGTGATTATAGTGGTTTATTTATCCTAATGTAATACCTCGTGTGTGAGGGAGTGTGTGTGGGATGGTGACTTTTCCGAGGAATGCACCAAGATGTTTGGAGTTTGGTTTGTTGTACAGGCAGCCGGTTAAATCATGAGACACATTTTCTACATCCTCTGATGTATTTAGGTATAGTGTGTGACCATTGCCTCATTAGGTGGAAATCAGAAAAAAAAAAAGTTTACTCTCAAAGACAAAAATGATCAGAGATGTCTGATATCTTCGGCCGATATCGGCATGAAAATGTGATATTGAAAAATAAAGTATTGTTTCTTTTATACCGATATTTTTACTAACACAATCTCACAATAATTATTGTTCCATTACAAAATCTTGTGAGATCATTTTCCAAATAGCAGCGCCCCAGCATGTATAAAAGTCCCTGTTATTGTGGAAGAACTTCATATCCCAGCATTCCTTTCAGAGTCATGTGACTACAGTGCAGCTGCTGCTACTACAGATTGACTTGCTTTGAAGCTGCTTATAATATGTCTGGTTTTAAGTTGTTGGTTAGGTTACCAAGTTGTCACAAACATTATAATTAGCCACATGTTGGCTAATAGGCTTTTGCAAGCCCACTCCTGACTTGTATTTGCTGTTATGATTGGATGAACTGATTAATTAGCTGTGTCTGATCTAGCAAATGGTCAGACACACCTGGATTAATCAGTTCATCCAATCTTGAAAGACAGGAAACAAAGGTGCAGTATTAAGTTCAGGAAGTAGTGGAGCTGTGCATAAAGCCCATACCTGCTAGTATCTGATAGCTGAGTTAAGGCTATTTGGGATCTTTGCTGTTGGAGCAGAAATTTGTATTTCTTAAAATATGAGAGATACAACCTCACAGGTGTCTGCATATATTGGTATAGGTTGATATCAGATATCGGAAATTAAGAGTTGGACAGTATCATTATATCGGTTATCGGTAAAAAAACAAAAAACAATATCAAACATCCCTAGATTAGACATTAACTCAAGTCATCAGATCCTCTGGTGGCCTTCTTTAGTGCGCTACAGTCAATACAGAGTGCACATGAAAACAACCAATAATCATGGCCTGACATCCAATCCTGACTTTGAAGCTGTTTAGTTTAACAAGTGGTAGATGTGCATTTACAAGACAGGATATGTGGTTCAATCAACAAAACTTATATTCAAATAAAAATCTAATTATTACCTCGGCCAAGGAGGTTATGTTTTTGGTAGCGTTGGTTTCTGTCTGTCTGTCCGTCTGTCAGCCATTTTATGGGAAAGTTCTGGACAGATTGACCTGAAAATTTCACCAGCAGTGTGCCTCAGCCCAAGGACAAACTCATTAAATTTTGGTGGTGATCCGGATCACCTTCTGGATCCAGGAATTATTTGAAGGATTCTTTATCATTGAAAAAGAAAAGGGAAATTTTTTTTTAAAAAACTGAGAGAGGCCAAATTTTGGAATTTTTGGATATAACTCCATGCAAATGGCCCGAGTGGTTGGTATAAGATTACAAGAAAGGATCTCAATGAGTTCTATAATGTTTTGAAAGTTGATCCAGATCCGGAGAAAATTCCGGATACTAGATCCAGAACACACAAAAATAAGGGAGTCATTGGAATTTTTAATGCTGAAAGGTAACACATGAAGACAAAGACATGCAACTAACACCAAATCATGTATTTATCTATATGAGCTCTGTTTTTTTTTCAGGTACATTTTGAACTTTGAACTTTCTAGTTTTTACTTTATTAACAGAAACAAAATTGAATAAACGACATGTAGTGATAAAAGGGGTGACATGAGCTGCTTGGCAGAGGTCTGCGCTGCTCCAAGTGCTTTTCTACAGAAGTATATCAATGTAATCACTTTATAAACACTGTCTTTCCAGTTTCTGATCAAAATTTCTGCTCTATTAGTTAGCAGTAATGCTTTTATAAATGTTGAGGTCTCCTTACACCCCAACAATATTATTGTTTATGTGGCCATCTTCACAGACATTATTTACCAAATTACATTTTTTACGCCATGTGGACATCCACAGAGGGAGACGGCACAGAAACCCTGCAGACATGGGAAAGCTTTGTTATGCTAAACTACAGAAACCATTGTGGGATTCATTGGGCCTCATGCAACAACATTTTTGTATTCTTGTCTTAAAGTTATACCGTGTAACTTTTGGCCACAATGGGCAGTAAACCTGTAACTTCCCACAGGCACCACGACTGTCTCAAAATAAAACAGTCTCAGTCTGTGTTTTGGAAAAATGTTGCAAACCACTTTGAAAAGCTGATTTTTAAGTCATCAAGCCATTAATCAAAGTGCTCCAGGTTACATGATCCAATGAGAGACGGCCCGCTCCTGAGATGTTACAATGCCTGGTTTTTGAGAATGGCAGCCCCCTCGGAGCAACGACATACGTCAAGTGCTCTAAATTGACCACAGAAATCAGCTATAGTTAACTTATATTAATAACAATGTTAGAATATAATGTATTATAATATTTGGCTAACATTGGGTTCAAAAGTTACACGGTATCACTTTAACTTTCTCATACTTTTTTTTTCCTACTGTGGACTTCTATAAGTGTGCCACGTCAGATTCAACAAACGGTCTTAACTAAGGTAACTTCTATAACGGCGTAAATGATCCTTGTAAACATGATGCGTTTCACCTGCGCGTAAGTGAGCACTCGTTCATAAAATTGCACATCTATGTAATTACCATGTAAGCCTGTTTGAATTTTACAGTAGCTTGATTTCACTTAGAGCTCACTGACTGCACACCCTTTTGACAAAAAAGAAAAAAAAATGATAACAAATAAACCTCACCGACACGCTGGCTGCATGTGCAGTGGCCGATAGTCCTGAAGATACGATCTAGAGCATTTTTTGCCTATGTTGCCTATTTTAAAATCCAATATTGGCCTAAAATTTGTATTTCTAATCTTTCAGTTCTCGTTTTTAGTTCTCTTTTAGTTTTAATTCCCGTATTTCTAATCTTCTCTCAGGCACAAACAAATTTCACGAGTGCTCCAGACCTGAGATAGGAGTCTTGCGCAATCAGGGCCGGATCTATCGAAGATTTGCGTGTTTAAAAACTTGAGCTATCTCATTGCAGACGCAAAAAAATGCACAAACTAATCTATTAACAGCGTGTTAAAAGGGTTCGGTCTTAAAAACGTGCTAAATAGCACCTCTTATCCATTTAGTACTTTTTCTGCAATGAATATGCATTATGGGGCATTTACATGCAAAAGTGTGCGTAATGTAATGTAATGTAAGAAAATGTAAATATATTAATTTAGCACTTGCAAGGTGATTTATCAACCGTGAGACGGATTGCCTTGCTGGTTTTTTGGGATACATGTTGTATTATTTCAATTTTTGTATTTATCATACTTATTTTAAATTGTATTTCCATCTCCTTCCTCCACTAATATCTCCCTTTGTGGGTCATATTTCCTTTTGCGCTGTCGTCTCTTGCAATTGGCCACATGAAAAACCCTCATTTATATAGGGCTGTTTCCAACACGTTTGCCCCTACTGTCATTTGCGCCTTCATTCTTGGTAAATCACTCGCAAACTGTGATTCTGCCCCTCCCGCAAAATTCCAGATTGCGTGGGCAAATTACTTCACGCAGATTTGGATCTTAATAAATCCGGCTCTAGTCTGTTGAGTCTGCTGTTACGAAATACAAGAAAATCAGTGAATGCGGTATTTTCTCCTAAATCACTTGTACAAACCATTTAAGAATAAATTTGTCCGTACGAATGCTTCTTGCATGAGGCCCATTGTCCTTAATTTGTTCAGGTTTGGTCCTGAACAGTATTCGTGTATTCCACGGTGGTGCTTCAGGTTGAAACGCCTGATGAAGCCCTGATCTCCTGGCTCGCAGCTGCAGTCATACTTGAAGTGACTGAAGTTATAGAGCACTTAGGTGTATCAATAGTTGAGACAACTAAAGTTTCCCTGAAGTGGTAACATAATTACTGAATTCTTGGATGACCCCCCCCCCCCCCGCCTTGGTTGTTGCTACAGGTTTTAATGGTGCTCCACAAGGTTTAACTTCAGTTTAAAACTGCTCAGCTTCACTTCTTTTGCTTTCTGCTTCGCTTATGATGCTGCTACGGTAACCAGCTGTCAACATCGTAAACAGACTGAGTGTTTGTTGAGACACTCTGTCAGTCTCACGTCTTCTGTTTCTCAGCATATGCATTGTGTGTGTGTGTTTGTATTTGTGAGCTTGTGTTGGTATCTGTCAGCGTAATGACTGACTGTATTTCATCAGCAGACTTTTTACAGTGTGCTTCTGTTTCAGAGTTATATTCCAAGGTTAGCATGCGATAAACTATACAAACAGTTACAGTACACCTCTGTTAAAAACACACACACACAATCACCAAATTCTCTCTCACACACGCACTCACACAAGCACAACAGACTCCAGCAGCTGGCCTGACCTTGAAGATAAATACACCCTTGAAAAATGTTTCTGCAATTCATGGCTGGCGATGGTGTGTTATACGAGCACCGTTTCAAAGGAGCCATCTCAGGCTCTGTGAAAATAGATTTGGAGTCGATATGTGCTGCACTCATACACACTCACACACTTTTGTCTGTGTACTCATGCACTCGACTGAGCTGTTTGTTTCTGGCTTCTATGAGCAAACACAGTCACGCCCTTATGCTCAAGCAAATATTTGCAGGTGCACAGATTTTTCCCTGCACACACACACACACAGACACACACATTCTTTCTCTTGGTCTATTTTCTTGTAGTTGACTCGTTGTGCACACACCCCACACCTTCACTGCATCCTGCATGAAGACATCAAACTTGGAAGAAGAGGGTGATGTGCTGTAAAACAAGCATGTTACGGCTGTAGATGTTTCTTCTTTATGTTGGAAGTGTAAGCAGGTGGTTTGCTCACAAAAAAAGATGAGATAGCTCCAAATAGATTAAAGATCTACCACAATCAGTATCCTACATGTCATCTTGAACATAAATAAACGATTTAAAATCAGATGTTAATTGTTCTTTTCTAGACACCCACAACCAACACATCCACTTCATCTCATCAACTTTACTGACATCTAGTGTTAAAAAATAAGCACTTCAGTGTCATGCAATATGTCTCACAAGAGGTTATTTTCCTTCTGATCAGTCCACTCACAAGTTCAGCTGTTTTCTCGTGAATGTTAACTGGAAAAGTTGTGGAGGTCACCGAGTGTGTTTGTATAAGGGCATTTTGGAGAATGTGTGCTTTCTGCTTCAGATGAGATGAAAGATATAATTTGCTGCAGGGAAAAAGTTGGTGTTGACTAAACGGAGGCAGAGCATCTTCTGAGTATGCAGCTTGAAGGATGGACTTTCAAACAACAACTGATAACAGTCTTCATAAATGTGTTTTGAATTTATCACGTAATAACTAACTTTTCATGTCAAAATCTCTGAAGCCTTAAAGGTAGAGTCTGAAGTCTCTGCAGCGTTTCTGTTTGCAAACAGCAGCATTCAAACTGAGCGCCCCTCCCTCTCAGGCTAATGGCCGCCTCGTTCTTAAAACTATTTAAGTTCAAGCCTCTTCTTCAGAGCTCAGAAGCAGGTAAAAGCCAAACCAGCTTTTGGCTGGTTAATAATGCATAATGCAACCCTGGTTTCCAACTTGCATTATCTAAAGCTCTTACCTTTTCTTCGGTGCATCTGCTGTTTTTCTTTCTTTCTTTTTTTTTTTTCCTTCGAGAGTTTGAGTGACTGGCGTCTGCACCAATCACGATCTTATTCCCACACAGCATCATGCTCTTAGCTCTGTCATTGGCTGCCGATATAAACAGAAATCTCCACCCAGAAACGTCCCGACTAGACCATTACAAAGCGAAAGAGCAAATTACAGGCAGGGGGAGAGGGAGTTGCACTCAAACTCATCACTGCATGAGAGTAGAGGCCCAAAGACGCAGTTTGAGACCGATTTCACTTGCATAAGTCTAACGATTATTTTCAGGGGGGAAACTTCATACTCTACCTTTAATTCACAATGTGAGGCCTGAGATTGGATGGGTCTTTTTATATTTACAGAGGAGGATTGAAAAGGGACTCCCTTGTAAAAGAGGTTTTTAATTTCAGTTAGACTTTTCCTGGATAAAGAAAGGTTAAAAAAAAAAAAAAGCAACAGAAACAATTTGCAGAGAAGAGCCCAAGTATTTGGTACTGGCATTACCAAACCTTTAGGTCAATGATATAATTGTTAGGGCTGTATTTGCATGTTATTCTAATGCAACGTGCACAAAAACACATGCCAGTGCAAGCTTAGAGTGACATCACTTTCACAGTTACGGTATGTTCCCTGTACCTCCCAGTTTGGGGTTTTATTTTCATACGCTCACTTCCAATGCAAGATCATGAAGAGGCTGGAGCCCATCCCAGCAATTAGCAAGAAAGAGCAGGATACAACCCTGAACAGTCTTAAGGCCATTGCATTGAACTACTCAAGCTCACATTCACTCCTAGGATGAGTTATAGAGAGGTCAGCTGGCATGCACGTCTGTGAATGGTGGGAAGCAGACCTATCTTTAAACTGAAGTCATTATGTGTATTTCTGCAAAAATATGTCCTGAAGGATCATCCGAGTTTTCCCATTAAAGGTGATAGCTACATTTAAAAAAAAAAAAATCAAAACAGTTTAAAATAATAATGATAATAATACATCCACAGAACATCTAGAGGGGTGCAGAATTTTAATAATTTTACTATTTTTTTTTTATAGCATATATAAATGAGTGTTTTATCAATTTTGGTGGGTCCAAAATATATATTTACATCTAACTACTAGTGTTTAAGGATTCTTCACCATCAGCATTAGCTCAGGAGTTGCTAGATAAATTGCTCTGTAAATAGCCTCTTCCTTGCCTCACTGTACATTTCTCAAATTCAAGACAAAAAACAAAGCAGGATGAGGGTGAAGGTAGTAAAGGGGCTCAAAAGCCCCGTGGAGGTTTATTTACTTTAACCTTTATTTAAGACATTAAGAACAAGATTCTTATTTACAATGCTGGCCTGGAAGTGCCATAGGCACCTGTAGGGGAGGTGGGGGTTTCTTCTTTCCTCCTGGCATGTAAGTACCATTTGCTAATGCTATTTACAGTTAGCCTGGTTCTTTAATATCGCTAATGCTAACTGAGTAAGTGAGTGTGAGTGCAACATCTAATGGGGGGGGAGGAATTAAACATGTAGCTCTCACCTTTAAGGAGAGGGACCCAACTGCAGTCACGGTACATCGCCATTTATCCAATCCACACCAGAAGTCCCAATCGGAAGTTTTTTTCATGTAACTTACTAAAATCTAACCCTAACCCTGACCCATCTCCTAACCCTAACCACCCAACTACACCATCGCATCTGTTTGCAAACCGAGATAGTTACTCTTGGAGTTTTCTAACTTCTGCATGAGACTTCCTGTATGGATTGGATGTATGGTGGCACCCTTGTCGGTCATTGTAATTGCAGTCAGGTACTCTTGGCCTTTAAGACCTACAAGTACATAGATCAGTTTGATAATATGATACTTCCAATAATTCCAATAAAACCTCTATCAATTCCAAAATTAGTAGTATCAAAATTAGAAAATAAAAAAACCCCACGTAGGATAGTCTTTAAAAAACTTAACATTTAAATAATTATGAATTCAGATTAACAACATGTCATATTACACTACACAGCAGTTATCAGATCTCTGCATGCATTTTCACCAGGCATCACAATGACTGCGTGCAGTTATGTTCTCGATTCCTTTTGTTGGCACTCCTGTTTCCATCTTGGTGGAACAAGGTGCTTTTTACTCAGAGGATTTATGGTTTTATGGTTATGATTCCCTTTCATTTCTGTTTGGAAGTCCAGCCCATAGATAACTGCAAGGCCCACAGGGGCAAACAGTATTTGTAATTTAATGGCTGTGGTGAACTAAATACTTTTTTATCACCAGAAAATATAAAGAGCTAATTTTCGTGATTCCCTGAACATTTCTTTTAACCTACAGTTAGTCACTGCACATTTTGCTCATAGAAATGTTTGAAAACGGATTTGTTTAATGAAACCGTTTCAGACTTAGGAGGTAATTGAAAGAAAGTTGCACCACACCTGAAAATGTGCTTCTCCTGAACAAGTAGCTAACCATCATTGTGCAAACTTACACTCTATTTTCAACACCGACATAAGTGTACACAAAATGTTTTAAAAAATAATAGACTTTGGCTGTTTCTAAAGATTCTGATTAGAGTCTGATCAACCAATACTAGCATATGATATGAAAAATGTCTCCTATATTCACTGATATGAAACTTTTCTTTATTTCTTTTTCAGTAACTACGATGCCATTACTATTAATCTGTGTGTTTGTGTGGTTTCTATGAGCTGGTCCCAGTGCATTCATTCACTCACAGCCACCGCAGCTATTTGATCTTTGGCCTTGAATGCCCCGCGTATTTGGTGGCATTTCCCCGCCCTGTCAGGATCACATCTGCACGGCCACATGAATGTTTGTCGTCACGTCTCTTTTTAGGGAACTTTCGCTTCCTCAGTTGTCGCTTTTTCCGCACTGTTGAGCTGTCAAGCGTTTCAGACGATGTGAGTCGGTGCAGCCTGCGGTGTGTGAGGAGACTTTCAGCACTGACTCTGCAGGAGCGGCTTTTCTCACAACTTAAGTTCAACTTTTCTTCGTGCGTCAGGAGCCGGCGCTGAACGCAACATGTCGGTGCCGCAGCAGATACGAGATGAAAGGTGAGTTTGACGAGACGTCAGGTTAAAAATCCCCAACCTAAACACCAGGGTGAGGAAACGTGTTGGCAGATGCGCAATGTTTGCAGAGGTTTAGTTGCTCTGAACTTTGAGAGACGATTAAATAAATGTAATAAATAAAAGAAAGCCAGGATGTACGTGGTTGCTCACATCTTATGCATCTAAAACATTGCAATGAGTAAATAGAGCATCACAAACAAAACAGCATGTGAGGAGCCTCATGTGAAGTATAGATGTGTAGATCTTATTTCTACATCTGTTCTGTCTGAGTAATATTCTTGTCAAAATATTAGTATTAACTTTTCTCTGTTCTCCAGTGACTTTGATCAGCTCCCCCACAACATCCCTATCAGCGCCACCATTGCTGATATTGAGGAGAAGAAAGGCTTCATTGACTATTATGTAAGTATAAACAATGACTGATAACTTCTGGGTCTAGCCCTTAAAAAAATGAGAGCACATCTATTGTTTGTCTCGTTCATGACTGTAATCCAGAAAATGAAAAATCCATTTCTGCATTATGCATGCGTCGCTTCTGCTTCTCTTCCAGAGGTTTGTGATTGAGGTGAAGACGAAAGGAGAGGCGAAGTATCTGATCTACAGAAGATACAGGGAATTTTTCAACCTGCACCAAATCCTTGAAGCCAAATATTCCCCTGAAAATCAAGACAAACCTGGTCCCAACACCTGCATCCTGCCCTCTCTTCCAGGTGAGTGTGTTCACAGCCCTGAGAGCTGCTGTCATGCCGCATGGAATGTGAAACACGGCGTCAGATTTCACATTGCTCAAATGCATGACCTGTACATGAGGTTACCATTCCAGACATAGTCCACATGATAAGACTGGTATACACAGAAAGACCACGTGATTTGATGTTCCTTATATGACCTTAAAGGTCATTGCTACAACTTTTTCATCAAAACATTTAAAGGTTGAATGTGGAACATTTTTATTAAAAGCTACATGTAAAAAAAAAAAAAAAATACTTCCACGAGTCGTTTGGAGGGATGCAGAATGAAAATACAACATTTCCTTAAAAATTATATTTAGCCTGAAAATGAATATATAAATAAATTTCAACAGGTTTGACAATGGCGTTATGTTTACATCTACAAGCCAATACAGTGGCTTGCAAAAGTATTCATACCCATGACCAAAACTAAATTGCTCAGAAAAGAACAAAGCAAAAGTGGGTTTAGCTTTTTATATGAAAGGAAATAGCACAAACTCAACAATCCATCACTGTTCTTGTTCGTAAGCGCTCTTTACTATGAATAGGTTGCATAAGTTTGTATGTCATTGTTGCAAAAGTATTCACACTAAGTCATTAAGTCACAATAGTACTTGGTTGCAGCTCCTTTGGCAGCAATAACAGCTACCAATCGCTTTGGATAGCCAGCAAAGAGTTTTGTGCAATGGTCCTTGGACAGTTTCGCCCCTCCTCTTTGCAATACTGCTCCAGCTGAGTCAGGTTACTTGGTGACCTTGGTGGACAGCAATCCTCAGATCCCTCCACAGGTTTTCTATTGGGTTGAGATCTGGGCTTTGACTGGGCCAGTCTAGAACCTTCACTTTCTTCTTCCTGAA
The DNA here is from genome assembly GCA_023101725.1 of Atherinomorus stipes. NCBI lineage: Eukaryota > Metazoa > Chordata > Actinopteri > Atheriniformes > Atherinidae > Atherinomorus > Atherinomorus stipes. Next base: position 22,158 of record JALJCO010009074.1, read on the forward strand.
CCATTCTTGTGTCACTCGAGCCGTATGTTTTGGATCATTATCCTGTTGAAAGGTGAACTTCCTCCCAAGCTTCAGGCTTTTTGCAGATTTGAAGACGTTTTCCTCAGGATGTTGATGTATTTTGCACTTTTCATAATCCCTTGCACACAGACAAGCTCACCAGGACCGGAGGAAGAGAAACAGCCCCATAGCATTATTTCCACCTCCATGTTTAGGTAGGGATGGTATGAGCTGGATCATAGCTGTGTTGGCTTTGCGCCAAACATACTTCTTGGCGTTAGGCCAAAAAGTTCTATTTTCGTTTCATCTGACCAGATCACACGTTCCTACGTGTGTGGTGGCATACTGCAAACGAGCCTTGAGATGTTGTTTCTTCAGATATGGCTTCTTCTTTGCAACACGCCCATAGAGACCTTCCTTGTGTAAAGTGCGGGATATTGTGGACTTGTGTACGTTAGTCCCAGCACCCTGGAGAGACTTCTTCAGGTCTTCAAGAGTGACGGAGGGGTTTGCTCTGGCTTCCCTGAGTAATTGCCTTTTGCCGTGATCTTGGAGGGGCGCTCTGTTCTTTGGAGGTTCACAGTGGTACTGTGGCGCTTCCACTTCTGGACCAGTGATGCAACAGTACTTTTTGGCACATTGAGTGAACTTGCGATGGCTACATAGCTTGCCCATCTCTATGCTTCTCTACAACTTTCTTTCTGAGGTCTTCTGAGAGCTCCTTGGACTTATGACTGTTGTCTGCTGACAAGCATGGGATGACTGTGGACAGGTGACTATTGGGCATAATTATGGGGAGCAATCAAGGATGTACAAATCACCTGGGACTGAATACCGCCCTGTGACACTGTGAGGCAATAGTTTATAGTGTGCAATATTTTGACTCAAATCATTTTGGTGCACGGGTGTGAATACTTTGCAACAATGAAATAAGATTATACAACCTATATAGTAAGAGGCGAAAAAAAAGTGATGGATTGTTGTGTTTGTGCTTTCCTTTCATATAAAAGGTGAAACTCACTTTTGCTTTGTTCTGTTCTGAGCAATTGAGTTTTGGTCATGGGTATGAATACTTTTGCAAGCCACTGTACATGCTGCCATTGCGGGTTGCCAAATACGATCTCTGTGTGGCAACAGTATGTTGGGCAGTTAGGCTGCTACAGGGGGAAACAGTGGAGACGGCAAGTTAAGCAGCTGCTTCAGAGCCTCAGAGATATTGTCATCGGTCTCTGAAGAGGAGTGACATGAGAACAGCAAAAACTGGAGTAAATTTAGGTGAAGACTACACTAAATGGACTCACATAAACGTTTTCCACGGCATCAAAATGTAAACTAAGACTGAAACTAATAAAAACTAAACCAAAACTAAGCATTTTCCATAAAATAAAAACTAATAAAAACTAGCAAACCTTCTCAAAAAACTAACTAAAACTAACTGACTGAATTGAAAAACAAAAAGTCAAAACTAAATAAAAACTGAAACTAATTAAAAAATCCCAAACTATTATAACCTTGATTCAACCTTTAATTTTTCATAAATAATACATTCACAGAACGTCTAGAGGAAAGCAGAAGAAAAATAGGGCTATTAGTTTTACAAAAAAAAACCCAAACAAACAAGCAAACAAACAACAAACCAAAAAACACATTCTTTTTTCATATGAGTAATTGTTTTATCAAATTTGACAGGTCCAATATATGTAAATATTTACATCTGGTTACATGATAGGAGGCCCCCGGGCCCCCAAAAAGGGGGAAGAATACCATGATAATGAAAAACTACACTCTTTGGTACATTTAGCATTAGCTCAGGAGTTTCCAGTTTTTGTGTAGAAATAGCATCTTCCTTGCCTTACATTTCTCAAATTCAAGTAGACAGAAAACCGAAGCAGGATGAGGGTGAAGGTAGCAAAGCAGAGGTTGCTGCTTTTCTCGTGGGCATGTTAGCTAAACATTTGCTAATGGCTAATTAGCTACTTTAGTTAGCCAGGTCTGTAACGTTGCTAATGCTGATGTGTGAGTGTGACACCTACTAGCGGAGAGGAATTAAACTTGTAGCAATCACCTTTAAATTTGTTTCAAAGAAGGGGCTTCATGTCATTATTAGGCACATAATTCCCTTTCATGGCATAGCCAAATAACTGTGTTACCTCCAGTAGGTTTGAAAATAAAGTATACATAAAAACAACCTAAAGAAATGTGACATCACTCAATGTCTGTATCTGACGCCTTAAAAATGTACTGCTGTCCCTTTAAGATGCCTCCTGCTTTTTCTAACACGCCCACTCCACTCATCACAACACTCTTGTGCTTCTGGTGGGGTGGAGCCCAGCAAGGGAGGGGGAGGAGCTTTGTGGAATTGGAGGTGCTCTGTGGTAGCAGCCGTTCTGGCAACCAGAGTCAGGGATATCGCAAATATGCATGAATGAGTCAAAGTAACCCCTGAGGCATGTTTTAAGGGGAGGGAATGACATAATTACATCATAAAAAGCTCAAATAAGTAAATTTTGCCCCCCCCCCCCTTGATTAATCACAAATTCTTTAGTGTGAGTGTCACATGTCCTACTCAAGGCTTGAAATAATAAGCTAGTGTTGGTACATTTTAGAAGCCTGTTGCTGCTTAGTAAAGTGAAGCTTCAGTGTTCAAAATAAAGCTTTATAACCCAGTTGATGCTGTGAGCGATATGTCAGCTCTCATTCAGTTGAATTATGGTCTATTTTAAATAAAACCTACACAAACTGGTATCATTTTGCCCCTGAAGACTAAAACATAAACTACCTGCCATTTTTAATTTCAAATCAGCATGTGGCTTGACATAAAGCGTAGCCAGGGAAGAGTAGATGGACGGCAGAATGCTAAAGGGAAAATGCAGACTTAACTGGAAGAAAATGATGTTGAGAGATGGAAGAAGGTGATTCATCAGTCTGCTGTCAGATGGGTGAATCTATTGCCAGATATGTGCCTGGCCAGATACGTGATGGCAGCAGATGGAGCAGAGGGAGCTGAATGCCATTTTCTGTTGTAACCACTGATTTAGTTTGCAAAGGCACTTCCAGGCCAGCTGGAAGATGTAATTATATCGCAGTGTCCACTTTGGCCTCTGGATATTTCCTAGTCAATTATGCCTGGAACAGCTATACTGATGCAGCAAAGCACTACCTTAACATCTTAGCTGGCTGCGTCAAGTAGAAACTAGCTGCAACTCCATACCTCAGCAATCACAAACTCCCCATGCACTTTGAAATTAAGAGCGCATTCAGAAAGCATGGTCTGTTAGACCGACTGGGTTCTCGGCTTGGCTGGGGGTGGGGGTGGTCTTCCAAACAGAGATCGCATTCACTTTGCACCATAGCCAAAAGAGCTGAACCGTTTGAATAATGTCCCCAATCTTTCCAGAGGTGGCACTGCATTTGGATTCACTGTCGGTGAAGACAAGACATACAACGAACAAGAAGGTTCTCACAACTTCCGTTTCCTCCACGTGCACACACGACGCTGGGATATGCTTTCATCAGACCAAATATCGATTAAAGCTTTTACCTCCTTGTCACTCCATGTCTGACCACGAGCCATTTTTAGAAGTACTGCTGTCCCACACGTGTGTTTGTTGTTGTAGCGTTTACCCACAATGCCCAATGTTTTACCCATAATGCCAAGCTAAACCAAATGCAGGAAGCAGCAATTTGTAGTCCTCTTCCTGTATTTGGTCCACTTGAAGCAGACCGAGACCTGCATTTGTAGGCGGACCGAGTCCACTTGTTTGTTCCGGATCAGAGTCGGTTAACGCATTCACAACTCCCCCAAACGAACTTTCCGAGCAAACGGACTCGGATTTGAATCAAAAAAGCTTTGTGAATTCGCCCTAAAACAACAACTAGCCTCCAGATTGGCTGCCGCTGCCATATTTAGGTCATAAAAACAGTTAATTTGAATTTATGTTTAAAAACCTACAATGTTAGGGTGTCATCCAAATTTTATGGTGATCACACCATCTCACTGTTGCCATAGGAATCTTTAAAAAGTGCTGCCTTGGGCTTTCTTTCTCATCTATAGAGGATATTTTCTTTTTGCTGGCTACCAAAGTTTTTGCTGCCATTAAGTATGAAGCTGTAAGAAAAGGCAGTAAGTTATGTAATTAATGATTATAAACAGAAGAAAGCTAGAGGAAATACAGTACAGTCATAACAGCATGTATGAATATGAAGTTTCTGAGGAAGAAGAGCCATTTTGTTTGAAAGCAGTCCAAATGAGATGCCGTAAAAGAAGGTAAAAACTTTGTAAAGAAATGTCTTCAGGTGAAAATCAAACAGAAACTTCAAATCAGGAAAAGTCAGCCAGTGTAAGAATGAAATGAACACTTTCATGCAGTTTTTGTTTTATTATTGGATCTGATTACAGCTCCGACTTGACTCATAATCATCCCGCACTCTTTCAGATCAAATGTCCAGAGAGAATCAGATCTCGCCACAATTAAATCATCAAGCATGGCAGCCGCGAGCCGCGAGCCGCGAGAGGAGTCAAGTGAGAGCGGCGCGATCAGCTGATTTCTGGGCGCTGTGGTGGCAGATATAACAGACCACAGTGAAAAACACAGTCTGATTTTACTGAACATAAAAATACAATCATTTCAAGGGCGTAAAAGTCAGCCATGATCTTTTGCATGAAGAACAAGAACATATTCTTCTGAAAGCCAGTGTCAGTCCGAGTCCAGCCAACAACCTCTCACTTTGCCTGGGTGTCGGTACAAGCTAAAGGAGCTAACGCCGGGATGCTCCAGTATCTCAGGGATGGGGCGGTCCTGCAGCCACACAGCTGCAGTATTGACCCTTTTCACTGAGTCGGCTGAAACCTGGATGGAGGGTGTTTATTTGAACAAAATGGGGACTTTAGGATCACTACAATTATTATTCTGCTAGGTTGCGATTATGTCTTTGAGCCGATGCTCCTTTTTGCCATTTTGCTAAGTAGTAGCTACATAGTTAGGGCCGTTAGAAGCCTAAGTTGTTTTAAGGACATCACTCTAAATATGATCAGATTATGTCTCATCTGAAAGCTAAAATCCTACAAAAGGCAGGCTCTGAACTGATTATTAAAGCTGCTTCTAGAGCATAGACCATAAATAAAGAAGAAAGCAGAGTCCACCACTCGAGAGCAGCTACAACTGTTAGCAGCCGAGGCTAGCACCGTTAGCTATCGTTGCAGAAATTGTGATGGAATCTAAATAAAGTGTCAGATTGCTCTCCTTCCAGTTGTTGTGGCACCCGAAGACAAAGCAATGAATGCTGCTCATGTTTGTACACTTATAGCATTAAATAGCATTAAATCTATTCATGTGGCTCATCCGTGGAACTGCCATGGAGGCAGTGGTAAACTACTGCAACACTGACTAATCGGAAGATGTAGGCCAAAATGGCAGCGCCCATCCTGACTTCCTGAATGAGGTGAATAAATGAAGCCAGTTGAGCGTTCCCATTGTCGCCATCTTCGTCGCGTGTGTCGTCACTCCCGGAAATGACACAAATGGGCAAAAGGGGGCCCGGGGGAAAAAGGATGACAGCTGAAATACTTTGGGAAAAACGCCAACCGAGCTAACACGAAACCAAGGGGACAAAGATTAGCTGCCAAATGGGCGGGGTGAAGGTAATACACGCTTAGACTTGCTGTTACCTGACTGAAAACCGCAGTTGTGCTACCCTGCTTCAGCCTAAGACCTTACATAGAGCAAACAACAAGCTAACCAGGAGCCACCGGTTGGCAGGTTGACATCCGGTCTGTCGCCTGGCAGTCAAAAGGACACGTGTAATTTCAAGATTAGATAAATAAATGGATGAGTTATAACAAAAATTTACCCCCCTCACAGTTGACATGAAGGTAAGCTTGACTTATCAAATTTAACATGATTTTTTGAACCAGGCTGTATATTATTTCTGCTGTGAAGTTGGCCTTTTTAACATGGGAGTCTATGAGGATTATGTTTTGCAGCCAGCCCCTAGCGGATGAAGGGAGAACTACAAATATTTCCTTCTTCTGGGTCACTTTACAGTTGGCCACCACCATCGGAGGTTGCAGCTTGATGCCGCACTAACACTCGTTTACTCAATTAGCATTAGCAACGTTACAGAACCAGCTAACTGGTAATTAGCTTTAGCAAATGTTTAACTAACATGTCCACGAGGAAAGTGGCAACTTCCACGTGGCTTTTGACTCTTGCTATCTTCACCCTCATCCTGTTTAGTTTTTTGTCGGCTTGAATTTGAGATATATGTAGGCTAAGGCAAGGAAGATGCTATTTCTACACATAGCAATCAAGCTAGCAACTCTGGAGCTTATGCTTACGGCAAAGAATCCTGACATTGGCATGATAATCAGTTGTAAATATTTACTTTGTAGACTTGTAAAAATTGATAAAACAATTATTTATATGTCTAAAAAAAAGACTGGAGGTAAGATTATTACTTTTAATATGCTCTATGTTCAGATTATTAATTTTTTTTAAGCAGCTATTGTTTTAATAATGGATTAGATTTATATTGCACTTTTTCTTGCAGGGCACTCAAAGTGCTCACAGTAGGTCCATTATTCTTTTACTTCTCATTCATACTTGGTTATGGTCAGCTATGTATGTAGCCACAGCTGCCCTGGGGCACACTGACGGAAGCGTGGCAGCCATTTCGTGCCTATGGCCCCTCCGACCACCACCGGAACATTCACACACATTCATACAACAGTGGTGCCCCCACTGGAGGCAAGGAGGGTTGGGTGTCTTGCCCACGGACACAACTACAGATGGCTGGGGGATTGGGATTTGAACTGCCGCTCCTTCAATCATTGGCCGACCTGCTCTACCACTTGAGCCACTGTCGCCCCCATTAATATGTCATGGCTATCACATTTGAATAACATCTAAACGGATGAGTTTTTAAAAAAAATCACCACTGTCACAGTTGACATGAAGGTAAACTTGATCTATTAAACGTAAAATAATTCTTTAAACCTGGCTGTAAACATGTATTATTTCTGCGGTAAACATGTTTATGTCTGCTGTAAATTTTGTCTTTTTAACATGAGAGTCTATGACAGCGTTTTGCTGCTGCCCCTAAACAGAGGTGTCAAATAATGAAGTAAAAATACTTTGTTACCGTACTTAAGTAGAAATTTGGGGTATTTATACTTTATTGAAGTAATTATTTTTCAACTTACTTTGTACTTCTACTCCTTACATTTTTAAGCAATTATCGGTACTATCTACTCCATACATTTTAAAAATAGTCTCATTACTGGAAAAAAAAAGAAAAAAAGACAGAAAAACAGAAAAAAAATCCCTTTAAGGTCAATATGCCATCCAGATTGTGGTTGGATGGGAATTATAAATACATACCATTCCGAGATCCTATTGGTTTGTTTACGATCCATCACCTGCACATGACAAATCTCAACCCCCCCCATCTCCACCAGCAGCAGCCACAGCCGCAACATCACACGAGTGCAACCTTTAATAGCTAGTGATACAGGTCAGACTGCTGATGCAGTGATGATAACATGATGAGATCCTCCATAGCTGTTTACCTTACCTGCTGTTACAGTTCTGTTATTTCTGTTAACATGATGATATCAGCTGATCCTCCATGGTTCTGTTTAACTGCTGTTACTGTTAAATCTCATCAGCACAAACAGGACAGATGATGAATTCTCCAACTTTAAATATAATCGGTCCTGTGGAATTTATAATCCAGACAAAATACTAGTTAATATTTAATGTGTTGTATTAACCTGATAGGTGGATATTACTGAGGCTGCTGGTCTACATTAGTCTATCCACACATGCTGTACTGTCCACATCTGTCCTGGTCCAACTGGTCAAACAGGAATAAAACTGGATGATGAGGATGAGGAAGGTTTTTTATCAGATGCTGATGAGGAACTTTCTGACTGAATCCGGTTGTCATTGTGTTTATCTGGATGCAAATGATGTGATTGCAGCTTTTTAAATGCTGGTTGGTTAAATGTTGATGTCTGAAGTTCACAGCTCCCTATGGAGAGTTTGTCTTTTTGTTTCCATGGTAACGACATTGGTTATTTTACTGCAGACATATCTTGTTGGTCCTGCTGGACCAAACATGTCTGCACAGATGGGTGTTGTATTGAGGCTTGTGGTGAGGGTAGGAGACAGACAGGACTAGGGCTGAAACAATTAAATTATTCGATTAGAAAAAATGATCGATTAATATTTTAGTAATCGATGCTTCGTTTAACTTTTTAAACTCCCGCTTCACGCATTGCTTCCGGCCTGTATAAACTGCTTCCAGTTAGGATAGACAAGTGCGCTTCGCACGCCTATTTGCGTACCTCAAGTGTGCTACGTGCTACGTCATGTGCCCAGCTGTAGCAGCTTCTCTGGCAGAGCTCCAGTTGCTGCAGATGAAGAATTTCAGCCAACTAGCTACTGTAATTAACACACATACACAGACAATACTTACAAAGACTTAAAGGGTCTAGAGGCAAGATTAAGAAATGAAACTCGCAACTGCTGCAACCGGCGCTTCAGGTAACTGCAGCCACTGGTACACACTCCCAAGCTGTCACGACAGCGCGCACAAACTGAAGCTGTATTGTTTTTTACTACGCTTTTTCTTCACAGGTACACTTTTTAGCCTCTTTCAGTTGATCTGGATCGTTTGCTGACGGCAGAAGAATCCATAACTATCGCTTACAGTGTTTGAATTTACTGCGACCGTCTTCTTCCTGTATCAAAACTGCGGATGTAGCATCATTTGACGTCACGTCCGCAGGGCAGCGCGGGAAGTTCGTACACCGAATTGCAGCGCATTTTGCAGCACACAGCCTGTTCAAGGCAACAGAGAGAAACGTGGGTGGAAACGTTTTTTTTTGTTATGTTCATCACCCATTAGTATTAAGAAAAATGGACATGCATGTTTGGTTTTTTAAAAATTCCTGCCTCTAGTCCCTTTAAGTTTTCCAAGGCACACGCATGTAGCACATATTTGGCGCACACATGAGTTGTTTCCTCACCGGTTTCTCTGATAGCGCGCTCACAGCATTGTCGGAGAAAAAACAACAAAGATCCTTGTTAAAGGGAACTGTGTAATCGGGAGCAGCTCCCTCGTAATTTTTATGTTTTTCGCAAAAAACCGGGGAAACCGAGAACACGCGGCAAGAAAAATAACAGGCTAGGAAAAGGGGGGGGTTAAGAAAAGACCCAATTTTTGGGTGGGGAGGTGATATTTTTCCCTCCCATTCCCTTTTCCCCTTAAAAAAATACAGTACCCGCCCCCCCGGAACCGGGGGAGCGGGTCCCCGCAGGCTTAAAGGATACCAAAACGAAAACGGGGCGGGGGGTTGGTTTCTCCCCCCCCCCCCCCAAAAAAAAAAGGGAAAGAAGCCCCGCCCCGTAAAAAAAAAAAAAAAAGAAGAAAAAAAAAAGAAAAAAGCTTTTAAGAGGATAATAATAAAAAAAAAAAAATTAAAAAAAAATGTTAAAAACGGGGACCCCTTAAGATGTGAGCACTCGCTCGCATAATTTAGCTTATGTTTTAACAAAGATCTTTTTAAAGAAGATGTTTCACACTGATTACATCTGACATCCAAACATTTCAACTTTTTTTTTTTTCCAGCATGAAATAATTTACTTTTAGTAACTATCAACTTATTTATTCCCTTTTTCTAATGTGAATAGTTCACACCATGAACTAATTATCTGGTTCTTTTACCAAAAGGCATAACAGTAGTTGCAGGCACTGTTTTTTTTTTTTTTTTTAAATTACATGATGTTTATTGCACTGCTTTAACTGTTCAATACAGTTTTGATCAGTTTGATTAGTTATGATTTCACCCTTTCGGTATGAATGTTTAAAATTAGCAAATATTAATGCAGTATGAACAGTAATGTTTAATGTAGACACAGAATCAACTTACAAATGTGATTATGCATCAAAGCATTATTTCAAGGCTAAGGTAAAATATTGAGATATATATTGTGTATCTTGACATGCCATAAAAATATCGGGATATTACTCAAATTCACTATCTCCCAGCCCTACTTCCAGTCTGTATAAACTATTTCCGGACACTCCCTACCAGTGGGTGGCAGTAATGCACCTACTCGTTGTGTGTCAGCCACAGTCTTTCGTGCCAATTTGGACTCCTTATAACTCCACTGCATCTCAGTCAGATCTTTAAAAACATAGAGCTTATCCGATTAATCGATCAATCGATCGATTACAGGGGTAGATTAATCGACTATTAAAATAATCGCTAGCTGCAGCTCTAGACACGACTGACGGATGACGGTTTTCTGCGAATGTTGGTCTACACCAGGGGTGTCCAGTTCTGGTCCTCAAGGATCACAGTCCTGCAGGTTTAAGATGTCTCCCTGATTCAAGACACCTGATTCAAATTAAAGATAGAGTCCAAAGTCCCTCCAGCGTTTCTGTTTGAAAACAACAGTATTCAAACTTAGCGCCCCTCCCTCTCAGGCTAATGGCCGCCTTGTTCTAGCTAGCCTATTCAACTTCAAGCTTCTCCTTCAGAGCTCAGAAGCGGGTACAAGCCAAACTATTATTAACCCTGGTTTTCCAAAGTGCATTATCTGAAGCCCTTACCTTTTCTTCGATGCATCCACTGTGTTTTCCTTCTTTCTTTTTTTTATTCCTTCGAGAGTTTGAGTGACTGGCGTCTGCTCCAATCATGAGTTTATTTACACACAGCGTCATGCTCTTAGCTCTGTCATTGGCTGCCGATATAAACAGAAATCTCCACCCAGAAACGTCCCGAACAGACCAAAACAATACAAAAGAATGAATTACAGGCAGGGGGAGAGAGAGTTGCGTTCAAGCGTACCACGGCACGGGAGTAGAGGCCCAAAGGCGGGGTTTGACATGGATTTCACTTACTGAAGTCTAACGTTTATTTTTTACGGGGGGAACTCCGGACTATACCTTTAAATGTTTCTCCTCAACAGCTTATCAAGTTCTGTCCAAACATGTTGACCCATCAGTCTGATTCAGGTGCTGCAGAAGGAAACATCCTAAACCTGCAGGACGCCCTGTCTGTCCATTTGGACCGACTTTGGACACTCCTGGTCTACATGGAATGATGACTTTTGGTGATTACTTAGCCTGCGTGTGCACACTCGTGAACGTTTGAGCATGTGTGTGAGTTGTGGTGATGTGGGTGAGTGTATAACTCCCAGTCTGATGTTTTGTCCCAGTACGGTCCTGGAGACATGTGTAGACCAGTAAAATATGTCCAAGGCAGACACAGGAGAACTAGAGCAAAATGTCCCAACCAGGACCATTACTTTTACTTTTATACTTTAAGGTTTGTATGTGTGTAGATGTACAAAAAATAAATCACAATCTTCCTGTAGCCTTTTTCGACAGTGTTTAGTGTGTTAACCATTTTTAGAATTTGTAACAAATTAAAGGCTGCAGTTGATTTATAGCAGTGTTACATTATCTCTCACACACTTAAGTTTAACAGATGAATGCAGTAATCTAATCTGAAGGATGGGGACTGTGTCATTACACCTGCTGCCTAAATGAATACCTAAATTTCATAGTTATACATCAGATGTATTTGAGACATTACCATCATCATGGGCCTATCTTTGCAAAGAAAATGAACATCACTTTAGGTGCTTGTTTTCTTCTTTTATTCAAACACCAGAAATACTCCAGACCCTGGGTTTACTAAATGGCTGTATGCAGCATTATAATTCATCCTGAAAGCCGAGTTGGCTATAAATATTCTTTGCCTTTTCTATGTTTGCATGTCAGCAGCTTGATGCAAAACAGTGCCAAACAAAGTTTGGGGTGCTTGAACACATGCAAACAAATAAGGCATAAATGTTTGGTGTACATTTGATCCGATCTGATTTGAGGTACCACACATCATCATAAATGATGATGTTTAAACTCAGAGTTTAAACCTCTGAGTTGTTCTTTGAAGGAGTTTACTCAAGAAACAAAGCTTTTGAGACCATTTTAACTCATCATTCATTAAAGACCTTAAGGCTGTAGTGTCGTTTGCTATATTTGGAAAGTTCTACTTTTCTATAAACTCAGATTTAGCATCTGCCACTGCGGAGTCTGCTGGTTTAATTGGAGTGCCAGATCTCATCAAGATGGAATGGGAATAAGGAAGACAGGGGGGTGGGGGGGGGATTGAGGGAGACAGGGGAGGATGGGTGATGGGCATATGGGCAGAGAAAAAAAAAATAATGGGAAAGGTGTGATAATCTTTCTGATCAAATTGAAGCTGTTTCTTCGTTCTTTACTTACTCTGTGGTCCTGCATGGTACTTATTACATTCAAGGGGCGTTCAACTTGGCAGTGGTTTGGGGAGATGAGCAGATGAGTATGTGAGTCATCTGTAAGTCAATGAGTGGATTTTGGTGATGGAGTAAGTTATCGTTCTCCAGAGTGAATGAGATGAGAGAGACCGAGAGAAAGGGGAAAGCTGAATGTTGTAGCTAAGGGTCATTAAGGCTGAGCTAAATCTGATTTAACAGCAGTGTTAGATGGCCATGGATGAATTGCTAGGGCCCAATTTAGAGTCTTGGTAGTCTGTGCTTTGCTTTATAATTTACAACTGAACTTGGTGTGGTACCAGGGATGAAGGGTGATAAGCCCTCATTCTTAAAAAGAGACTGTTCTTTTGTTTGTTTTTGCTTTTTTTCAGGCAACATTTTCACATAATACCTAGCAGAAAAAAACAGACATGGAGTGCTGTCTGAAACCAGAAATTATATTAAGACCTTCAAGGATCACAGCTTGGATGGAAAACCCAGTCAAGTAGCTGCTGGATAGTTACAGGGGCCCAAAACTGCTTTTTGGGTCATTTTATTGACGAAAATTATGTCAATTAAATATTTACATACTACATACTAGATAAACAGTCTTCCAAATATGAAATTTTGCAGATTATTTTGACATATAGGGGAAGGCAGTTATCCCTTCCAGTCTTTCTAATTGAATCTTTTGTAGAGAATCAACAGCAGGAATTGTAAAATAATCAAGTGCTCTGTTTTTGCATCCAACTTTGATCCAACTCAAGCATCATTCCTCTGCGGCTGCTTTCCTTACTTGTGGAGTTCCGCAGGGTTCCGTTCTTGGAACCCTTCTTTTTTCTTTATTTGCTGATGGGGTCAATTTTCTGCAAACATGGCATTTCTTACCGTTGCTTGGTAGTTGACCGACAAATTTATAGGCCTTTAAAATCAGGAAATGGCTCAGTAGCTCGGCTGCTTGACAGTCTTACTGGTCTGAAAAAACTGGATTGCTCTAAAATTTCTTTACCCAAATGAAGGGAAAACAAAAAATACTTATTTATTAAAGGTGCCATGACATCAAATTTCACTTTCCTGGGGTTTTGGGGGTATAATATGATCTGTTGTGCACTGATGAGGCCATGTGAATGTCCAGAGTGAGTATCAAAGTTCCTGTTTATGGTCTGTCAGCTTTACTTTTTTGTTCAAAAACGGCTGAATCAGACAGCAGCTTATCATTCTATGTAATTCAGTTGCTCCAATTACAGCACACTATCAAGCAAACAGCACCCCCCTCTCTCCTAATGGTCTATGCTTAACGGTAGGGCTGGGCGATATACTGGTATGACGAGGTAGATATGATATTTACATGAGAGAGATATGATATTTACATATACCGTTATATCTCGGTATGTTTTGGTTTTATTTTTTGGTAATGACCCGGCTGCACCTGACAAACTCCGACAAAAAACGGAAGTCTGAAACATCTGCGTGGTGATTGTGCTCTGCTCCTCTCTCCCTCTCTGCCTGAGCACAGCTGTCTGCTTGTGCCCCTCCCCTCACAGAGAGCAATGTGCTCTCTGCACACCCCCTCCCTCGCCCCCTCCTCAATCCCCGCTTGCACACAGCTGCAGCATGAGAGAACTGACAGACGCAACGGCGAGCTGTGACTTTTTACAAAGCAAAATAACACTACACCTTTAAACGTCCTCACAGAAACACGCTGTTAGGGTGCATTAAGGAGAGCGGTTTTATATGCGCTAGTTTTAGCGACCATGTTAGCATTTTAATACCATGTAAGTTGCTTCTTTGTGAGATAAACAGAGATAAATGCAACTTAGTTAGTGCCACCGTCCTCTGTCATCTAATATAAGACCAGCATGCAACGTTTTAACACCGTATAAGTTGCCTCTTTAGGAGATAAACAGAGGAATATGCAACTTTTAACATCATTGGCCACTATTAATATGAGACTATTATCCAGTGTCTGACTCCACTTCATGCAGGTTTTACTGGAACTCATTAATTTAGTAGTTAATGTTTTCATTAAACTAATTTTTAAAAGGCTCCAGCTTATAGTAATTCTGTGTTTAGATGTTTTAAAAGCTGCTACTTTGCAATCTACAGTCTGCACGTTCTTATTTTATATACATGTTGGATACTAGCCGATTTCAGCCAGTATTGGATATCAGCTTATATATCGGATGTTTTTTATTTATTTTTTTATTTTTTTTCGTTGTTGTTGTGTTGTTTTTTTTTTCAGACCCCAATATCAGTATCAGCATCTGCCCCAAAAATCCCACACTGGTTGGGCTCTCGTTTAGATACTAAAAAACAGGTGCTTGATATGAAATGAAACATTCAGACAAATTAGGATAAAAATACCGCGATATATCGTATACCGTCATCTAAAAACAAAATATCGTGATATGATATTTGGTCCATATCGCCCAGCCCTACTCAACGGTCTCCGCTTTGCTCTCCCCCTCCCTGTATGATTCAACTGCATGAGTGGAGCTGAGTAGGCTAACTTCTGTGCAGTCAGGTCTGGGTTTTCAAACAAATGGATATAAAAGAAAACTTCTGAGAAACTGAGGGGGGGGGCAAAAACCTTGTATTACCTGTAAATTTTTTTTTTTTTAAATTGTTTTTTTTTTAAAAAAAAATTATTTTTAAGGGCCTATTTTTAAAATTAGCTTTAAAAAATCCTACAAAAAAATTTAAAAAAGAATAAAAAAAGGGAAGAAATAAAAAGAAAATGGTTGAAATAAATTAGTTTGAGAGGGGGGGAAAAAAAAAATGGGGGGGGGGGGGATGGAAAAAAAAAAAGAACTCTTGGCCCAAGGACTGCTTTTCTGTGCCCTGTTGTTAAAAGTCTTGGGTGACCATGGATAACTCTCTAAAGCTAGACAAGCAAATCAGTTCAGTGGTGAAAAGTGTATTTTTTCATCTTTGAATTCTATGGGAAATCAAGTCCTACCTGCCGAGTCACGATTTCCAGAAAGTTATTCATTTGCTGATCATGTCTTGACTTTATAATTGCAATTCACTATATTTTGGTCTGAACAAAACATGAGTGCCCACGAGGAGAAAGCGCTGGAAGTAGGGGTGTAACAATTCATCTAGTCCATCGATGGATCGACTTATATTCCCGTGATCAAACCTCATCAATCTGCGCTCAACTGTTACTGAAAACAACACATACTAGTCTAAGATCATTTGAAAAGATAATGAAATGAAAATATGAAAAACGAAGAGATGTTGTTTGGACTTTACTTTCATGTTTAAGTTGGAATATTTTTATGTAAAAAAAGCAGCAACTACTGTTAGAATATTTTTTTAAGTTACTGTTCTTTAATTAAAAAATGGTTAATTATTGAAAATAATACCTGTAAAGATTAACCTACTGTTGATTCAATCTGAAGTATTGGTTGAACTTAAAACAAAATGTGAATGCATTCGCTATTAATTCTTATTTACATGTTTGTTTATGCCCATATTTATTTCATTTATACCTGAGTCCTTTCAAAGAAACATCAATAATCTGGGAAACTTCACCTGCACTGTCCAGTATGCCGGTATTTATTTCACAGTCACACTGGTTACTTTTTTGGATAAAGATGCACTGTATCAATTTTAAGTCACTGAATTGTTTTGGATCGTATTGCTCTAAATGAACCAATATCATCCATGAATCGAATAGGAAACCATGAATCGTGATATGAGTTTAATGGTTTTTAAAATAAATTGTTAGCTGGGAACATCTTACCCCTGTCCGTGCCGATCTCTACTGGCTTCCTGCTTCTTTTCAGATCCGATTTTATTAATTAAATGGTTTGGCCCCTCCATATTTGTCTGAGCTTTTAAGCAGACTTGCTCCTGTGAGGTCACTGAGATCCTCCTCTCAGTTGCTCCTTTCCAGAGGGGATAGAGCATTTTCTGTGTTTGTCCCTAAATTGCGTATCGGGGTCCCTCTGGCAGTCCGGTCTGCTCAGTCAGTCCCAGAGTTTAAATCCTTGCTACTTCTTAGCTCTGGCCTTTGGTTCTTGGTCCAGCTTTCACTCTCTGCTGAGTCTTTAATTTTTGCTTTATTCTTTTATTTATGATTGGGGGGATATAATTAAAAATATAATATATTAAAGAATGAGCATCCAAAAAGAATAATGTGTTTTTTTTTTTAAAACTGGGTTATTTTGGAATATTTTTAGAAAATCAAAAAAAAACATTCAGATTTATATTTTTTGTTTTAATCCAGTTGTTTTGAGTTATGTTTTTAAATGATTTCATCTGCTTTTTTGTTAATTTGTTCAGCACTTTGGGGAAATCATTGTTTGTTAACGTGCTAAATGAATAACCTTGAACTTTAACTTGAATTTTTAGCTTTTTTTTTTAAAGAAAAAAAAAAAGACGAGGTGTAACATGGTGTGTTATTGTTTGTCAGAGGGATTATTTACCTAGGAAAAAATTAGATTTTATTATGTCTTGATAAGAAAAGAAAAAAACAAGGTTTTAAGCATTTCTGTTGTGTCCCGTGCGCACTTTTTGCAGCTCTGCCTTACAACTTCTTTCTGCTTGATAAATGACTTTTTCTCTTGTAAAAACAGGAAAAATCTACATTGGAAACAAAAGGGAGATAGCAGAAAGCAGAATCTCAGAACTCAACATATACATGAAGGTAATCATATTTCATTTTTATGCAAAGTGCATTTTACTTTTGTTTTTGCACAAAGGGACGAGTTGTTGGCACATTTGCAATCTCCTGCAGCGTGCCGTGCACTAGCCTACATCTTAGTGGGCTGAACAATGCTGTAGGAGGATAAGCACTGACTCGGATATTTCAGCAGTAGTTTGGAGATGGAGCTCAACATGTAGGCGTTGCTGCTCTCTTCTCTTTGCTCTGCCCTGTGCCCACATCATGTCTGACTGACTACAGTTGTGGGACTTTTGACATATTTCACTGTTGCTCCATCGCTAAAAACACGATCAGGTTCTCTTTCTCCCACTCACTCACTTCTCTTTTCTGCTTTACTCTTTTTTTTTCCTGCAACCTACGTGGCTCTCACTTTGCCACACTTTATCGCCTTTGCTCCTCGTACACTTGTAATACTTCTCGGTTCACCTGCTCTCCTTTTTACTCATCCTTGTAGCTTGACTCTCCCACCACCCTTGTTCTCCTCATCCATCAAACTTTACACACCTCTAATTATTTTCTGACATCTGTTATTATCCACCTGGATATACCCCCCCCCCCCCCCCCCATTTTTTCCCATCATTCCTCCATCTCCACCATTCATCCCTCTCTTCCACTTCAAACACCCCTTTGTCTTTCATCACAGTCTGTTTTGCTGCATTCCTCCAGCACATTTTCCTCATTCTCCTCTTTCCCTTTCAGAGGCTGCTCGGGCTTCCAACATGGCTGCTGCTTGATGAAGCTCTCAGGATGTTTTTCTATCAGACGGAGCAGGACAGTCAGCACCAACCACGAGCCCTTAGACGTCTCCGCCCACCTACCCGCAAAGTGTAAGCCCCACACCTTTTTTCTGCACTGAAGTCCACTTGCCAAACAACGCGACTGACTCCTTCATTGCCATAGGTACTTTCCTTCCAGTTATTGCTCCCAGGGTCAACTTTTCAGACCACTACCAGAGGACATGACATGTATCTATCTTGCATATATTTCTTCTAAAGGGATTTTAAATGATGCTTTTATTCTTTTACTTTTTATTCTTCTTTTATTCTGCACCCCACTGTGATGCTTTTAATGTTTGATGTAAAGCACTTTGAATACGCATGAAGTGGCTCACATAAACTTGCCTTACCTATCTTGCCTATCACAGTTCCCACAAACCTGAGGGTAGGGTCACATGGACACTTGTCATGATTAAAATGACAAAAATCCGGAACAGTTGTCTGAACGGAACGGTTGGAAGAGGCCGTCTGCACGATTGGAAAGTCTGGAACGCTTGAGGCAAGGGGGGAGACGGGGGAAAAGGGGTGGTGTTGGGCTCCCTGCTGACACTTCTCCCGAAGTAGACATCCTCTCATGCACACCGATGACACACACAGGACACGTTCATGAACTTCATGCTGGCTTTCTCTCAGTCAGCATGCTCTGCTGCACTGATGACGGGCCGTTCTTTATTTGAAGGTGACATGACATCAATCCACTGTTCTGGGGTTTGGGGGGTGTAATATGATCTGCTGTGCACTGATGAGGCCATGTGAGTGTCCAGAGTGAGAATCAAAGTTCCTGTTTATGGTCTGTCAGCTTTGTTTCTCCGTTCAAAAACAGTTGATTTAGACAGATGCTTATCATTCTACGTAGTTCTGTCATTCTACGTAATTCAATTGCTCCAATTAGAGCACACTATCAAGCAAACAGCCCCCACCCTTGACCTACTTCCTCTAAATAAGGTTATAGCCAAATAAGGTGTAGCCAATCAAAATTAAATCAACTTGGTCTCCGGGTAAAGCTGCATATCATTACCGCACCCAACTCTTTTACTGAGGAGAGGAGGTCTAGCGTGCCAAAACAATCCCCCGCTGTAAAAAGTGCAGTTTTTTTTTCTTTGGAGAACTAACATATGCAGCAATGTCAACTACATGAACTAGTTTTTACTGCTATGTCATCATTCCTTTAAACATTTAACAAAGAACATCAACACAAATGTCAACTACGATGCATGTACGTGCATAAATTGTCTATTAGTGACAGACATCGCACTCGAACAGGTGGTAATGCCACCAGCTCAATACGGAGTTCTGCCGTCTCTTTCTTTTTGCATCATGGCGTGATGACGACGGTTTCGTCTTCAAAACGTTTATGAAACAACCATGAGACCGTGCAGAGTTGTCGGACCCCTGCTGCGAGAATCCAGATCGTTCAAGTCTAGTTCGTTTGAGGAAACTCATGAGACCGTGCCCTGACACTGAGACAGAAAAAGTCCATTATTTTTGACTGGACTGCAGGGCTGTACCACACATGCTTAAGGTGTGGTACAGCCAGGGGTCGCGTTAACGGAATATTTTCCGTCATTGACGTTTTTTAAACGGTGACAGAAAAATCTGAAGGCCGTCAGTCATTTTGACAGATTACAATTTACACTCCTGACCACTAGATGGCGAGTTGGCATATTGTCTCTCTTGATGCATGGCCTGTTGGGTTCACTCAGAAAAATGTCATGGCAGCTGAGTGTCTGAAGCTTCTTCAAAAAGCCCAATAATGAAGATAGTGTTGACAAAAGAGGTGAAAAAGGAAGACTGATGCAGTGGAAGATGAGGGACAAAAAAGTAATCATTCTTCGGCACCAACTGAGCAACCAAGCATTTAATGGAAAAACGCGACCGAATATGTCATTATTATATGTATATATTTTAAGTAAAGTGACGGGTAAGAAATAGATTATGACTGGATTTTTATGACCCTGTCAGTCAAAATGACGGACAACGAAAAAGTCTGGCGCAACCTCTGGGTACAGCCAAGGTGCAAACGGCGGATAATTGAAACTGAGAGTGAAACACTGTGGTCCCTAAAAATGTGTTTTTAAAATTTATAGACTGGTTTCACAGCCAGAACTATGTCTAGTTTATGTCTAGTTTCCATGAAGGACTTCCAGTTAACGCGGTTACAAGGTATTTTAGACTGAGGACATGCGCAAATTAACAACACACATTTGAAGAACTCCCGAACTCATTGAAAAATGGATATTGTGAAACCCAAAAAATGGTTCTCGGACATATCGTGCCATATGTGGTTGCAGCAGCTTGGGAAAACAAATAAATATGTACATTGTAATAGGGCTGGGCGATAAACCGAAAATTTACAGACACTGAAATTCACAACGATAACTGATGTCATATTCCCCATGTCAGTATATACACTGTGCGGCCTCTTTAAGAAAGCCGGTAGTGGAATTGGCATGCAGGACTTCTTTGTTCTCACAAACTTGACGTAGTTTCTTATCATGTGACATTGCTGCACTGCAGCTGTGTTTTTCATCATCTTCATCTTTTGTACATAACAGTGAAGAGCATATGTCTGTAAATGATCTGTGACATTTATTTGATGTCAGTGTAAAGTGATAAACGTTTGAAGTTGTGTTGTTTATGTTGAACGTTTGGACAACAGTAGCAATGCTAATTGCATTAGCCTGTCTATGGGCAACTCATCGCTGTTTTTTTCATGGACACACAAAGTAATATTTGCTTATATGTAAATAAGAATACCATGGTCCTTTTCCATTGCAGCTGCACAGGGCACGATACAGCACAGTACAGCACCACACGCTAAAGACGGCCAGGACGGTTTTTGTTTCCACGCAGGAGAAGCAGTAGTCTACCACCTGGAGGTGGGTGGAGTAGAAGCGGTCGAGCGCGCCATGACGTCACTGCCGTGCCATGCGGTGGGCAGTAAAATAAAAACAACAATGGAGGCATTGGATGATATTGAGGTGTTACTGCTGTTGTTGTTTTCTCTGTGGCTTGTAGTCACCGAAAACAGAGCCAGATATTTTTAGAAGAGGCGAGGCGAAACACGTATGACGACAATTTCCTTTGACCAATCAGTGGAGAGCCGTCAGGTATGTCACGTTTTGTGTAGGTTCAGCACAGTTAAAGCTAGCTCTGAAATGGGTGCAAAAAATCATAATGGCTCGTGACAGGTTTTCCGGGAGGAAACATGAATAAAGCGGGCCGTGCTGTGTGGAAGGGTTACGAAAATGGGCTGTGGAAAAGGCCCATAAGTCAGTAAAGTTCTCTGTATCTTCCATAACCACCACCCAAGACTTTTGACAGGAACATTCAGACATTGGCTTGGTTGAACATCCGTCTTCATAGATACTAAACTGCTGTGTTTGTGTCGGCTATCAACAGCCGACTGTGTCACTAAGTAAGTCTATGGCGTTCCTGTTTATCACCATGGCATCAAAAAGGAATGAAAATATTTAAAAAATAAAATTAAAACATAAAAGGAAAAAAAAGTGCTAGTTGTACCATTTGGCCAATTCATCATATTATCCTCCCAGTTCAATGTGGTAGCAGGTGAGGAAGTATTGTAACACCTTCATTTAGAAGAAATAAATGAGAATGTTACCATTTTAGAGACTTCACTATTCAATGTAAATAAAAGCAGATCTTACTCAACCTGAAATGCTCAAACTAGAAATGTCCATGAAACTTGTCTATATCAGGCTCATAGTGTCGCATTTTTTGGATGCCCATATTAGCATTTTGCTAATATGGAGTGATTTCACCCAAGACTGAATAGTATTTTGTCAGACTGAGAAAAATAAAGGAGTTATTGGTGGATATTGGTATTTCTGTTTCTTTGTTCAAGGAAAAATTTACTTTATAATGGGATTTTACACTCACTGCCTCAACTGCACCAAGTCGATTTTCATACCAGAGTATTCAAAGTGTTATAAGGTACAGTATGTGAGAATTACTGACATCTAGTAGTAAAGATGCTTATTGCAAGAAAAGATGTTTTCCTTCAAATGACGTCATATTCTAAGCACTGTAGTGAATGTATGGTGGCTGTTAGTGGCCAAAATTCTCCCAGACATAAAGATGTTTTAATATGTGAGTGGATCCAGTGGTCTCTGGTGACTATGACTGTACAATGAGTAACTATTTCTTGTGTATTTTAAGGCATTACTGATCCCAAACAGTCTCTAACTCCCATTATACAAAGCTGGTACAGCTGTTTTAAAGTTTAGTGGCTTCTTACTTCACATGCATTATTTTGTCTATTCAGGGACACCGTAGTAAAAATGGTGGAACAAAAATGGCAGCCTCCATGTATGTGCACCACCCAGCAAGAAGATATAAATGACTCATTCTAAGAAAATAAACATATAACAGCTATTCCAGTGCAGCAATTACACGTCAATAGAAACACAGTTTTGGATCATATATCACATTTTTCTGCCACTGACCTTTGTTTTTTTACATACTGTACCTTTAAAGTAATAAAATTCCCATAACCAAACGCATTTAACAAGTACTAAAACGGATTCAGTCTACTGTATAAAGTCAGGAATGTGGAGGAAGCAACAACCAAACTGCAGTGGCATGGAGATATCAGCAAAACAATCGGAAGCTTCAGATTACTAGAGCCAGGATGAAGAATAGCATGAATATAATTGGATGTCTGGTAGTCAGCTGGTAGCCAAACAGCTGATGTGTGAGTCACTGCTGTGCTGGAATGATGCAGTGATTCCTGTCAGAAACTGTCAACAAGACTTCAGTGATCTGTACTGCAATGTAACACGAGTCTTCTGTCAGAGCAAGTAACAGTTTTTATTTGACAGATGAATCATTATTGTTTTTATTAGAAAATGTTAAATAGAATCGAATACAGATTTTTAAGAGTATTCCTTTAAACTTCATCCTTGTTGAGTGAGAGCCTGGAAATGAATTCATTAACTTGGAACTGAAACAGAAAAATAAGGATGATGCAGAGGTACCGAAAGTATCTGACATATATATGTTCCATATGTTTGAGAACAATACTTAGAGAAATGTGGTAGTTGTGTGAATTAAAACACGTCATGAAATATATCATCTGCAGTAGTGTGTTGTCATTGTTGATGGCAAAAACAAGAGCACAGAGCAGTCTTCTCTCAGCTCAGGGACAGGTGATGCTGAAGCATCTTAGATACTTCATGTGAAGTCAAAATGAGGCTGCCCTGAATGCCCCATTTATCAGAGTGATTCTCTTACATCACAACTCCACGGAGCTAAGCAGTGAAGAAATAGTGGAAGCAACACTACATTAAATTTGATATTGAGAAAAATCCATGGAGCCTTATTACCCTTTTTACAGTTTACTTCCTTATTCCTAACGGTTATTCAGACTTCTGATTGGCCCATTTTCCTGTGGTAAGGTTACACTGATAGGACATGTGGTAAAGGGGGACTCTCTCAACAGGAAATTATGCAAATGTCTCACTACTTCCCCTTTTTTCCATCAACCTGGCTTTGAGCTTCTTTACTTAAAGTATCTAAATCCGTTTCTGACTTGTAACATTTAAAGAAACTGATGTTTCCTCTTTCGAGTATTTCCACATTGATGCTCTCGTAGTCATGGACACCAGTTGTCAACTGAACATACACGAGATAAAGTCAGAAATGAGTTCTTTTAGAAGGCCAGATTTTATCTCAGAAAAATCTGGCTTGCAGTGAATAAAATGTTAAAGAGGCTCATTTTCTTCCAATTCATAATTATATTTCATACTCACTTAAGCAGACTTCTATAATTTATTTATTTTGTTCATAGCTTTTATCTTTGCATGAATACTGTTTCAGTAGTGTGTCAGATACAGTAATCATGTCCTCTTTTCTTCAGAATTTTGCATTTGAGGTCTTCCTTGGTATTACAACAATCAAAGTAATCTACATTAAAGGTATGAAAATAAGTGTCAGAGTAATGACTCTACAACAGCATCTTAGATGTAAAACAACTAACACCAAGAAACTGAAGTTCTTGGAAAGCATGGGTTAGGCTTTTAAAAATTACACAAAGCATCAAATTTACTAGAAAAGTGAAAAAAATATTGCGCAACAAAAAAATTTCCAAGAAAGAACAACGTACCAAAACCAGGCAAGGAAGTCTTTATTCAGAGTTAACTAAGAGGCTGCAAGTAAACTCTGGTGAGAGGAGACTTTAAGGGGCCGGTCACACTTGGCATGGTTGGACTATATCCTGGTAACAAACAGTGGGGGGTAACGGGCTTCATGTTTAAACTGCAGTGTGACCGATGGCCGCGGCACGGTGCCCAGGCCCACCTCCTGAGGTGGTCTGCAATGGTTGCTGGCACGGAACGATTGCATTATTCACCCACGTGATGAAAATATAATGACGCCGCCTATGTAGAAGCCCTGTCCTTGCTCGAAAATGCGAAGAAGAGGAGAAACAACATGTCTTCAAAAGCATAAGCAGCTCTTGTTGCAGTCTTTAGCTCAGCAGCTACACAAGCTCGCTATCCGGCAGTAGTCAGAAAACTGTGAAGGTACAAAGCTTTATCAGCATGTTTGGATGGACGTCAAACAACACAATTGACTATTAGTGCCACCTGCTGGACTGGAGGAAGCAAGCGCTGTCATCTACGCAAATGCAGTCACATGACATGAGCCCCTTTCAGACTTGCACTGGAAAGCGGAAATATTGCGGACTCTGTCCTTTATAACACCTGCGTTCAGACATGCGTTCCGTATTTTTACCTCAGAAATGTAGCGGACATGTACCGGCTGGACCCCATGATATTAGGGCGGAAATGTTGCAGCACGTCGTTTTGGCTGAGCAGACAAGAAAATGTTCCGGACAAAGATTAAAGGAGAGCGGGGCTGTGCTGACTTTTCCGCAACATTTCCTGATGTCTGAAAGCACCCGGGACGCGATAAGTCCGCAACGAAGTGACATGTTTGAAAAAACGAGTCCGTTTAAAGAGTGGATGAACTTTACCGCTCACGTTCCGCAATGCAAGTCTGAAAACGGCTATGGAGGCACACTGGCACATTTCCAAGTTTGCAAGTGTGACCAAAAGCCGTTTGTACAAGACTTTTGACACCCGGTGAGTTAAAACGGGATTAAAACAATCGTGCCAAGTGTGTCCCTGCCCTGAGTTTTACTTTTTGTTAAGTGCCACAAACCCATTTCCCTTATAGTCATCATTCCCACAGCTCGACATGTGACAGCATCATGCTGGGAGGATGTTTAAAATGGTCTCATTAGAAAGGATACAAAGCATACTGCTAACTCAATGCAAAGGTGGCTTAAGGACATTTAAACGTCTTTTAAACAAAGACGTTTAAATGAAAGAGAGGAGGTGTAGTGCGGTCCCAATAGAGAAAATTCCCATAGAAGGAAACGTATCCATCGTCTTTTTGCAAAAAATGATTTTTTCCCAAAACCTAAAAGTAGAAATAAAACCATGGTTCTTCAAAAATGACAAATATTCTGTAGTAAAAAAAAAAAATACAAGTTGTCTTGTACAAGTTGTTATTCAAAAGGCCATCTGGGTTGAAGGCGTAAAAGCTCTCCTTGGATTGTAAAGGTTGCAGACCCCTGGCCGTGAATAAAAATACACAGATTGGTGTGAGTGGGGCTATAAGTGGTAGAAATGTTTAACTGTTTTAAAGCCCATACAATCCAATTTTCATGCCACATCGGTGGATAACATTTTATGTCCCTGCAGAACATCTTTGTGACTTTTCCCTGTTTCCGTTCGTCTTCTAGGAAAGATGTCAAACCACCAAAGATGGACCTCTTCTCCTCCCCCAGGGCCGAGGTACAGTACTTCCACTTTAATGATTTCATGTTGCTTTGGTTAGAATTGTTATGACCACCCACAGAGTAACTTCAACTTTAAGCTTTTAGTTTAAAGATTGTTAACTTGCACCGTTGACACGACTGCATCTCATGACATGGAGCTTCACCCAGTCCTGCCCACAACCAGGCATTACTCAATGACATTTCCCAACAACACTAACTCACACACTAAAAAGAGACTCTACAGACGGGTATATCAATTGATGCGACGAATCAATATGATGATAATGAGTGTTACGCTGCACCTTTCCCCCTTGCTTCTTCTCTTTGACTCTTCATCAATAGTTCCTGCCTCGCTTCACTTCCCCTTTTAAATTTAGTTTAAATCTCTTCTTCCGTAATAGCATTCCTGCCAGCATTCGCTTCTCTTCCCTTTTCTCCTCTCTATCCCTTTCTTCCCCATTCTGCCTCCCCATCACATTGTTATGGTATCCACGAGCCACGAGAGGGTGCAGGGACCAGTTTTTATCCTGCAGTTGATTAACCTGAAGCTGCTGCAGGAGGTTTTGTTACTGGTCTGAGTCAAGTCCGCATCAGCTCAGAGAATTAAGGGGTCCAGTACTACATTCAAGTAAAAGAGGAGTTTACAGCACAATGCAGTTCTAATTATAGACTTCTAAGAATCCATATTGATTGAATTCCTAAACTAAATTCTTTGTACAAACTCTGAACTATACCTTTAAATCTAACTTAATCATGTTAAACAACTTCTTATACCAGCTAAATACTTCCCACCAAGTACTTAAGATGGTGTCACTGCTGGACTGATGGATGACAGTTTGTCTACTGTCCTTTTCTGTTTGTTTACATTACAATCGGTATGTTTATCTTGTCTTGTTTGTCTGTTCAGGTGTAATATAAACCTGAATAAAAATCATGTCCTTGAAAAAGTTTTAAATGTTTCAAACATAAACTTTAAAATGGACACTTTTCTGTCAAAGGCAACACAAAGTTAACTCAAATTATCAAGTTATTTAACATGTTCATGCATAAGTTAAGTTTACATCCACGGTTTATTCCAGCACATGCTGAAAATATTCAGCTGAGCATCTGCCAGCCTTAACTGCACATCAGGAGGAAGGAATTGCTCCATACCCTTTGAATCAATAGTACATACCACTGACGGCGAAACAAGCAAGGCAAGCACCAAACTAACATCAAGGCTGCAGCAGCGCCCACAAGCACCATCATCTGATCTGCTCGGTGCTACTGACACGGTTTGAGGCAGTTACTGCCGTAATGTGCAACACGGTAATCATCAAAATGCTGCAGGCTTAAAAGCAACCAAAAATGAACCTCTGGTGGATCAACGTAACCTTCCAGGGACCTGATCATGTTAGATATTGTAATATTTACAGAAAATGCCCCTCCAAACTGAAGTGTGTGTGCAGGTGAATCACAATTCACAGTTACTACCTTTGAAGGTAAAATAGAGGCAAACATCATAACTCTGTTTTATCTGCGTTACAGCACAGATATTGAGTAAACTTCCAGGATATAATTACAGGCATAACTCAGATGAATATATATTTTAATACCTTTGCTTTTGCTTTGCATGTGTGTGTGTGCATAATGCACATTTACCCAGCTGTGTAAGTGGCTTTGTCTGCACAGAACCGCACAGCCAGCATTATGAGTACATGTCTGCAGGTGAAGTGTTTTTTCAGCTCTTGAACTATCCGTGCTTTATCTCCTCACAAAAGCATTTAACTTTCCTAACCTTGCTCTACATGAAAAAGGTGGGGCTCTTACACACACACACTTGCTGTTTTTCTTTTTTTTTCCCTGCACACTTCAGTGGTCTTTTATCGCCAAACTCAATTTTACTCCCTCTACTCTGTCTTCCTCCCCTCTCTCCCACACAGAGCAAAAACACTGGTGTACTCCACTCATGAGGCTGCCAGCCTACTCAACATTTATTTTAGCTCTTTTTCTTCTCCTCTCTGGAACAGTGAGCTATCCTCTGTGTCGTTGTGCTTGCCCTCTTGAGTGTGTTTTTTAGCACAGGAAAGTGGCTATTAAACTCAGTCCAAACAATGATCAATGGCTGGTCTGAGCCTTATGGATAAGAGGAGAGCGCGGGCATTTGTCACAGCAGGGCTGGTACCAGCATTAATGTTTGCGCTACACTTTCCACTCCACTTGGAATTAGCTCAGGCTTCGCCTCAAACAGCAGGATGAGTAATTGTTAGCTGTATTACTACGAGCTCCAAACAAGGTCAATGAGACATGCTGTTTTCAGTCGGCACAATTTAAAAGATGCATAAGCCGGAGGGGTGGTTTGTCCGATGTGAAAAATTAGAACACGCGAAGAGGCACAAGCTGATAAATGACATAAAAGAGGCATCGGGTTTCTTAAAGAGGTGAAAAGAAGACCTGCCACCCTGATAGCCATACTGAAAGAAATACAGTCACAAGGCTGTGATGCTGATTTTCACCTGCACTGGAAATAAAGTTGTGTGTAATGAAAGTGTCATTGGTGCATATAGCTGGAGGTTATTGTGATTTAATAACTATAGATTGAGTAGTTTTAATACAGGAGGTTAGAAGACAATAAAAGGTTGATGGTGTTATCACCCTGTTTGGTTTTTTTTGTTCAGGTCAGCTTACTGTACATGATAATATTCATTGTTTGGTGAGTGAATATAAAGAGCAAGAACAAAGAAGGATTGGCATGTTAGCAAGTTGTAAAATCCCTTATATGCATGTCATCCTGTTAACACGTGAGTGTTTGTCATGTTTTACGATTATTGGACAACAATTTCATTATACGTCTCCAGCTCATTGTAAATTCAGGGATCTGAAGGAAACTTAGCTTCCTCTTCTTAAAGACGCACTCCAAAAATCATGTTTTTTCGTGTTATTTATATGTTAATGTGACATATTTTTATACGCTAGAGGACATATGCTGAGAAAAAAATTGCAAAATTGCATTTCTGAGTATTTATGCATTCAAATCTTCTTGAACCAATAGCAGGCCCTAATGCTTAAGGTTTCCTAGCAACAGCAATATAACAAACCACACATGCAGGTATTTGTCATTGTCATGAACCTGATCAAAACCCACTTTATCCTCCTTATTTATGAAGTTTCTCTCATGATCCAAGGCAGAGAAGGAGCACCCGAAAGTAGATGTAAATGTTCAACAAATTAGTGGCTGCAAGCTAGCATGTAGAGCCAGGTCTGAGTTGTGGGGGTGGGGTGGGGTGGGGGGTGGGGGGGACAATGCCCACAGCTCAGAGGAAATTTGCTATTGAGCTACTGGCGCTCTGCAGAAGCAGAGTCCTGGAAAATGGCACAAGTTGTGTGATTTTGGCTTAAAACTTCATAATCACGATTTAAAAACCACTGAGAAGGTTTTGAAAAAGAAGGATTGACCAAAGTCGAGTCTCATATCACGACAAAGCTCGTTTTATGTCACGATAACGTTATACATATGATATAGCTTTTTTGCTTTGGGGGGGATTCATTAAAATTTCAATGTGTAAATGCAGTTTCAAATGATACACTGAACAAATAAAGGAAGTAGGTACTAAATATTTCTTTTATTTATTTATTTTTTTCCCCAAGCAGGACATGTGTTGGTCATGTTAACATCTGCCAGCATCTGCTATGCCACAGTTTGGTGCTTTACTGCTGTATTTTATGTCAAGATTCACCATGTGTCCATGCACATGTCAATACCTAAACAAACATGGAGGTAGATGGTGGCGGACGCATTTCCGACCAGGGTAGTTAATTCTCAACAAGATGACCAGCCAGCGCAAACCGAGGAGCTTGCACCTAAAAGAGGGACAATTTCTGTCGCATAGATCTGGTTTGGACATAAAGACCGTTGCGATCCAGAGGATTGGATCATAAATAATTCAGGATATTCCGAACCAACGAACCCATTCTTCATCCAATTCAATATCTTAAAATTTGTAGATCTAGTTGAGCTAAGAACTACTCTTTAAATGTACAAGGCACACAAAAACCTCCTTCCTCACTGCATTCAGGAGGTGTTCTCACTCAGAGAAAGTTCATATAAACTCAAGGGAACGTGTATGTTTAAAAAATAAAGGTACGGACAAACTTAAGAAGTAGATGTATTTCTGTTAAACTTGTGTAATGACCTCTGTGATGAGCTAAAAATGTGTACAATAGTTCAATTTGTAAATTCAAAAAAATGTTTAAACTCATGACAATTGACAAATATTGACTTTTGGTTTAATGAAGTATGTTTTATTCTGGATAGTTTCTCCTTTGATCTTCAATATTACTTCTATCAGCTTTTGCTGTTATTGTCTCTATTACTTTTTGTTTAGTTTCAATGTGATTCTATATAAAGTTAACACCTTTTTTTTGGTTCAATAATTAATATGTAGAACTTTGCTTTGGTGTAATAATCCTTGACTTGTGTTCCAAAAATTAAGAGTTGGGGGGAAAAAAAGGACAGTTGTTTGTCTGGGGCGATTTTTAGCACAACACCTGGTGTAGTGCCGGACGCGCCTATTGCAGAGTAAATTATAGAGCTTCATTGGAAAAGATAGAGATTTTCTATCGTCCAGACGGCTTATACCCGTCACATCACTCAGCCCTATGAATTCAGCGATTTTATTCAGGTGTGTTTTGGATCATAATCCTGCTGAAGAGTCCATTTTTTTCTTCTTCAGCCGTTTTTTATTGATATATCTTTATTTAGTTTTTTTTTATGGACATAGTTGCTATTTAAACTTCCGGGTGTTCATCTGAATCAATTTTTCTCTCTGAAATCTTTTCATGGAAGCCATGACTGTAATCGATCACGCCATTTTATAAATACAGAGTTGAGCAGGTTTTCTCTTTTTTAAATGATATTCTGTAAGCTTTTGTTGTCTAAACATACAGTGCACACACTTCAACTTAAAAGTTATATATTAAGATTATTAGTCCACAGTTTGTTTCCACAAGCCATCAGGTTGTTTAGTGTATTATTCTGTTCAATCCTGAACCACTGATAGTGAATTTTGTATTAAAAAAATTTTCTTAAAAAATTTAAGAGCCATTGTTGATTTGAAAGCATTTTACAGTCAAACCAGCTTTTATTTGCCTTTCTTTAAGTTCATGAGTTCTTTCAGAAAGTTTTTTTGCTCTTTGCCTACTCAACTTTGCTCATCAGTAAAGAGAGAGAGCAAGAGAGAGAGACAGTGACAGAGAAAACAGAAAACTGCCTCTCTTCTTATGGAGGTCTTTAGGTCTGTTGACATAAATGATTCGAGCTTTAAGGAGTCAGCATTTTTATAGAACTGTCTCCACATTTCTCCTCAAACTGCAGACTTATTGGAAACCAGGTTTTCATCTAGTTGAACTATTCAAAGAAGAATTAACTACCAAACATTTGCAGACTGCTGTAGATGCATCATGAAAGTGAGTGATTAGTGCCTTTGTTGTTGTAGTTTAAGCTCTTGATGACCTTCACTTTATGCAGCACAAGAAGCACACGTGTTACTCATCTGGTGGAAGTTGGATGGATTAAAATACTGAAAGGAGACCTGCATGATCAGGGTTATAGGTTAATTTTATTATTAATTCTTAATTAATCTGGAGTTATAAAACATAATATATGAAATTCTTAAATCAATATCCATCACAACAGGCAGCTTTTTTCTTCTTTTTTTTAAACAAGGCAATCAATGAACCCAGGCTGTTACTTAAAGGGAGAGAGGAGTTTTCAAGATGGCTCCAGTATTTAGCCGGGCAGGCAGCATAGCAGCAGCCTAGCAGCCCAGCTAATGGGTCAATATGGGTCTATTGGCCCCCGCGTCTAAGTTCACCCTAAAACCCTGCTTTTTCTCCCCACTGTTTTAAATGAATCTTTTCAACCACAATTCAAAATCAAGTTTGCTAAATTACAATTTAATTAATTTTTATTAGGGATACACGATAACCTTTTTTAAAAAAACAAACACCAACAAAAAAACAAAAAACAATACCGATAACTGATAAATTTCAGCTCCTAAAAACCAATATCGATAACTTATAACCAATAATCAATAACCGGTAACCAAAAACCAGTAACACACATACAGACCTCATTATGACATCAAAAATATTAACAAAAACTGGGATTTTCAACTTCTGCAGATCAGATTTTTAAAATTCCAACTGTAGTGTGGATCTGTCTAAAATAAGAAGGGAAAGTGGTTTGGAGGCAGCTTGGGGTCTCCCCTGTGAAGCAGCAGCTTTCTTTCAGGGTTAAAGCCCAAATTACACAAAAATAACCTATTGAGTTGAAATCATTTGGATTTGAAAGGAAATTATTTGCTCGCACAAGATACTTAATCACTCAGACAGTGAATGAATGGAAATGGAAAATCTGAAATAAATTAAGAAATGGTGCTATTATTAGTTTTAATTTAATACTGTATTTTTACATTTATAAATGCCTTAACTAGAATTAGTTTCTATTGGCATGCTAAACATAAGGTATGGGTTCAATTGGATGGTTTTGAAGCCAAATATGGAGGATTTATGTCTAAAAGGATAAGTTTCTTTTTTTTTTCAACCTGCACCTTATTTTTAGGAGTTTATACGTGCATTTACTCACTGGTAAAGTTTCTGCATCACTTTGAGTCCTCCAGAAGATGTTACGTTAAGACGCCGTTCACTGGACATCCTGTAAAATGGCGATAATGGGGCAGCCACTATAGAATACATTATCTGCAGCAAAACTCCTTGATTTTCACCAACACTTTCAGTAGAATGAACAAACAAACGTATACTATTGTCCTGTGAGTCCAGATTCAGCTTTCTGTTAGTTATCAGAGGTTTCTCACTTTTCGGAGCCGTGCATTCACGATGCGCGCTTCCATAGTGCAGCTGAGAGGAGCAGTTCGCTACTCAGCAACAACAAAAACACATTTTGCGAAACTCTGAACTCACAGGACAATAGTGCTCGTTCGTCCATTCATTCTACTTAAAGCATTGATAAAATGAATGTCTTATAGAGTGGCTGCCCCGTCTCCGCCATTTTACAGGATGTTCGGCAAACAGCGTCTTAACGTAATATCTTCCGAAGGACTCAAAGTGATGCAGAAACTTTACTGGTGAGTAAATGCACATATATACGCCTAAAAATAAGGTCCAGGTTGAAAAAAAGAAACTTATCCTTTCAGGCAATGTGATGCTCATCTTTATGCACATATAAATACATGTTTTCACCTATGATCCTTCACCTGACATACTGTAGGAAATAGGGCATACATTTAACAAAATACACTTTTACCTGACACAGAATAGAAAGAAATTTAAAAAAAATCTGTTTCTGTAGCTACCTCCCTTTTGTCAGACTGTCAAATGGAGGGTTTAACAGACTCATTAAGCCTGGGTCAGTGTCAGATTAATTGTATAGGGTGACTGCTCCTGTGACTTGGTGAACCCATGGGTCGTTCGTCCACGTTTAGCTTGTCCTGCTACCACTCACAGGACTCCAAAACCAAATAACAGGTCTGAATGAATACAGTGTGTATGTGTAGTGAAATGATCTCTCTGTTTACTGTACAATGCTGGTCAGAATAACTTACATGTACATGTCATTGGAGAAGATATTAAACTTGATTGTGCTTATGAACTAATTACATCTAGCTTGTTATCACTGGAGGGGGAGAAATCTGTGCCCCCTTGTTCTCCTATGAAGAATTTTACCGTCATAGAGGAGCTGATGTGGGACAGACTGATGCTTCATTTAGTCATTTTGGCAGAGCAGCTTCTCAGAGGGACGTGCGTATAGTCAACTATTGCTCTCACTGACTTCTCACACTTGTCAAGTCAACCATCTGATTGGCCAAATTGTAAGAGGAGACAGATAAGACAGAGGTGAAAAAGGAATGGAAAATCTGGAAGCTTGTAGACTGAAATGTGGATCGAAGGAAAACAATTATGAAAGGGATAAAAAGCCGGAACAAAGATGATGAGTTTATAGAGACAAAGGAAGAGATGAAAAGACGGCAAATTGCTTTGTCACATCATATTTGGTGTTTGTGTTGAAGACAACAGCTTATCACCTTCAGCACACTCTCACGTCGTCTATGAATTACAGCCACCGGCAGGTCAACACTATAATAAAACAGCGTGTGGAATAATGCGTTAAAAATAGCTGCAGCCCTGAATTCAAAGGGTGCGTGCACATGCATGAGTGCATGTCCTCGGGTCAGGGTAATCTCAGTGGATTGTTAATCCAGCTTGCTCCCTCTCTCCCTAGCTTCATTAATCTGCCACCAGTCTGTGTCTCATTTTCTGTGGACACACACACTCATACACACTCACACCTTTACAAGCAGTCATTTGAAGGCACAGTCGCACTTAAAAATGCATTTTTAAAGTCTAATTCTTACATTTTTGCAGCAAGCATTGGCCAGTTTCACTCCTGAATTATCATCTGTGTGCTCTGGACCATTGATAAAAGAGGCCAAAGAGACTTGTCAAAAAGTCCAAAAGCAGTTTTTCATTCAGAGAAAGTCAGCTTTTCCACATTCAGCACATATTAGATAGGCATGACTAGAAGTGGGTTCTTGACTGGCCTGCTTGCAGCGCTGGCTAATTCCCCTAATGGAGAATGTGTGGAGAATTTTGAAAAGGGGGGGAAAAAAAGGAGAAAATGAAATAATAACCTTGCACTGTTGCAGACCTCTAAACATATTTGCAATGGCACAAAATGAAAAGGCTTTCTTACTTGGTACCTTCAATACCACAACTAAGAGTTACTAGAAAGATTGCCAACATTATAGAGTGGTAAAACCTGTGGAGTTCAGTTTTACTCAGATGTGTTGCAGGCATGAACTGCAAGCTGGATGTACATTAATGCATTAAATGAATTCAATCTGACAAAATATCTAAATATGAATTAAATATGTTTTTTTTCCTGAATGAAGATTTTCCATTATGTTCTGTGGATTCAAATCTGCTGTAATGAAACCAGTACAGGGAAAAAAAGCCAACTCTTCAGAAACGAGAGTTCATTCAGAGGATCTTTGCGTCTTTATGGTAATCTTTCATATAATTTTCAAAATGTGACTCAGAGCACATCCACAGGATGTGGTGGCCTAGTCCCATCTGGAGCTGCCCCCAAATGTGTTCCTGTTTTTAACTCTACATGAAAATTAAACCACAAAGTGAGACAAAATATCACAAGCAAGGCAGAGATCAGGGCCTGTTGGCTAATGTCGTAGTTGTATTGCAACCTTTTCGCTGACATTTGGGGGCTTGATGTTTGCTGTAGCTTCAAATCACTGTTCTTCACTTAGAGCTCCAAAACTGAATCGTGTGTTTCTGAAAGTAGCCGTAAGTTGTTTAACTCAGAGCTGTAGCTGTCTTTTAAGTTTTTAAAATAATGAATGTGACATGTTCATATTCTACTTGCTGCCCTCTGGCTGCCCCTTTCTGCCTGAGTCCAGCTCTGATCTGCTGACTCTCCTTCTAGGCTCGTGACAATGCCCCTTAAAATTGGAGATACCCCTACCGGAGGTAGAACAAAACCTAACCATGTTTTTCCTCATCTCTAAGGTCTCTCAAATATGAAGTGGATTCTTAGGTTTAAATATTTTACTGGAAACATTGTGGAATTGATGCATATTGTTATATACCCCAAACCTAAAAAGGAACAAAAATATAGCCCAGCTGTATGGGAGTTAAGACATAAACTTATGTAGATTAAGAATGCAAGCTCTGACAGCTTTGAAAGTTTGCACAATTGCGATCAGGAAGGTCCTAATGATGCCACGACCAAACATTTAAGAGCCTCCCTCCAATCTCAACAAGACTTTGCCAAACTCTCTTTGACATCACCAGGGTTGTTTGACTTAATTGGCATTTGGTTCACTTAAAGGTAAAGTATGTAAGAAAGACTGACATCTAGTGATAAAGATGGATATTTGAAAAAAAAGATGTTTTCTTTCAAATGACTTTATGGCCCAATCCCAAACCGGCGCCTAAGCACTACACCTACACACTACCCCTCCGTTTGCGCGTTCCCGCGGAG
This sequence comes from Atherinomorus stipes, assembly GCA_023101725.1. Classification (NCBI taxonomy): domain Eukaryota; kingdom Metazoa; phylum Chordata; class Actinopteri; order Atheriniformes; family Atherinidae; genus Atherinomorus; species Atherinomorus stipes. The sequence goes on from JALJCO010009074.1 coordinate 57,772, forward strand.
GCTCCGCCATATTAAGGGCCGTCCCAAACCGTGTAGGGTGGAGGGCGAGTGGACCGTTCAGCCCTCAATCAGCGAGCCAGCATCAGTGCAGACTCGCCAGAATTTTGCAGCGGGTGCAACGGCTAAATGGTGGAGGAAACAGTCATGTTCCACACATGAGTTCCGCTTGTGTCATGCATGTTTGTCAATACTGACAGAAAAACATGAATGGAGTTATTTTATGGGGTAAAAAAAAACTATGACAGGTGCACAGGTATCCTTCAAACCACTGGCGCTCATGGAAGGGAATGTTTGAGCAGAAAAAGAGGATTATAATCCTCCTATTGGCATAATGATAATGATAATAATAATAATGATAATAATGATGATGATGATGACAATGATAAACGATCATTCGTAGTAATAATAATAATTTTAGCATTTATTTAATTGTTTAGGATCACGATTATTATTATTTATTTCAAATGAAACATAATTCTTCACACATGAGTGTGAGTTAGTATTTCCACACAGTTTTATTTGACACGGGGGTGTTTGTGTTGCCACGGCGATGACTGCTTTCCTTTTCCAGCTGGGGGAAGAGGGCGTCTCGTTGTCATTAACACCCTCCACTTGCAATCAAGGCGCCCTCTACAGCTGCAAGTGTGACTTCATTGGGAGTGACACTCGATAGTTAAGGGGTAGTGTGTAGGAGGCGGTTTGGGATTGGGCCTATATTTCAAGCACTGTTGTGAATGTACGGTGGCCGTTAGTGGCCAAAATTCTCCCAGACATAAAGATGTTTTCACACGTGTAGCTGTGACTGTACAATGAGTAACTATTTTTTAATTTCTTTTAAAGCATTATTTATCCCGAAAAGTGCTCTAACTCCCATTAAACAAAGCTGGTACATTAGTTTTAAAGTTTAGAGGGTTCTCACTTCACTCACATTGTTTTGTCCATTTAGGGACACCATAGTAAAAATTGCAGCGCAAAAATGGCAGCCTCCATGTATTTGCACTCCCAGCAAGTAGATATAAATGACTCATTCTGAGAAAATAAACACATAACAGCTATTCTTGTGAAGCGATTACACATCAATAGAAACACAGTTTTGGATTACATAAAGTATTACATTTTTCTGCCATTGATGTTTGTTTTTTTTACACACTGTACCTTTAAAAATGATCACATATATTTTTGTACCACTGCCATTTTAACTGTATTTGCTACTTATTAAGCAGACATTTACTAATTTATTTAGTTTGTTTAGCTCGCTATGAAATCATAGAGAAATTACCAGAACATTTTAACCCATTTTGTTATAGCCATGAGTCTTTCATGGTTAAAGAATAGTTGATATAAAGATTATGTTCAGAGTAATATTCACACGATTGACTGCAAAGGACATAATAAACTCAGCAGAAAGTATTATATATAAATGGGGTTTTTCTAAGAAACTAAACTACTTGACAATTGATGGGAAAATTGACTGAATTCTGGTGGTTTTAGTTGTGTGATTTTGTAGGGACATGCTGATTATTGCAGCTACAGTTGTAAAATACTGTCGTGGCTGATGGAGGAGCGCAGACTGGTTACAACTTTAAACATATTTTACTCAAAGTGAAGAAAAATGTCTGACACATCCTTTTTTTTAAACTCAGTCTTTACAGAGTACCTGCAGCTGGACATAGTAAGTGCTGCACAGCAGAGGAGAGCTACTGTATTGGATGACTCCAAGTTTTGATGAATATCATCGGTACTTTAAATAAAATAACGTAGATTACAGCATCTGGCTGTGGAAACAGCAAAGATCTATCGGTTTTCTGTAGCTCTGTACCTCTGCATAACTTTAACTTTTCTTATCTCCTTCTCCTCTTCCACCTACTCCTCCTCCTCCTCTTCTTCACCTCCTGCCTACTGCTTTAACCGCTGTTGTTCTTTTTTTGGTCTTTCTGTACCTCAGTGATTCTCCAAATCTTTGTTAGTTTCACTGCCTTTCATGATGGATCTCCTACTGTGGTTGTGACTCCCTAATTTCTCATTCCAGTGTTAATGTGTTTCTTTATTTCTCTCGCCTCTCTCTCTCTCTCTCTCTCTCTTTAAGTCTGTCAGTCTTCACAACTCTTCTTTATTTGATAATGCAAACTTACGCTTGTGCATGTAAACAGCTTAATATCAGCCACACTGTGTTCTTTGGATATGCACATGTTATTATTAGAAGACTGACAAATATTATGTTAGCTTGTGTGTTTGGGTGTACATCTGCATCGGTGTGCACTTGTAATCGGTGGTTTGAGGGGTCTCTTATCAAAAGAACAAAATGGGTTTAAAGCATGATAATGGCTATACTGAGTTCTACTTTAAATGCAAATTCCCAAAGGCTGGCTCTTATTCTAGACATGCTCATGCTAACCAGGATGGTCAAGAATTTAACCACCCTTTCAATGACACACACAAATACACACTCATTTGGGTTGAATTCTGGTATCTCCTCAAGCTGTTTGCGTGTTATGTGTGCTAAAGCCAAAGCAATATATAATAAATTAACATAATGCTCATCAAGTATTTTTGCACAGTACTGTTTTTCCTCTATCTGATGTTATGGTAAATCAAATATCTCTGAACAGTAAAGATATTTCTAATGCTCCAGCTTTTTTGGGGTTCATGCTCTGTACTATATGTTTTCAGCCTTTCATAATGTTTAAAATGATTTGAGAATTAGGGGTGGGTATTGGCAAAGACTTGATGATATGAGACGTATCACAATTTGTGGGTTATGATAAATATAATATTGCGATACTGTGGCACTGCGATATATTGCAATATTCTAAGTTGCACCTATGTACATATATCGGATGACTAAAACAATAAAATGAGTCAAAATCAGTTAAATTAAATTTAACATGTCCGATTTATTAAACTTGGACAGGTTTCTTTGCCACTCAAATCTCATCATAAAACCATTTACAATTGTCCCCCTGAACATAGGTTTGGGAAAAACTTTGGGAAAACCCACTGAATAGATGTGAAAATAAAATAATAAGAATATATGCTTTATTAATTCCAATTAGAGAGCCAATTAGCAAATTCATTCTCTGCATTTTAACCAGGGCTGGGGAAAAAAATCGATGCACTGAAATATCGCGATATTTTCTTATGCTGATATCATATTAATATGTAAAAATGTGGTATCGATCTATTTTACTAATGAAATCTCGCGAGATTTCACCTTTATCTTATTGATCTTGAAATAGATCAATACTGCATTTTTGAATCTCTATATGTTTTTTATTGAAAAGGTGGAGGCTTTAAAACATACGGTGGCGTTGAACTGCCAGAGCGATGAAATAAATGTTGGAGCCATATCTCGTTATAACGAGAAACAAATCTCGTTATAACGAGAAACTTTCTCGTTTTAACAAGAAACCTTTCTCGTTATAACGAGATATACTTCTCGTTTAAACGAGAAAGTTTATCTCGTTATAACGACTTAGATAAAGTTGGAAAGATATTGACAGATTCGGACTTCGGGGATCAATAACTCTGAGACAAAACGTTTTTGAAACACAAATGACACCCCTTTCACGTCATAATAGCACAGACTACTAGCTACAAGAATAAAAAACGTTATTTTTTGAGAAAAACCGAGCTGGATGAATAACATTGATCTCTATGAGCAGGCTGTAGCGGAGCGAGTGGTTAGGGACCGTCTGCCAATGGCAATACAGGAGCAAGACGCTGCGAACATAAATCAATAACCCCACTGTCATACAGAACAGAGACTCCGAAATCACTACACACACCTAGGGGCTCCAGATGGTCATACTACAACAGCTGTTTTGGAGAAATGCAATTTCAATTTTTTTTCAATTTTCTATTGTTATTAATTATTGATATTTTGATATATCAATCAATAACTAGCCTACTGTTCTACAGTGCTGCAGACATTCCCAAATCACCACACACGCCAAGGGACTCCTAATGATCATACTACAACAGCTGTTTTGGAAAAATGCACCTTTATTTATTTTTTACATTTATCTTATTATTGTTGATCATTAGTGTCTTGCTATTTCAATCAATAGTTGAGTTATTGATGAATATTGTAAGGTATTAATGATTAATGGATTATCAAAAGGCACATTTCTACAAAACAGCTGGTGTAGTATGACCATCTGGAGCCCCTGGGTGTGTGGAAGCCAACCAGATCCCAGAGAAGCGACAAGGAAATAAATTACTGAATGGATGGATGAATGATGGAACTGAGTAAAGCCAGTGAGGGAGGAGTAAAACCAGTGAAGGGGGTGGTCTGAGTGATGCCTACAGAGTCTATTGAGTAGAATGGGGTGGGAGATGGTGTCAAAGGCTGCACTCAGATTGAGGATGATGATGATGGAAAAGTAGACCATAATCAGCCAACCAAGATCATTGGTGATCTTGATGAGGGCTGCTAAAGCGCTATGGTGGGAGCAGAAACTGGACTGGATTTGTTCAAACAGGTTGTAATGGGTGACATGACAGTGGAACAGAGGCAACAGTTTTTTCCAGGCTTTTGGAACTGAAGGGCGGATGAGAAAAGGCAGGGTTTGAGAAAGATTTTGGTTTATTTGTTCTGAAAGTATGGTGGTACTACAATTTGTAGCCTAATAAATGAGTTATTGTTAATTTTATGACTTGTTTATTGATTAGAAATCCCCCAAATTTAAATTTTAGCATATTTTACTCTAATAAGAGTAGCATGGAAAAAAGGAGATGGTTTATGTGTAACGTGAGTTTAGTGGTACTACAACATATGATATCATAATTATTGCCAATTATATGGCTTTTTTTTATATCCCCCAAAATACATTTAAGCATATTTTTTGAGAGGAAGAGTTGTAGTATGATCAACAAGGCTCCATTGATGTGTGTGGTGACTTTTAGAGTCTCTGCACTTTATAATGATGGAGTTATTTATCAATATAACAAGATGTTAATGAATTATCAAAAGGAACATTTCTCCAAAACAGCTGTTGTAGTATGACCATCTGGAGCCCCTAGGTGTGTGTGGTGATTTCGAAGTCTCTGTTCTGTATGACAGTGGGGTTATTGATTTATGTTCGCAGCGTCTTGCTCCTGTATTGCCATTTGCAGACGGTCCCTAACCACTCGCTCCGCTACAGCCTGCTCATAGAGATCAATGTTATTCATCCAGCTCGGTTTTTCTTAAAAAATAACGTTTTTTAATTTTTTTCAGCTAGTAGTCTGTGCTATTATGACGTGAAAGGGGTGTCATTTGTGTTTCAAAAACGTTTTGTCTCAGAGTTATTGATCCCCGAAGTCCGAATCTGTCAATATCTTTCCAACTTTATCTAAGTCGTTATAACGAGATAAACTTTCTCGTTTAAACGAGAAAGTTTATCTCGTTATAACGAGACAGGTTTTACGTTAAAACGAGAACGTTTCTCGTTATAACGAGATACGTTTTTCGTTATGATGAGAAAGATTCTCGTTATAACGAGATTTTTTCTCGTTATAACGAGATATGGCTCCAACATTTATTTCATCGCTGTGGCAGTTCAGCGCCACCGTAAAAACAAGCCTTTCTGGCTTTTCTGCCTCTTCCTGCACTTTTTTTTGGTCTTTTTTTTATTGTTGTTCTTATTTTTGTGTTTTGTGTGCAAAATAAAATAAAAAAAAAAATAATAAAAAAATCTGCATATGAAAATATCGCGATATTTCAGTGTATCGATTTTTTTCCCCAGCCCTAATTTTAACCTGTCTCAGGTTGAACCTGAGAGCAGTGTGCTGCTAACTAAAGCGCCCGGGGAGCAGTTGGTGGGGGTTAAGGACTTTGGGTCCACAGTGGTTCACCTGAGTCCAGGTCTGCCACACCAAAGCGCGCGACATTACCACCAGGCTACCCACTCCCCAAAATATGAATAAAATGTTTTTGAAAACAATATTACCACATTTGAGCTGGAATCGTATAAAATGTACACAAATTCATGTGACATTAGTAAAACAGTAAACAAAGTAGTATATGAGTATGTGAAAATGCATATGCATATGGATAATAAACATTTCAGTCAATACATTATAATCTTAAACAACTGGCAAAGAAAATCTATGAAAACCCGGCCCCACATTTTAACTTGTATTTTCACCGTGTGCAAAGTTTAACCTGAATCTGCAAACTGCACATAAATATTAGTGAAAAGAAGCAACTTTCTACATGCTGGACTGTTGCAAATAAAACAACAAAATGTCGCGAGATTTTGAGATGGAATAATGAAATCTTGTGAGATTTCGTTTATGAAAAAAGTCGATACAGCATTTTCAAATATCAATATGATATGGGAACATAAAATATCACAATATTTCAGTGTATCGGTATTTCGTCTCACATCCCTATTGATAATGCATATCTACACTTTGAAGAGGTCTTGTTGAATCTTAGTGGATGCATGAACGGCACATCACTTGAACTTAAAGTAGATTTTATGAGCTGACAGACTGAGGAATGGCTGGTTACTGTGACATATCTTGATGTGTTTACTGGTTTGCTTTTTGCTCATCTGCATTTGGCCATTATTTCCTTCCATGGCGTGTCTTTCTTTTCACATTCATGGTCTGAGCTGCTGGACACGTAACAGACGAGGTTCCTGCTGCCACAACTCAATGAAATTTGATTTGTTTGCATTTTACTTGTTGGTTTTTGTCAACATTTTCTGGATTTTTACTCAATAGTGCCAGCAATGCATTGATTGACATGTAACTCCATGCTGCATTCCTATTGGTTGGTTAGTAGACATGGCTAGCATAGCAGCAGTCACTGCAAGATGATCATCATAAATTTCTAACAATGTCATAAATTTGTCCCCCACTGCATTCTTCCAGCCTCTCTCACTGTCTGCTGTGGGTGTACTACAAGTACATGATAAAAATATCACCATGATTCTCGACTTATGGAAAAGGCCTAATTTACTCAGTGTGTACTAACCAGAACACACCAGCGTAAAGTCACAAACGTTAGAATTGCTGACTGATTTATTCACTTATTGTACATCTCATCTATCCTTATTCTCTTACATGTTTCTTTCTCTCTTTCACAAACTCAAAACATTATAAACTTCCCTTCTTTTTGCATAACATACTTCTCCAAAACAGGTTAAACAGTATTTGCCTCTTCAAGCTGAAAAAAATTATTCATCATTTTTATTTCTCTCACCTGCACTCACCCATTATTCTGCATGGATAAAGTGTGTAAAGTCTTACCCGTCATTGTTCAGTCTTTGTGTCGAGTCCGCCCGTCTCACTCTGATTTCGTTCCTCTCTTCTCTCACACACTCGTGTGTGCTCTTTCGTCTTTACGTGTGTCGCAGGTGATGTTTGACTTTCGCGGCAACGGTAAGGCAGAGTTGAAGCTGAAGAGGGGAGAAGTGATCTTCCTGCTGCGACGAGTCAATGCCGACTGGCTGGAGGTAAGAAGTGAGCGAGGCAGAGAGCGGGAGAGGGAGGTGGGAGTGAAAGAGAGGAAGGTGAAGGAGGGAGATGGAAAAAGAGTGAGAGGAAGATGGAGAGTGAGGGATGGGTGAAACTGAGGACACGTAGGGGAGAGGAGATGAAAAAGAAGTGAGGAAAAGATAGAAACTGGAAAAAAAGGAGGTACTTTGGTCAAGATGAGGAGAGGAGTAAGGGAGAAAAAGACTAAGAAGGAAAAAGTGGTAGAGGAATAGGACATGAAATGGAGTTTAAGGGAAAGAAGAGGATGGAAAATATTGTAAAACAGAAAGAGGAAGAGACTGGAAGATGGTTGATAAAGAGATGAATAGATAGATAAGAAGACTAGATGATTCTGCTACTTAGATGAGTGCATGTACATCCATTTTACCATGTGTCATCAAAACTTTGGACACATATCTTCTGTCCAGTTTAGTTTCTGAAACTGTATGACTATGAAAGGATGAGGATTGTCCAAGTGTATAAAACACAACAGGAGTGTACCCCAAAACTTTAGGTGTTCAGGTAGGTATAATGTCGAGGGAACAGCTACATTAATGCTTTCGATCCAAAGTTTCCCATCAGAGTATTACACTATTACAAGATGATCAGTGTTTTGTTCACTACACATGATGTGACTGACGTCTGAACCATTAAATGTACTCAGTGCAAATAAGCTAAGCACACAAGGCAACTTGGCAGTCATTGGCAAGCATGTGCTGCAAAAGATAAAGGACAAGATGTCAGCAGGATGGATGAAAGCCAGGGTGGGGGAAAGCCTTTCAGCCATGTTGATGGAGAGCCGTGATTTATTCAGTAAGCCCAGTTACCTGACCTGAGCTCTTCTTTGATGTAGCGCTGCACAAAATCAATATCAATACACTGAGCTGAACTCCAGCATCTTCATTTCCCCAAATGTGCGCATTGCTCTTCCATAACCACCATACAGGTTCTTCAACTATGCATTTCACAAGATGAATCCAGTTCTCTTTGTCTCGGTCTTGCCCTGAAAAGCAAACACAGAGCCGAGGTTGTTCTGCAAATATTGGACTCGGCTCGCTAGATGTCAGATGGATGGCCAGATGTTTACAGTATATGCTGCAAATTTAAGAACCATTGATCGTATACCATCCATCCGTCCGAGGTCTGGTCGCAGGGGCAGCTGCCAAAGCAGGGAAACCCAGACTTCCCTCTCACTGGGCCCATCCACCAGCTCATCCAGGGGGATCCTGAGGTGTTCCCAGCCGAGAAACGTAGCCCCTCCAGCGTGTCCTGGATCCTCCCTGGGGTCCCCGCCCAGTGGGATGTGCCAGGAACACCCACCAGGGAGGTGTCCTGGAGGCATCCTGACTAGATGCCCGGGCCACATCATCTGGGTCCTCTCGATGCAGAGGAGCAGCGGCTCTACTTTGAGCCCCTCACGGATAACGAAGTTTCTCACCCTATCTCAGAGGGAGAGCCCGATCACCCTGCAGAGGCCACAGCTCGTGGCCATAGATGAGGGTAGGAACGTAGATCGACCGGTAAATTGAGAGTTTCACCTTCCAGCTCAGTTCCTCCGTCATCACGACAGATCAATACAGAGTCCGCATCACTGCAGACGTCGCACTGATCCGTCTGTCGATCTCCCGCTCCATCTTTCCCTCACTCATGAGAAAGATCCTGAGATACTTCAACTCCTCCAGGACTCCTTCGGGTCAGGGCAGGACCTCACCCCTGACCGGAAGAGGACACTCTACCCATTGACTGTATTCAAGAGATGGATATAGCCACCATGGAATGAGTCATTGGTCACTGGTCATTCACTGAAATGGTTTAAAGCCATCTGGGTCCTTTTGAGTAATAAGTGACCATATGTAGATAAGAAACATCAGCTGAAGTCATAATTCCAAGATTGTTTTACAATGTCTGCAAAGCCCGATATAAAGTGTTTTTTAACTTTTACTACATACAAGCACGCTGATCAGAAGGAATGAATGAAGCTCAGCAACCAGCATGACTACTCACACACTTTGAATACATCTAGAATTAGTTTAAAGAGAAGCTATTATTCGGAGACAAAGTCCTTCCCATTGAGGAAAAAGTGTTATATTTTACAAATGAATAGTGATAAAGACCTTATCTGTGATTCAGACACCTCTGACAGTCATCATTTTCTTAGTCAATTGGACATAAAAAAAGTATCAAGCAGTATAAGTCTGGGAACACACACCCTCACCAGCCTCAAATAAAGAAACTGAAGCAATGTCAGGACAAAATGATTTTGAATGGAAATAAAAGTTTGCTTTAAAATTACTTGAAAAAATTTCTATTTAAATTCATTCCTTCTGGTTCTGGCGCAAGTTGCTATTATACAACAGAAAAAAAGAAAAAATCATGATGAAAATAAAAGAAAATGTAGATAAACAGTCCTAGTTGCACACTGCATTGGTCTAGTCAAGCCGTCCCCAATTAGTGGCCTGCGGGCCACATCCGTCCCGCGAGAGCAAAATGTCCGGCCCGCACAGACCCAGTGAGACAATGTAATAAACTTCTTAAAGGTGAAATAAAGCATGTTTGGTTCTATTTCAGTGTTTCCAACCGTTACATAGGCAGGGCGCCCCCCTCCCCTACCAGACCTGATTTACCTGGTGAACATGACAGCATCATAGCTGCTCTGTGTGTGTTCCTCTCAGAGTTTCTCTGCTACCACCTCTGCGTCCTTACATGAGGCTCCAGCACCGAGGACAGAGCTCGTGTCAGAAAACACATTAACCACTTCAGGATCAGACACTAATATCAGTGTTTTTAAACTCTACCAGGGACAAAGATGTTGCTAGGTTGTTTTAGAGGAAGTGGAGCCCCTGAAACATTCTTAACCCCCTTAAATATTGTAGATTTAATCGATTTCATGATTGGCTTTGTAACAAAGCCCACATGTACTTTTAATAGTTTTATCCTTGTTGGGCTGATGATGATCACGTTATTTCCCAGCTGTCTTGAATGCAGCGCAGTTGTAAAACGCGTCTTAGGTTTCGTTTCTCTGTCCTGTTCGTGGCCGCCGGCCGGTTTAAATTGTCTTCTCTGGTGTAAGAACCAACACCAGTTTATGGAGGTCTACAGGTCTATTTTAGTTTAACTAGTGAGATGGAGGAGGAACCAGTCGCTCCAACGAGGAGCAGCCAGAGTTTTTCCTCCTGCAGATGGAGAATACACATCGCAGCAGTAGCTTAAAATGGATCAGCTGTAGGTGTTTATTCCAGCATGTTATCTGAGATGTGAACTTTAAGGATATTTAACGTGACTCTGCTGCATGAAACGGTTTCATTAGGACTTTAAACACAAATGAACCCTTTTTGTCATCATTGGGGGTTTTTTTAATCACTACGTTTCAGTCATTTATTGATGATTATCCTTGATTATTCTGTGATGAAGTTCAGAAACGTAACGTCTCTTCACAGCATTCAGCTGTTACATGATGTTTAATATGATTTATTATATCATGTGCCATAAAAACACTGATGCTGTTAGTGGGGGGTCTGTTCATGAACACATCATGAAGCAGAGCTGATGTTTAAGGTTGTTCGTGCAGTGTAGCCTGGATGGAAGATAAAAGTATTAAAGTATTATAGCTACTATTACATAATATACATTTTACATTTTATAAATCATTAAATACATGTAATATCATACTTATTACAAAGCCATGTCACAGGAGTTACCGCTGGTATTACTGGTACTTAAAGAAAATCAGGGATTAGATTTTGAGAGAGATACTGGAAAAGATGAGTGGGAGTGGGAAAGAAAGGAGGTAGAAGCTGATGTGGTGGATGAGGCGGAGAGTGAGAACCAACATGGCGGAGGAGGATGCACTCAACCTGCCTCTGGCTTTCTGAAGAGAACCAACATTCCAAACGGAAAACATTATCTACGAATCCTTATGCAACACAGCAAAAAGCTGTGTTTTTGGCATCATTGCACCCATTGGCTGTGGTAAGAGTTGTGCTTTATGGGGTGGTTGAGGTTAATGCAGCTCTTGTGAAAGTTTGAAAGACTATTAAAGTGGGTAGAAAATGTGACCAGTCCAACTTGAATATTGGTGCATCAAGTTTAATGTTTCAAACTCATGGAAGTGAAGCAGCAGAGTAACAGTTTTCGCCTCATGGATATTGGCAAATAAAGGGGCTTTAAAGATACTAATAAGGAATAGATTGAACTTTCAGTGGTGATGCTGCTCAGTGACCAACGGAGAAAAGAATGATTGATCGAACCGAGCAGCCGTGAAGTGATGAACCAGGAAAGTAAGCGTGCTGGCTCAGACTGTGGCTCAAAGAGAAACTCCAAGCCAGATCATATGTGCGAGGATGCCCACTCAGCCTTTGCAAACTGGTACTGAATGAATGAAGTCATTCGCTATAATCTTATTAGGAAGCTTCTTAGATTTATTAAGTTGTTAAGAACTTTCTTTGGAAAACTCTACATCAGATTCATGAATGAGTTCATAGACCACAAACTTGTTGGTATCTTTCATCCTAGATTTTTGAATAACAGTGTTTTGAATAGTGTCAAGGGCAGATATTGAGATGATCGTTAATGCTTTTATCTCATCTCATATCAATTATTGTAATTCTGTTTTTACTTGTTTTCATAAGAAGACGCTCAAAAGATTCTGCTGCAAGACTTTTATCAGGTTCACCCAGAACGGTCCACATCACCCCGATTTTATCAAATCTTCATTGGCTCCCGGTAAAATTTCAAATTGGTTTTAAAATCTTCATTTTGACCTTCCATGTGCTGCAGAGCCAGGCCCCCTGGTATATTCTTGATCTACTGTGTCCCTTTACTTCAGGGCGCACCCTTCGCTCTTCAGGCCAGAGTCTCCTGAAGGTCCTAAAGACCCGTTTTAAAACCCGAAGGGACCTGGCTTTTAAGACTATAGCCCCTAGACCAGGGATCCCCAATTCCGGTCCTCGAGGGCCGGTGTCCTGCAGGTATTATGAGCTGCCCGGCTGCAACACACCTTGTGACATATGCAGAGCTTGATGTCAAGCTCTGCACAAGTTTGCTAATTACCCACTGATTGGAGTCAGGTATGTTGCAGCAAGGGAGCCCCTAATACCTGCAGGACACCGGCCCTCGAGGACCGGAATTGGGGATCCCTGCCCTTGTTGTGATTTAGCTTGGGCAACCACAATATATATAGCGTCACTTTGTATGATATTAATATTAATATTTCTATTAATATCAATACTAATACAGCCTCGGAGCACCACCTTACTTATTTGATATGTAATGGAAGCAAGGAAAACCATTAATGTCTTAAATCAACTCTTAGATTGATTTAATGAAGTGATCAGTCTCAGGATGCTTTCATGAGTTCTCGCTTGAAGTGACCTTTCATGATACATCAGAAAAACCACAAACAACGACTAGTTAAGATAATACGGAGTATTTATTAACTAGTCTACAAACTACATGAGATAATGTATGTACAAGATATATACAAGAAATATGTGAGCATGATGATCAACCAAAAGTTATCTTGTGAAAGAAATGTGAGATGGTATGAAAATGAAACATAAATTAATTAAACTTCAGTTAATTAATAAATGTTCAAAGAAAAAGAAGGAAGGATTTCTTAATCCAACTAAACAAAGTTAAATTGGGTCTGGTAAACCGCAGGCCTGGATTTATTCACTATCACCAACTTCTTGTGACATCAGATCATATTTCATAGCAAATGATCAGGATTCTCCTCAGAGGTTCCGTCTGACTGAGGTGCTTCACTCACGCCCTGGTTCTGCTGGACTGTTCCTCAAATCCTTTGGAAGATTGTCGGGTGGATGTCCCCCAAAAATCTTCCCGATCTCCTGGAAGTTCGTCCGGCTCTCTGCGGGCTGTCAGCTCAGTGGTGGATCTGGTTCGTCCTCTCTCTCTCATCCGTCTCCCCAGAGACGTGCAGCTTCAGGACTGATGTCACGGGATGGTTGATAGTAAAGATGATTTGGGTTAAAGTCTTCTCTCTCCATCACTCCTCCCTGAGTGATCCGTGGTTCTGAACTCTGCTGAGTTCAGAGCAGGTGTCGTCTCATTCTTTCCCCATTGTTCCAAGTTTCTTCAGTTCTGCCTTGTTCGTTCTTCTTCTCATCAGATCTCTCCAATTCTCTCTCCGATCTGAATCTCTCAGTTCAGAGCTTCGCGCTCTGCCTGGCAGTGGAATGTGGCTTGCAGCTTGTCAGCCAATGGGAAGCTGACAGAGTCAGGTTTCCTCCAATAGACAGACACATCTCAAATGATCATTTGACTATCAGTCAGCTTAATGGTTACAAACATCTGTGAATTCTAAGTGAGGCATGTGCAAAATGGATCAATTATTCAGACAGGATGAAATAAAATTAACACAATAAAATAAAATAAAGCAAAGATCTGAATTATATGAATAAAGAAAGACATTGAATAAACAAATCAGTTAAACAGATAAAACAGGATTAATCTTGATGATTTAAGATTCCTGTAAAGAAAATACATGTGTTAGACATCATTTGATATGAGGAAGTCCATTTCTAGCATAAAAGTGGATTTCAGCAGTTGGGTAAAGTGTCTCTTTCTTCACCTTTATGCAGCAAATCCTGGAATGCATGTGATGTGAATTTGGGGAAGAAACATGTAGTTTCTAATCACCAAAGTATGTCATGTTGCATATCAAAAGAAAAGTCTTCATCATGAGATTAACATGAGCTTACTTTCCTGATAATATAAAACAGTTCTTGGATGTTGAGAACACATTACAAAATTGGCTATAAGGAACCAGTTTATAGCAGTTCGTAAATACTTGGAGGATGGGTTCAAAGTTCACCCATTGGCCTTTGTTTGTTTTGCCAAAATGCAGGTCCTCTCCTGAGTTGCACTCAGGACCATAAATTAGTGGTTGCTCAGAGAAGGTCCTTCTCTGAGCGAAATTCCTCCTTGGGACGTCTGTTTAACATCCAAATGTGGCCTTTATCAATCAGTATGTGTCCCAAAGTATATTTGGTTAGATGTGTGCATCCTTTTGCTGAGACCTTTGGGCTTGAGATCACTACACCCTAGACTCTGGAATGACCTTCCCTGTCCCTCTTTCTGGTTGATGGTGTGGAATCTTTTAAAAAGCAGCTGAAGACATATTTATTTAGGAAAGCTTTTGGTTGAATTAATTGTGATTGACTGGGTTTCATAATTTCATTATGGTCATGAGGCTGCCGGGATGTGTACAAATCAAAGACTAAAAAAAAAATAGGCGTAGTATCCGGTCACGTCTGAAGAGCTAACAATGAAGACAGTTGCATGTCCCACCGTCACCATCTTGCCATTGCTCTTGGAAAATGGCAAAGCGCCGCCTCGGGGCAAATGATTGACAATGAATGCTATCTGGGCTAAATGCTAAACAAGGTAACTCGAAACTAACTGGAGCTAATGAAGATTAGTCTCCTAAGCAGCGGGATAAAGGCAAGGCATGTCAATCAATGCACTCCTAATTATGTGTAATTTCAAGATTAGATAACATGTAAATGGATGAGTTATAAAAAAATTCACCCTTCTCACAGTTGACATGAAGGTAAACTTGATCTATTAAACCTAAAATGATTTTGTGAACCAGGCTGTAAACATGTTTATTTCTGCTGTGAAGTTGGCCTTTTTAACATTGGAATCTATGGGGATTTGCTAGGTTATGGAGCCAGCCCTTAGCGGCCCCTACAATTATTAAACTTAACTTCCGGGCTTCACACTTTTCCAGCGGAGTTTGCCCCTTGGTGCAGACACAGACAGAGATTAGAAGAAATAACAAAATTTCACCAGAAATGAATGAAAATAAATTATGAAATTAAGGGTAGGGAATCCTGGAAAAACAGTTCGAACAAGCTACATTTTGAAAAAACACACCGCTGATAAGGCAGTGAAACACCAACCCGAAGCCACACCTCCAGTACACAAGAATCCCAACGGCTGGTCGCCGAAGACAAACGAAAAGTGGAGTGGATGCTGTAGCTTGTTAGCTAGCTAGTAAACAGCTGATGAACCACGTTTCTAAAAGTATTATTTCGCTCACCTCCAACTACTTCTGTGGAGTAAAAAGTTCACACTACAAACATCAACATCTCCAAGACTTGATCCACATCTGTTTCGGTTGATTTTGAGCACAAACAGGTGCACAGATAACAGCAGCAGTGAGCAGTCTGTCGCCATTTTTGTTTACACTGAGACGTTCATGGAGCGGTGCGAGCGTGGGGGAGGTGAGGAGAGGGGGGAGACAAACAGCACTTGAGTTTGATGGACATATCATCATCTGCTCGTTTTGAACGGACCGTTTTTAATGTTTGGATTGGGTTTTTTCAGTCCTGTCTGTTCCACAGGTGACTAAATTTGTCTATTTTTCCTGGAATCAGGGTGTGAATGAGATTTTTTCAAAAAGAAATATTAAAAAAAAAAATGCTCCTGCAAAACATAAACCACCCTTTTAATAAAGATGTGCACTGAAACCTGTTTGTCCTCTTTTTTACATCGATACACTTGGTCATAGATAATTACATGGTAAGCTTAAAATCATATAAAAGCAGCTTTATGTACAAATGGGCAATTAATTACTCATGAACTGGGACCGCAAGCCTGCAGTCTGGTCCTCATGGTGTGGTAGCTAAAGGGGAAAGCGCTACACCTTAGAATAATTTTTCACCTTGCTTTACATACTTTATCTGCTTCAGCAAATTGCCACCTGTTGTGTCTGAACACATGCAGCATCCTTTTAAGATATGCTGATGGAACGGATGTGAGAACATGAAGTTCATCAGTGTTAGTGTTATTAACTAGGGGTTCAGGGTGCAACCTCAATCTTCTAATGAAACTCAGTGAAATAATAAAAGGGAAATAGTGAAGCCAGTTTTAGTTATGTGTAATATGTGTACAAATTATCAGCTGCTTCCTGTTGGAGCCCACAGAGCCCTCTGTAAGATGAAGGTGTCCTGTGGTCCTCCTGGGAAGCAGGAGAACACATTTAGTGGGTAGATCTGGGAGTTGCAGATGAGTTGGACATTCAAGGAGTGATATTGTTTACAGATAAGGGAATGGATCCAGCGATGGTGCTTTGAAAGTCTATTACATTGTTGGTTTTCTAAAGACAAGCATTAGAATTCTTGCAAATCAGAATAATAAATGAAAAATATGTTTTTCCTTGAGTAAGATTATAATGTTCAAGGCATGATGTGTAATATTTTGCAACTATTTCCACAATTTTATATTAAAAAATCTGACAGAAACATATCTGTAATATTATTGCATTAACAAAAGACAACACAAACAGTAATGCTTTGTGAAAAAAACATCTCCAGGAATTTTCCCCTCTATTTTCCTTCTCATGCAATTAGCTATGCTGATACTGCTACATAGTAGAAGTGAAGGGAAATTGTTCAAAAATATTAGTGGATAACATGAGTGGATAGTGATCACTGGTATGTACTGCTTTGTGTTACTGAAACAATATAAGGAGTATTTTTAGCAAATACTCTCTGCCAAATTTGTTATCAGCAGCATCCCAGAGTTGCAGCCTAGAGCAGTTTTTTACACCCACAGATAAGATCCAGTTTATTTATCTAAAAGAAAGAATACACAACTTCTAAGTGCGCCTGGATATCACTGTACTCGATCAGAAAATTTGATTTTAATCTAGTAAAACATATGTCCTGTATTTTTTGGTACATAAAACAGTTACCTATTCCTGTTGCTATTGGTTGATGTATTGAATAGTCTGCATGCGTTTTGCAGACTTGCTCAGTCGAACAGTGGAGGTGCTATAAAAGGCTGTGTGATCGTGTTGAGCACCTCTAGCATCAGCATCATATTATGAACCGGCTAATTATTCTGGGAAAATTTCTCTCAAGATGCTCCTCTGTTTCTTTCCCGTGATGCCTCTTCTCTAATCATCTCATCATCTACCCGTTATTCTGTTCTCCGGTCTCATTTACATCTTCTGTTTCTTCTTTCTCTTTTGCCAACTTTTCTTTAGGGCACAGTGAACAATCAGACAGGTATTTTCCCAGAGACCTTTGTGAAGATTATTAAACCCCTCCCAGAGAGTGATTCAGATGGTGAGAGTGGAGGCCACATGTACAGCTGCCTCCGCTGCTTCCTGCTCACCCCATCTGGAGTTGAAACCAGGTCTGTAAGACAGAATAAACTGATGGGAGATTGCTAATGTGCTAAATGCAATATTTCTAACATTAGACTGAAACAGGTTTAACTTGTGCTGTAGATGAAATGGAATAACACAATACTTTGCACTGAGTGTAAACTAATAAGTGAAATTGTTCATTAATATTTCTCGTAATTATACTCTCTGGGATGTACCAAAGTATTTAGCATCATAAAATGGCTGTTAGGCAGGCAACTTGGTCCCAGTTTGATAAATGTGGTCTAATCAGAGGATAATTACATGTCCCTTCTTACTCAGAGATGTGTGTGTACAAGAAGATCTCACCATCCAACCCACACACAAGGATCTGCTGTCTCGGATGAGGTAAATATTCTACCTCTAATTTTTTTTTCTGCCAAATCTGTTTTACAAACCCCCATTTTGTATTTTGCATTTTTCTAAAATGCAAAAATGTTATAACAAAAATACTTTATATAAAAAAAAGAAAAAACTAGTACAGTATTTATTTTCCCTTCCAGGATTAATAAAGTATTTATAACTCAATTTAATTTCTAACCCATGCTCACTAGTCGTAATAGTCAAACTAGTACGTAATCCTAACCAGTTGAATTGCATGTGGACAGTGTTGGATTATCTGCACACAGGTTGCTGCCAAACATACTTTGATTATCCTACTGTGTTTAAACAATGTTGCTTTTATTGTCTTTAAATTTTTTGCCCTTTTTGCTTTGCAGTCAACTTTTTTTTTTAAGTGCGTGATATTTTACATTTGTATGTTAGAATTTATCTGAGTTGAAATACAATAAATTTGGTCAGTTAAGGTTCCTCAAACAATCTCCCCTTTTTTGTGTTTGTTAGATAAAGGTTAGATTTTCCAACTTCACTGAAACAACATGTTTTCAGTATAAGAGGAGAAAAGTAGAAAAAGTGAATGAAAGATTTAGAGTATGTGGGAGAGACACTGACATGGGCATTAGGTGCGGACGGTTATTGTGTCTGACTTCACACCTGCGAGCAAATTCGAACACCTTCCAAATATGTGATAATGAAATATTTAATGGAAACCTGAAGTGAAAACAGCCAAAGAGAAAAAATTCTGGTAATTTGAGGGTTTGTGTTTACATGTCATCTTCATTGATCTCATGCTGGCTCTTTGTGCTCCTTTCTGTTCAGTCTGTCTGCAAACTGTTGTAGCTTTTATTTCCCGTAGTTGTTTTCGTTTTCTGTCCCTCCTGGTGAGCTCTGTTGTAGATGGTCGCCTTCACCTTTGACTTCAGACGTAACAAAAACAAGACTTCTGCTTTCTTGTTCTTTACCCAAAATGTCAGCATGTGTTTGTGCAACTCCAAACCAAAATAAGTGATAGAACAAAGCCAGCAACTCACTGCTGCTTCCCATCTTCATGCAACTAAACTGCCTATTTGGCAAATGACTTGACATGCTAGCAGATCACAGTTGTTTCTATTTTCCATTATAGAGTTAGTCTCTTCTGTCAACTGTATGCTGTATAACCTGATTAGGCCTTTACAGTCAAATATAACCAGTTTTTAGTGCATCATTGCATGCTGTGTGATCATCTGAGTTGCATTTCACTTCCCCAGTAAAGTCCTACCAGAGCACATTTCCATATTTAGTGTAGCTTCCTTATGTGGCAAGGTATGCAACAGAAGGCCCGGGCGGGATTCGATCCCCAGGTGAGAGTCATGCTGCGCGCTTACCAGTCAGCCAAAGGGATATCCCTGTGGCCAAGTAGCCAGGACGCATGATCAATCAGAGGCAGAGTCACACTTACATGCTCTTATAAATTAAACTGATGCTGACCTTAAAGTCACTGGCGTCATTTGACATCTTTCCACATCTGAATATTCGCTGCCAACCTTTGGAGCTGCAGGAAACTCTGGTGGAGCTTCTTGATGAAAATCAGGCTTCAATCATGTTTTTTAGTATAATTATCACCTGATCCGGTAGATGGCAGTGCCAAATAAGCTTATAACTGCTTTGTCGTGAAGCAGGAAATTGAGGGTTTATTGTCTTGTGCTGAGAAAGAGAATAAGTGAAGCAATCAAAATCAAAGCAATTCATGCCATTTAAGTTAAAGCAAAGTATGTGTCATAGAGGTTTGGTGAGGAAGAGTGTCACGATCATTCAAAGATGTGATCAACGGGCAACTTTGGCTGCAATGTGCGCTAGCAGCCTTTACAGATGAAAGTAGGCTGAGCTGTTAGCATCATGGCGTCACGTGGGCGGGTGCTTTCATTCCGAGCAGCCCGACTCATAGCTGAATCCAGATCAGAAGGTACCCGATCCAGACTTGTTGGGCTGGATGGAGGGAGGGAGGGATGAATGGAGGGATGCATAGACTTTTCTTTTTTGTCAAACATTATGTTGTGAAACAAAATAGCTGTTGGTATATAGTAAATAAATTACACTATTTTGCCACTAAAACCAGTGTAGTTTTTGGTGTTTCATTTGAGTAAACAGCTGTTTAGATGTTCCAAGTGTCAACAAAGTAAAATATATTGGCATCAAAGTCACTTTTCTGCTTTAAGTGCCAGTTGCACAAAAAGCTATTTTTTCATTTTTTTGGTCAAAAACAGGCATTTTTGCTGCAACCACTGTACCATTTCCCCTGCAGAGTGCTGAAGAACGGAAAAAGCCAGGAGTAAACTTTTGTTTTCTAATGAAAAAAGAGTTTATGCTTTCTTTTGGTAGTTTCCGTGTTTCTGTAGTACTAGAACGCAATATTCTGAGGGTCCTAAAAGATGAGGCAAAATGCTCAAAAAAAGCTGGCTGTATGGGGCTCACTGACTGCCAACTACAGCTGGCAGTCAGAGAGTTAAAGGCTCACACTTTTGGCCTTTCACTCTCAGTAATTTATATGTAAGGTTGCAATGACAAACAAGGATGAGCAAAGGACTGCTGATTGTCCGGCCAACCCTGAAGGAGAGATTTCGTCACTGTGTGCCACACACTTGCAGATTGAAGGTATCCTCGCTAATCAGATTCACTCACTGGAGGACCTTCAACTTCCCTCTCATTCTCCTCACCTGCAGCACCGTCAACAAATGCATGTGCTCATTACGCAATCTGTCCTTCTTTGTTTTAATCTCTTCCATTCACATTCTCCCTCTATCTCTCATTTATTTGCTAATTTAGATAGGTGAGTGTTGTGATGTTTTGCCCCCCTCTTCCATTCATACCCAGTTAATTTCCACTGCTTATCTGCTCATTATTGTTTCTCTGTGTTCAGACCTATTGTGCCCTGGAGTGGGATGAACGAGACCCTGGTCTTGAGTTTTAATATGGCACAGCACTGATAAAGAAAGGGGGGGGAATTGGCAGATGGGAGGAAGTGGTGAAGGTAGGAGTGGTGGTGGATGAACATAGTATGTAGGGAAAGAGCAGGATCTTTGCATGACAAATAACCAGAATACTTGAAAAACAATCTAATCATGTCCATTTTTTTTTATTACTAATTTAAAGTAGACAAGCTGTTTATTTGGTAGTTTTGTTCTTGTACAGCTACTGTCACTGGTTTAGCATCTACTCCCCTTTTGTTCATGCATTGCAAACATCTCTATTGTGTTCTCCCAAACCTTGAAAAAGGCTGAAATTGATTTAAGTTGGACCCATTTCTTCGGTTTATTCCTTGGTAACTGTGATGTCACACTCCATCTCAAAGAAATACTGTACAGGTGAGATGCAGAGGCTTCTCTGTTAAGGCTGTCTACATGTTTTTGTCTCTCTCAGGGATGTTTTCAAGGTGGATGATATTGCCCTGAACTACCGTGACCCAGAAGGGGACCTTATTCGTATACTTGACGATGAAGACATTCAGCTGATGATCAAGGAAGCCAGCGGTCAGCAGGGAAGAGTCAATAGGCCTGTCAATCAGTTTCCATGGGAACTGCATGTGACCATGGCCTCTGACCTTTCTGTTTACAACACTGACGCCTGAGAGAGGAAGCAGACAGAGTGAAATTAAAAAAAAAAAAATCAGGTGGTCTATAAAAGATAATGATGCTTTTATTCCTGCCTGTTTCATTTAATGGCCCATATATTTCACTTAGCATTAAAATAATTTAATACGATTTTGGTGATTGGTTTTCTTTACTTTTTCCATGTTTGAATGCTATACGTGTTGTTTTGGCCTTGTACTGTGTTCTGAACTGGGTTAAGAAGACCTTTTCTTAAAGGAAAAAGTTATAGAAGATGCTTTCGACATTTCAGAAAGCAGAAACTGTTAGCGAGTTTTTGAATAATGCGCATGCGCGAGAACAACCTGCAAGATTCACAGCTCCCTCCTCCGGCCACAGAACAACGTGAACAAGCCACTCTGGTGTTTATCAGACAGCAGGTACAGATTCTCCATCATGTCACAGACACAAGTAAACGAAATGTTGTTGTCTGAACGTCGCTAACTGCTATCAGAATGATTGTTAGCTACCTGCTGTAAACATCAGACGACAGTAAGCCGCTTCCGGCATGCAGTGTTACTCTCGCCAATCAATCACTCTCATTGATCAGTCTCGCCTATTACTTGTTGAATTGATCGTCAATCACTCTTACTATGGTAGTAAGAGTGACTGACGGGCCAATAGACAAGTTTCACGGACATTTCCGTTTTACTTCCGCTGTCAATCAATTTCTGCCAAGCGCTTCTGGTCGATAATATCTGCATTCATTTACACTGAGTAGTGATGTCTCTAAAATGATAACATTCTCATGTATTTCATATAAAAGAACATGTTTTATTACTTCCTCACCTGCTACGACACTGAACTGGGAGGATAATATGATGAAATGACCTGATGTAACTAGTAATATATTTTTGTTCTTTGTTGAGTCCTATGGTGAGTGAGATGGCTTGAGTGGTAGTTACGGTGGATTTTTTTTTTTTCAGTTAATGAGGATGGAGAGTTTGAGACAGCGGGCTGCACCAGGTGGTCGGTCACTTAGCTGCGTGGCTGCCGTCCGATGGTGAGTTCGCTCAGTTTACAAGGTTCATATTTAATTATTTTCACAAGCTGCTGCAGCAACGTACTGCAGAAAATGTCCGAGACCGCTTTTTGGGTTTAACAATATCCACTTTTCAGTCATCGTGTTCGGGGGCTCTTCCTATGTGTGTTGATGATTTGCATATGTCCTCAGTGTGAAATATCCTGTAACCGTGGTAACCGGAGGCCCTTGGCAGAAAAGAGCAGACATGGCGGCTCCCATGGTTTCGGCCGTCAAACTTGTCTATTGACAAATAAAAAAGTTAAGGAATGCAGAGGTGGTTGCCGGATGTTTTTCCAGCCTTATTACATTCACAACTGATGTATAATGATATTTATATATTTAAAGCTTTTAATTAATCATAGCGTATGGGGTAGTGAGCCGGATTTCATTGAATATTGCAAAAAAATATTGAAAGAAACACCTTCTATAACGCCTTTAAAAGGTTGAGGTTAGCTTAAGAAAAACTGAAAATAACTTCACTCGGTGAGAAAGTAGCAGATATTTCAAAAAGTAACATAAGGCAGAGGATGAATCTGGGGAAATTGAGGCTTTAATCCGTTACTGATAAGTGATTTTTCATGCTAAGTATGCACATATTTCCACATTGACTCACTGTACACTGTCTCACATCCCTCCACACAATTTTGTAACTAAACTCATGGAACTAAATTGTGAAAATGTGGCTTTCTCAGCCCTCCCAAGACAAGAATCTGTAGCTTAAAAGGTGGTTAAATGGCATTTTGCTGCTATTGAGACCACCCCCCCCCCCCCCCCCCCCGAATGGTCTGACACTCATCATTATGCAAATTAAAGCATGTTAAGAATAAGTAAAGTATTCAACAACAGTTTAGAATATTTGCACAAATTCTTAGAATGATAATTCAACCTTTATATTTGGTAGAAATCAAAAGAAAAACACTTTTCAAGTTTTGTTTTTAACAAGGTGAAGATTTAACATTTGTTTGTAACGACCAGCAAACCGACACGTTCAGCTTGTCTCCTCTTAAAATAAACAAGTTCAATCCGTCCCTGCCAGTAGGTGCCACACTAACACACTCTTACTCAATTAGCATTAGCAGCATTACAGAACTGGCTAACTGTTAATTAACATTAGAAAATATTTAATTTGCATGTCCAGGAGGAAAGTAGCAACCTCCATGGGGCTTTTGAGTAGCCTGGTACACCAGCCTGACTAATGCAATGTATGAGATACACGGCAAGTCAGTCTGGATTCCCTCCGTTGGAGACTGATTTCCAATGCGAGACGAGAGGCGGGACTAACAGGAGGAAAGTGAACCGGAGAGAACCAATCAGAAGTGACTGTAGCTGGCATAGCTCGGCACTCTGTTGCTACGTTTCTATGGCGACGCCGGAAGTCAGCGTTTACACGTTGTTTTTCCCTCTCTATTTAATGTAGTTTTCTTGTGTATATTAACAAGAATGTTTGGTTTTATTATTATAAATACTCTGTTACATGTCAGCTTTGTTTATTGCTGAACTACTAATATGAGAAAGCGTTTGTGTCGCACGTCATGTGACTATGACCCGGAAGCTGTTAGTTACGCACCAAAACAGAGCAGAAACAGCGGTGGAGATGTCGGAGGAGTTTACATTCATCTGTTTATAATTCTACTGCTGCACTGTGATTGGTCCGGTCAATTTTTTACCGGAGTGGAATCATTCTCCAATGGAGGGAGCCCAGACTGACTTGCCGTGTATCTCATACATGGCGTTTGTCAGGCTGGTGTACCAGGCTAGCTTTTGAGACCCTTTGCTACCTTCACCCTCATCCTGCCTCATTTTTTGTCTGCTTGAATTTGATAAATGTAAAGCAAGGAAGATGTTGTTTCTATACATAGCAATCTTGCTAGCAACTCTGGAGCTAATGCTAATGGCAAAGAATCCCGACATTAACATGGAAATCAGATGTAAACATTTCCTTTTAAACCTGTCAAAATTGATTAAAACAATTATTTATATGCTGTAAAAAATTGGGGGATAAAATTAAAACTTTTATTCTGCAGCCCTCTAAATGTTCTGTGGAAGTATTATTTTTTAAAGAATAATTGTTTAGTTGAAAAAGTTATAGCTCTCACCTTTAACTTTGGGAGCAGGGCCACACCTCAAACACACCTGGTTCTAATCTCATTTCTTCATCCAGCACACCTTCATACTGTACGCTCGTTCACTTCCTCA
This sequence comes from Atherinomorus stipes, assembly GCA_023101725.1. Classification (NCBI taxonomy): domain Eukaryota; kingdom Metazoa; phylum Chordata; class Actinopteri; order Atheriniformes; family Atherinidae; genus Atherinomorus; species Atherinomorus stipes. Next base: position 82,595 of record JALJCO010009074.1, read on the forward strand.
GCTCACTTTGTCTCGTTTGGCGTGGTCCTTGCTCGTGAGGAGGAAGTTCATCTTTGCTTACCTGTGTTTGAGTGAGCACAACAGCATACCACGGCTCTGTCTTGTTCACGCCACACTTTCACTTTTCTCCCATGTGGCTCCATTTTATTTACACTCGCCTCGGGAAAGTCAGATATTGCTTTTGCTGCCAGGGCATTTTTTTTCATAGTTAATGCAAAGTTATTCTTCTCATATTCCTTTTTAACAACCTCTTCCAGGCACTATGAAAGTTATGAATTTTTAAAAATTGTTTATTACACCAGAGGTGGCTGATACTTACCTGTGCGCAGATGTAAACATGCCTATATTAATGTGTGTGTGTGATTTTTCTAGGTGTACAGAGACACCGACATACTACAAATGAAACATGCATGTTATTGGAGGCATGAAGTTTAAATCTTATCATTTTTAGATATAGGAAAGCGATGTTATTGTCATTCTGGTTAGAAATCCAACTCATTGTAGACCACTGTCCAAAACATCAGCTATTTTGGAAGCTCTAAATGCCGTTAACTCTCTATCTGAGGGTGCAGCTGGGATCTCTGGACACATGTAGGTGTAAATGGTGCTTTTTTATGTGTTAATGGATGTTTTTGTGACGATCTGCTCCTGTGAGGCACAGCTCATTGTCCTGCATAAATGCATCTCTCTAATGTGATGTTGGTGAGTTGTGTTCAAAGAATGTGATTTTATTCTTGTTGGCTGAAAGCAGTAAAAAAAAAAAAGAAAAACTGTAGCATAAACAACAGAAATATTTGGAAACGGACAAAAGTAAGCACTATCTCTGCCACAAATTCATTACAATGCAAATCAAAGTACAGAGGCAATTAAAAACGAGGGCATGTCCTTGATAAACCAGCTTGTTTGTTTGTTTAATTTTTATACATAAGCTCCTATTTTCAATTACATTGATTGGTTTCTTCATTTATGAAGAGTGAGTGAAATTTGCTCTTTTCTGGTGCTTGGGCTGCCAATGTATGGGTTTAACTTTAGAATTTAATTCATGTACTGTAGACCAAAACATAGACATGGCTCATAAGCAGTCACTTGTTTGTCTCACAGAGCTCTGATTGCACTGAGTGGCTGCTTCTTATTGTGATAAAAGAAGGGTATTGTGCAGCCAATGGCATAAATCTGCTGGAAGTTTTTATGCAGATTTAGTTAGGGCTTTTATTCAGAGAAGCTAGAAGGTTTAGATCATTACTGATGGATATTATATATATATATATATATATATATATATATATATATATATATATATATATATATATATTCAACAACCATGCTTGATTCGCCTACAAACTCACCTGACCTGAACCCCATCAAAAACATGTGGGGCATTGCCAAGAGAAAGCTGAACGGGAAGAGACCAAACAATAAAGAAGAGCTCAAGGCTGTGATGGAAGCATGTTTTTTCTTCCATAACACCTGAGATATGCCAGAAGCTGGTAGCATCCATGCCACGCCGGGTTAATGCAGTCATTCAAGCAAAAGGGGCCCCAACCAAGTACTAAGTACAGATGCAAGATTTTACTTCAGGAGGCCCGACTTTTTTGTACTTAAAGGGTCTTTTTTAAATTGATTTCATGCAAAATTCAAATTTTTTGAGTTTTAGAATTTGAGGTTTTCTTAAGCTGCAAGTCCTAATCAGCAACACTCAAACAAATAAAAGCTTGAAATATATTGATTTGCATATTATTTGTCTATACAATATGGAAATTGCACCTTTAAAGTTGAATTATAGAAATACATGAACTTTTTCAGGATATTCTAATTTTTTGGGTAGTACCTGTGTGTGTGTGTATATATACATATATATATGTGTGTGTGTGTGGGGGGGGGGGTGCGTGTGCGTGTGTGTGTAAATATACACACTGCCGGTTAAAGGTTTGGGGTCACTATAATGGGAAAGTCTACCTCTAATTGATCATTTCACAATATTTTTTCAAATCAAAAGGAAACAAACAAAAGATTCTTTTAAATAACTTATATTAAGTGAAATAAAATATTGTTTTTGAATTGTGATTGAAAAGAATCGTTTTAAAGAAAATACATAAAAACAAACAAAAAAATTGTCCAAGACAAATTTGAGCACCTTGCTCATGAACGCAGGACCAAAATACCTGTCAACAGCTAAAGAACTGTTATCGAACATTGCAGAAATCTTTTGAGTGCAGTGATGCCTTCAAGTGTCCTTGGGTGCCATGAAAGGCTATGAAATAAAATGATATTATTATTAAGTGTTCAACACAATTTCTTTTTGGAAGCCCCATTATACTTGTTTTATTCTTTGTTTGTTTTTAATATTTTGGTTGAAAAATAACCCAAAATCATTGTCATGATTTTCAAATTTGTTTTATTTCTTATTTCTGTCAAGTTTGGGATCACTGCCCTGTTTGATTTAATGGGAAAGTGACCCCTAGGGAAGTGTGTATTTTGTTTCTTTATGTTTAATCAAATAAAAAGATTTGAACAAAAGAGATTTTAAAGCAAAAAAGTAAGTAGCAATCAAAAAAAAATTTTTTTTGAGAACAAAACAAAACAGGTTGCATTTGAAAAATACAAATATGAAACTGAATATTTCTTCAACTTTAATAAAAATAATGTTTGAAATGAGAAACAACTTTTTACTTATGAGTCCTTTTTTATTTCAGGTTTTAAAAAAATTTGGTTGCAAATCAGTCTTCTTTGCTTTCAAGTTAAAAACTTTTGGTTGCAAATCCTAAGTTTTGCTTGCGAAGTCAAGTGCACTTGATGGGCGGGGCCTACGCTGGTGGATGAGAGACGTGTTTCTATTGGTTGGTGTGACCTGGCTCCAGCCTTCCACATTATCCGCTATAACTGGCATCATATTCAGTGGTTAATGTTCCCAGGTCGACCTAAAGGAAAGTTCCTAACTGAAGAGAGATGGTCCTCAAACGCACCGCTCCGACAGGGCGTCTCTCTCTCACCGCCGGTGTGGCACGACCGTGTCTCAACAGGCCGGTGAAAGCTGAGCTGGCTGGTCAGGCAGAACCGCCTTAAATTTTACGATCACACGCCCCAGCAAATAAAAAGAACATTAAAACCAAGCAAAGCAGCACAACCACGACCATATATTTTATAAACAGAGAGGAGGATTGTCCTGCGCTCTCATCAACAACGGTGCGTCTGGTCAGCGACCGTCGCTGTTTACTCGTCCTGCTGGACATCGTCCTGCTGGATGTCCTCTCGTGGCCCCACGACGGACTCCGCTCCGCACCGACCAGGATCTGCCCCTCCTGCCCGCTAGATGCTCTCAGCGTCTGAGTACCTGCCACAACGCTTCTCAAGAACACCCCCGTCTAGGGATCGGGTCGCAATCTCATACAGCCCACTACCACTCCCAGGCTCTCACATAGGCTACAGTCCGATCACTCCGTGATATTACGATACAGAAATGACCATATGTGTAATCACAGCCTACGTTGTACATGTTTCCCTGTAAATCACTCACTCAGTGGCTACTGAGCTCAGACCGTGACCAGCAGAGACGGCCATGTCGCTGATAATCAGTGTTTGCAGCAGCCGAGCGTTATAATTCATTGTGGTGATGATGTGAATGTACAGCAGCTGTAGCCAACGATATTTAGCGCAATTCATTATTTATGGGAAACGTTGCAGAGCTACAGGCTAACAACTTAGCTCCAAGCAGCACTGCACGCATGAGAAAAGACGTGATGTGGAAGGCTGGAGCCAGGTCACACCAACCAATAGAAACATGTCTCTCATCCACAAGTGTAGGCCCCGCCCATCAAGTGCACTTGACTTCGCAAGCAAAACTTTAGGATTTGCAACCAAAAGTTCTTGACTTGAAAGCAAAGAAGACTGATTTGCAACCAATTTTTTTTAAACCTGAAATAAAAAAGGACTAATTCATAAATAAAACAGTTGTTTTTAATTTCAAATATTATTTTTGATTAAAGTTGAAGAAATATTCTGTTTCATATTTGTATTTTTCAAATGCAACCTGTTTTGTTTTGATCTCAAAGAATTTTTTTTTGATTGCCACTTACTTTTTTTTGCTCTCAAATCTCTTTTTTGGTTTCAGATCTATTTTATTTGATTAAGCCATAAAGAAACAAAATACTCTCCATAGACCCCAACCTTTTTACGGGTAGTGTGTATATATATATATACTGTATATAATTCTCTTTAGGGTTTATCTTGACTACGAACTAGTCATTTTTTAGCAAAATGTTCGAAGCTGGTTTGGTAGGTTTAGAAAAATAAGAACCAGGCAAACCTAAGGTGCTGCATTTGTTCTTTATGCCTGCATTTTTCTCTGTGAATTGCTCTGTGGCTCTCACATTGTGTCACTTGCAGTGTCATCCTGTGTCTCTCTGCATACAATAATCCAGATGATCAGAAAAAGCAGATTGTTCTCATAGTTAGTTGATTATTCAAACTTTTCCCACAATTTAATTATCAGTCTAATCATTTGCTGCTTCACTGGGCTGCTCTACATCTAATTAAGCTTATAATGAATGCCATTATAGGCAAAGTCATGTCAGGCAGCGTATCAGACTTCTGTCAACTGACAGAGGAACAGAATGCACATGCTAATAGAAAGCTTGAATTAAGAGAATAACGTACAGCCCTCTGCAGCAGTTAGCCATCACATGAAGACCTCCGATGGATAAAGTGAGTAAAACTGTTGATCTTATTACACTGCAATGTTCTGCTGGGAAAACAATTGTGGCATTTTGCATGGGTATTATTTTGACACTTCCCACCTTTCTTAACATTTCTGAAGACTCACATCTACCTACTGTATCTCCCTTTGGTATAGTCACAATATCATGCCTAATTTTGTACAATATGTTGCTGACAAAGATGTAAAAACACTATTTATAACTTTATTTTAAACACAGTTTTTTAAACAGTGCTGCAACTTAAGTGCTGCAATGTGCAACATACCATTAAAACGCCCTAAGTCCAAAAATGTTGTGCAAAATCTTAATATAAACCAAATTAAATTATTTGCTAATTTTATAAACTTATATTTTTTATTCCCAGCAGGAACCTCGACTGAATCTCTTCATTAACACATATCCACATGGTTATTTGTTAAAAGGAAAAGAGAAAGAAAAGAAGGGGACTGCTGTGGCTGAAGTATTCAGTCCGTTTTCAGAAATCTTAAAAGCACCTGAGGCCTGTTGCACAAAACCAAGATAAGGGATTAAACTGGGATACATTGGTCATCAACATGGTTCCCAAAGTCTTTTAGCCACAATGCCCAAGATAAGGTGAGTCCACAAGTGGAAGTTCTTTGATCTAACAGGGTCATCCTGCGGCCATCCCCTAAATGTGAGGCTTGTAAATAGTCAGAATCTTCATAAACCAGGAGGATAAAGTGGTTTTAGGTGTATTATGATAAAAAATTGCAACAAATTACCAATATAGCAAAAATCTCTTGCTGAAATAATTTGGATTTTTAAGATGGCATTAGTAACTTTGATGTTTATTCATTGATGCCTTAAAAAGTTAAGGCTTTAGTTCAAGGGTGTCCAAAGTAGGTCATCAAGGGCTGCTGTCCTGCAGGTTTCTATGCCTCTCTGCTCTGTTTTAACCCGCCCGACTCAAATTAAATGAATCCAACAGCCTATGAAGTTCTGCACAATGACAGTCATTTTGAGTCAGGTGTGTTGAAGCGGGGAGGCAACCTGTGCAAGATGGTGGCCAACGAGGAGCGGAGCTGGACGCCTCTGCTTTAAAGATTACTTATATAATATAATATGATATATATATATATATAAATAAAGACAACATTTCCAAGTTGACAGGAACCCTGAAATATGCTGAGCTGTTATTCACATATCTGATTGGTACTGCTTACTGCAGTCTGAGCTGCACGCATTGTCAGATGGGGGAGGGGGGATAAGATGCTGTGCTGAGGTAACTGTTACACTGAGTTTTGACAGTGAGGCACAAAGACTGCAGAAACTCAGGACAGAGGCAGGAAGCTGCTCGTGTGCCAGGGGATGGATGTGCTCCTACTGGAAGTGCTAGCAAGCGCAGAGCCAGAAGGAAACCAAGGAGAAGGCAGTTATCCTAGGAGACCTAAACATTCGGTGACATTGCTCCAGGACCAGGTGAATGTCTAAAATTACCTACTCATAGAACAACCTGACAGACCAGAGTCTGCAGGATCAAACCTGGAGAGCCACAGCTCCAGCTGCTGAATGCTCGTCTGCTAAATATAGAGTCACTCAGTGTAGTAGGTTAATTGGGTCGCATCCTCTATTGACACACTGGCTCTGCTGAGTCCATACTTGGCCATATTTTACAGTCACAATCTGTCCAGGGACAGGACTGAGTCAAGTAAATCTACAGGGGCTGAGAGGAGGGAAGAAATAACAGGTAGAAGGTCAAAAAGGCTGCAAGACGTAGGCGTTGCAATTAGTTTTACGATCATGCGGGGCCGAGAATCTGAATATGAACTACTTTCCTTTGTGGTCCCTAAAAAGAAGGATTTCATCTTAAAGAGTCACAAAGCTCTACTTTGTGGTAGTTCTAGGGTCTCTTGGGGCCACAGATAAAATTTCGCAAGGGCCCCTCCAACCAGCGTTCATCACCCAGCCGTCATTATGATGTTTTTATATACATATATATATATATATATATATATATATATATATATATATATATATATATATATACATATGTATACAAGGACAATAACATGATTAATATTATCTTTAAATGCTTTGTTATTGTAGCACTAGAGTCCTAAAATGTAACTTTGCATTTTTTCTTTGTCACTGCTTTTATTGTTCCTCCACTTAGTTCATTATTTACTATTTCTATTTAATTAAATTGGAGCAATATGATTTTACATGGTTGCAATACAGAAAGTTTAACAATGTGCTGAAGCCTGCATTATTTAGTCACGTTCATGTTATTTCTAAAGCAAGCTTACACTGTCATAAGCCAGATCAAGGTGAGTACACGTTAAAAACTTAAATAATTTTAAAGATAAAAAAAATAAAACACGGCAATGATTAATGATTACATTTACAGCTAATACTGCACAGCATAAACAAATAATTTTCATAAGCATAACACCTACTGGACACGTATGATTTACAGAATATAAACACTATCCTATGTCACACAAATCACAATAGTAGCAGTAGTAGTAATAGTGGTGCATTATCAGATTTCTTGGCCAGAAATTCTTTAATCTAACATACTTAGCTTGATGGCGTAGACACCAATCCAAATATCAAGTAGAATATCATACATGCAGTGTAGGAGTCAAACTTAGGGGTTAGTTGAAAAAAATCCTTTAGCTACTGCTATTGCTGTGGCTGTTTTGTTTCTGAGATTCCTTCTTCAAAGCCTCATTTTTCTACAATGTAAATTGCTTCTGGGAAAGCTTTGCAATGTGGGGCTCCATTTAAAGTTCTGTAAGTAGGTAAATTGTGCCGTTAGTATGACATATGTAGCTTTTGAAAATTGTGTTTTGGACCACTCCTTAGTTGGAAGTAAGCCCTTCATTTTGTCTGATGAAGGGCATGAGCCCGAAACGTAATATGCAATAAATTCTTCTGAGGAGCATTCTCTGGTGTGCGGATCTGTATTCTTCAAGCCTGTGCTCTATTTTGTATCCAGCACCCAGCTCATTCCTTGGGATGTGCGTGAGTTTACTGTCCATTCCGTATTCTCCCTTTTGCTTATAATGTTTTATGAAAAGCACTTTGAATTGTTCTGTACATGAAATGTGCTGTACAAATAAACTTGCCTTGCCTTGCCTAAACCTAATAACTGGTTGCTCCACCCTTAGCAGCAACAACTGCAATCAAGCATTTGTGATAACTGACAATGAGTCTTCTACAGCGATGTGGAGGAATTTTGTTCCACTCATCTTTGCAGAATTGTTGTAATTCAGCCACATTGGAGGGTTTTCCAGCATGAACCACCTTTTTAAAGGAGTGATGAAAATGGAGTGGTTTTTTCCATAATGGGGTCTTTTTTGGGGAAAAAAAAAATATGGAAAAATAAAAAAACAGGGAAAAAAAAGACCTGTTTTAAAATAAATTTTTTTGGAGAGGAGAAAAAGAGGGGAAGAAAAAAAAAGGAAAATTAAACTCCACAGAAACATATGGACGCATCAGTGAACAATAAATAATAATATACACCCAAAAAAAAGAAAGGGGAGGGGGGTTTGTGGCCCCTTTAAGGTCATGCCACAGCATCTCAATTGAATTCAGGTCAGGACTTTGACTAGGCCACTCCAAAGTCTTCATTTTGTTTTTCTTAAGCCATTCAGAGGTGGACTTGCTGGTGTGTTTTGGATCATTGTTCTGCTGCAGAACCCAAGTGCGCTTCAGCTTGAGGTCATGAACAGATGGCCGGACATTCTCCTTCAGGATTTTTTGGTAAACAGCAGAATTCATGGTTCCATTTACCACAGCAAGTCTTCCAGGTCCTGAAGCAGAAAAACAGCCCCAGACCATCATGCTAAAACCACCATATTTTACTGTTGGTATGATGTTCCTTTTCTGAAATGCTGTGTTACTTTTACGCCAGATGTAATGGAACTTACACCTTCCAAAAAATTCAACTTTTCTCTCGTCAGTCCACAGAGTTTTTTTCCAAAAGTCTTGGGGATAATCAAGATGCTTTCTGGCAAAACTGAGATGAGCCTTTATGTTCTTTTTGCTCAGCAGTGGTTTTGGTCTTGAAACTCTGCCATGCAGGCCAATTTTGCCCCCCAGTCTCTTTCTGATGGTAGAGTCATGAACACTGACCTTAATTGAGGCAAGTGAGGCCTGCAGTTCTTTGGATGTTGTTCTGGGGTCTTTGTGACCTCTTGGATGAGTCGTCGCTGTGTTCTTGGGGTAATTTTGGTTGGCCTGCCACTCCTGGTAAGGTTCACCACTGTTCCATGTTTTCACCATTTGTGGATAATGGCTCTCACTGTGATTCTCTGGAGTCCCAAAGCTTTAGAAATGGCTTTGGAACCTTTTCCAGACTGATAGATCTCAATTACTTTGTTTCTCATTTTTTACTGAATTTTTTTTGGTTCGCAACATGATGTCTAGCTTTGGAGGATCTTTTTGGCCTACTAAACTTCATCAGGCAGGTCCTATTTAAGTGATTTCTTGATTGAGTACAGGTGTGGCAGTAATCCAACCTTGGTGTGGCTAGAGAAATTGAACTCTGCTTTTCAAAGATGTGATAAACCACAGTTAATTTATGTTTTAACAGGGGGGGCAATCACTTTTTCACACAGGACCATGGAGGTTTGGACCCCCCCCCCCCCCCCCCCCCCCCCTCACTAATAAAAATCTTCATTCAAAAACTGCATTTTGTGTTTACTTGTGTTATCTTTGACTCACATTAAAATTTGTTTGATGATCTGAAACATTTAAGTTGTGACTTCCATGGTCATTTCATTATATTTCTGGCTCTTTTATTGATGATTCTGGCTGTTAAAAAAAACTTTGGTGCTTTGTAGCTGTTTTGTTCTAGAAGGAGGCTTGTGGTCCAACGGCAGGTTTTCCGGGTCCTTCTCATGAATTTTGTCTGATTGGCTGCCTCCATAGTGTATGAAGGGCTCCGCCGCTTATTTTGTTAAGACAGGAAATAGAGCCGACAAACAAGTTTGCCGCATGCTAACAAACAGTGCTAATTAGCTTCTCAACTCCGGTAGCGTGTGTTTCTAGTGTGTAGTGGAGGGTTCCTGCAGATATAAACCCCGGGGATACGCTATTTGCAATGGGACGTAGAAGGCAAGGCTGTTCCCGATCGCTTTTCGTATTGTTTCTCTGATGAGAAAGACAGCGCTGGGGGAACGCACGCAGAAGAGAGGTAAGTAAACAGGGAACCCCGTAGAAGGAGCAAGCTAAACGGGTTTTAGTGGAAGGAGGCCTTTAAGTGTGACAAACATGCAAAAAAGTAAGAAATTAGGAAGGGGGCAAAAACTTTGTCACACAGCTGTATTCACCTCCAACTCACGGTCATGCAGCCCACATTCTTATTACTCACTATGACTTTTTCCACAATGTTTTTTTCTATGTATGCACGTTTTTTTCCACAATGTAAGAGGCTGAAAAGTCTGCTACGTTTGTTTATGCTAAAGTCTCGTCACTAATCTCTAGAAGCCAAGTCTCGTCATGAAGTCTCGTTTGATATCGCGAGATTTGGGATGTTGACAGTGAAGGAGCCGATTCTCTGCTGACAAATCAGTTAGTGTGGGGTGTTGTCCGTCGTGTACACCCCACACTATATGATCAGAAGAGTGGGATATAGACAATACTACTGTATATTAGATATAAATGTTGAGGGATCAGTTTTGTTAGAAACGCCCTTGAATAAATGATTATTTAGAACATTTGTGTGATGATGGGTTTACATTTCTGCCAGCATCTACAGTTAAATTAGCCATCAGCTAACTTCTGTAAGCGGATGGCTGCCTGTCTCAGAGAAAGTCTTCTGACAGTCTGTTTTCTTCCACCTCAGAGAGAGTTGATAGGATTATTGGAGTCTCTCTAGAACAAAGTGGGTGTCATGCTATGACCTGCACACACAAATTTGGCGCTTCATGATGGGTGCCACCTTTTCACATAAATCAGTGGTAAGTCAGTTGTTTGAAGGGAGGTAGAGCTTGGACTGAATATTTATATACAGTGGGTTCGGAAAGTATTCAGACCCCCTTTAAACATTTCACTCTTTGTTTCATTGCAGCCATTTGCCAAAATCAAAAAAGTAAATTTTATTTCTCGTTATTGAACACTTATCAACCCATCTTGACAGAAAAAAAAAACAGAAATGTAGATTTTTTGCAAATTCATTAAAAAAGAAAAACTAAAAATCACATGGTCATAAGTATTCAGACCCTTTGCAGGAGCACTCATATTTGGCCAGCTGATCTGAGGCATTTAAAACTGAATCGTGGCGACCGAAAAGACAATAAAACGCAATTTTACGGAGACTGAAGTGGAGCCTCATAAAATCATTTTATTTGGGCGTCACAGGAAACACAGATGAAGGAAAGTCTGCTGAGTGACAGCAGGTTGTTGTGGCGGTGAATGATGCAACAGAGGTCTGTTCCAGAAGTCGCTGTGGAGGAAACGCTGTGTCAGAGCAACTGTGTGCAGAACACCTGTTTGGTGTGGTGCAGTGCGATTCCCCCTTCTGTGCCCTTCCCTTGCCTGCAAACACCTCCGCCCACCACGGAGCGTGCTGTGGTCAGCAGCCACTGATGCGTCGGGATGGGCACAGTTTCGGTGACCGGTGTATCTGGGTCCAGTTCATAGACAAAAGCACTGCAAAAGTAAATGTGATTAATAACCAGTCATCATCATTGGACCAGGAAATCCTGAAAACGCGCTCCCTTTTCTCTTATCCCCCATGGTATTAGCAGGAGGACATGTTAACATGTTTACATCAATCAGTCTGATTGCCGCGCACCTTGTCAGATTCTGTGTATTAATGTGGTAAATATATCACCATGATGATCACTTGTAGATGAAGATGATGGTGAGAAAACTTAGATGAAAAGTTTATTTAACATATAAGTTTGCTTACGGACCTTTTTATTTACTTGAAAGGTTCTTATAGCTTTAGCTCACCTACATACAGTGCGCAGCATAAATGACGCTGCTGGTTTGAATCCTAAACCCAATACGATTGAAATTTGATATGAAGGGGGAAATAAATGTTTGAGTGTGACAGGACAAAAGGAGAGTTTGGATGGGGCTCAATCTCAAGTCTCCTTTGTAAAAGCCTTGTGCACTATCCTCTCTGCCATAGAGCACTTGACAGCCAAACATCCTTGGCACCCTCTCTCTTAGATGGAAATGACAGGACTTTGCGCTGTCAGCAGGAGAATCATAATGCAGTGTGGTTTCAGTTCCCCACCTCACCATCTGTGTTGCCAGTTTTCCCATTCTCCAAAACCAGCATATGCATGGGTCAGAGTTAACGTGAGAGACCGCACATTTTTCTGTCAAGTTTTCTTTTTATAAATGACAACTTTTTGCGTGGAAACTGGCATACGCCAGTTTCAGGCCCTGTTTTGTGCGTACGCAACGTTTATAAATGAGACCCCAGGACAAGATTACAAAAGAATTTTTGCAGCACTTAAGTTTCCTCCTCAACCACAGTCAGCCGTACTACAACAGCTTCACAGTGTAATATTTATCCCACATAAATGAACAACAAGAACATCTTGTCACATAAAACATTTGCCTTTCTCAATCTTTCAGTTGCATTGCTGCATGTATTGCCCCACACCTCAATACAATATGAAAATATGGAACAATTAATGAGTATAAGAGTAACAATGAAGCCTCACTAAGAGTATATTTAACTTTATGCAGGATACCAACAGTGTTGTATAAAGTACTCAAAAGCCATACTTGAGTAAAAGTAAAAGTACCTTACTGGAAAATGACTCAAGTAAAAGTGAAAGTTGTCTGCTGGAATATTACTTGAGTAAAAGTAAAAAAGTAGCTAGTATTTACTGTACTTAAGTATCAAAAGTAAAAAGTACTGTTAATAAAACGCAATCAGAAAATTGAGTTTAACATTTTCTTTATTCCTGTTTAATTTAGTTTTTAAATTTAAATTTGCAAAGTGTAAAGGAGCTTCAATACCTCCTTACATAAACCCAACTATATAGAAAAATACTGTACACAGAAACACATCCTTACAGACTTGCATGCATGCCTACCAACATTCATACACACGTGCATTCAATATAAAATTAATCCCTAATAAACTCTTGGTGCTTGGAGGTGATGCAAACAAACAAAAAACTTGATTGGTTGAACTTTAACATGACTGCAGTGCGACAGCACATGGACTGTCCATCCAGTCATTACTGAACCCTGAAAAAACTTTTTGTTCAACCTCAAAAGAAGTTGTTTCTCAAAATGGTGAGAACTCAGTCTCGCTCTTCTTGGGCTGAAGACCAGACCAGCGATGCTAAACAGCCTTTCACCTGCTGCTGAGGCAGGTAAAGGTGTGTTTAGCTTCAGAGACAGCTGCACAAGGCTGCTACTAGTGGCTACTAGTCCCACTACAACAAAACAAAGATTGTACATTGGCTATTATGTTCCTTTTTATTTTGTAACGAGTAACTAAGATGCTCAGGTAAATGTAATGGAGTGAAAGTATTGATTTTTCTTGGAAAATGTAGTGAAGTAAAAGTAAAAGTCATTAGAAATAGAAGTAGTAAAGTAAAGTACAAATATAAAAAAAATACTACTTAAGTAAAGTAAAGAAGCACTTTTACTTAGTTACTATACAACACTGGATACCAACTACATTTACTAACTTTAGTCTGAATACTCCACATGTGGCTTCCGACTTGATCTTTCATCTAACATAACTCCCAGGAATTTTACTTCCGTGACTCTTCCACTACTTACATTATCAATAGCAACATTTAGATTTCCCTCATATTTTCTCAGCCCAAAAATCATAAATTTGGTTTTATCCCATTTCAAAAATAATTTATTCTTATCAAACCATTGTTTTAACATAGCCACTTCATCACCCACAATTGCTATTAATTGATCCAAGTCTCCTCCTGATTTATAAACAGTAGTGTCATCAGTGAATAAAAGAAAGTCCATCTCCTTTGTGGCTTCATACATGTCATTGATAAATAAAATAAAATAAAAAGTTTTGGGCCAATCACTGAGCCCTGTGGTATTCCACAAATAACTGATTCACATTTAGAATTGTAATTGTTAAATTGAACATATTGTCTGTTATTTAAGTAGATTTCCAGCCACTCAAATATATGTCCTCTTATACCATAGCTCTTTAAGTTCAACAGCAAGAGTTCATGATTCACAGAATCAAATGCTTTTTGTAGGTCTAGAAAAACACTCACCATGTACTGCCTTTTGTCCATAACAGCAAGAACTTCCTCAGTAAAATGAATAAGTGCAGAGTTGATTTATTGATTTAAGAGTTCTGCTTTCATGACCAACTGTCATATTACACATTGTTCTTTTATAATTAAGATTATCAAGTTGTTTTGCAATTTTAGGACCCACATTAACAAAAAAGGAAATAAACTCATCTGCTATTTCAGTATGATTCTTTATAACTTTTTCATTCTGAGTAAAATATTCAACTACATTATTACATTATGACATTATTAATACTACATGGTATATTTGGCTTTGTCACCTTGTTTAATGTTTTCCAAGTTTCCTTCATATTGTTTTTACTATAATTTGTTATGAAAATAATCTTTTTTTGCTTTCCTCATTATAGTTGTCAATTTGTTTCTATATTTTTTGCATTTAGTTTCATAACTTTCTGATCGATATTTTATATAATCTCTATACAATTTATTGTTCTTTTTGCATGCATTCTGTAATCCATTTGTTATCCATGGGGTCAATGAGAGACCACGACGTTCCAGCGACTTCATGAGTTCATTAAATGCATTCAGGACATCACTTATGACAACAACCCTAGCTTACAGTACTGAAAATAAACAGCTGATGTTCCAACGCTGTCTGTCCACACAGAGAAAACCACCATCAACGTTTCCAGTCATCAGCAGCATCGTCATCATAGACTTATAAATTTATGTACAACTCACATATAAAAGTTTTTAAAAACTGCTTACCTGTTCAACAAAAAGTCTGCTGTATCAGAATCAGTTTCACTCCCAAATCCTCCTGGAGCTTCCTTCAACTGGTGACCCGATGTTACTCTGCTTTCAGTCCGTCCTTGTCTCTGCTTCTGCAGATTTTCCCTCCTGGAGTTTCGTCCGCATCACCCAATAATTCCCCGGCCTTCCATCCAGCATTGCTCATGTTTTCCTCTTTCCTCGCCTTTCTTCGGCAGACTTTATCCACCTGTAGTTTCCTCCAGCGGCGAACACAACACTCGCAGCCTTCCCTCCTGTTGCTCACATTCCGTCTGCCTTTTTTCTCTCCTAACTTCTGCCGGTGAGCAGAGGCGCTTCCTGCTGCCGCTGCCTTTCTGCTCCATTCTCCTCTTGTTGTTAAGCTGCTGCTCAGCTACTCACTTATTGCAGAAAGTTTCAAATGCAAAAGAAAAATAAATAAATATATGAATAAAATGTTTAAAGGGACTTGAGGCAGGAATTTGAAAAAAAAAAACAAGCATGAATGTCCCTTTTTTTTATACTAATGGGTGATGAAGCGCTAAATACCAAAAATAACGTTTCCACCCATGTTCCTCTCCGTTGCCTTGAACAGGCTGTGTGCTGCAAAATGCGCTGCAATTCGTTGTCCAAATTTCCCGCGCTGCCCTGCGGATGTGACGTCAAATGACGCTACATCCAGAGTTTTAATGCAGGAAAAAGACGGTCACGTTAAATAAAAACACTGTAAGCGATAGTTATGGATTATTCTGCCATCAGAATACGATCTAGATCAACTGAAAGACACTAAAAATTGTAACTACGGAGAAAAAGGTGAGTAAACAACATTATAGCTTCAGTTTGTGCACGCTCCCGTGACGGCTTGGCTCGTGGCTGCAGTTACCAGAAGCGTCAGTCGCGGCAGTTGCGAGGTTTCGTTTCTTAATCTTGCCTCAAGACCCTTTAAACGTGGAATGAGGCGGAACACAGGGAGTCAGCTGTCGGGGAAGTGTCGGCTTGAGGGGGGGGATTGGATCGAGACCAGAGGGAAGCAAACGAGCAGCTACGTTGACCAATGTAAGCCATGCGGCCGGATGGCTCTCATTGGTTAATGTTTTTGCAGCCCAGCAGCCGCTAGAGTGGATGGTAATTTTTTTTGCTCTTCACATTGTGTAGATTGTACTATAGGACCATAACCACCATCTAAATGAGGTTATTAGTAATGATCAAACTTTCAAATAGAAGACCATAGCTTTGATCAGACATCATTCAACAACATTAAATATGTTCTACCTCAAAACTACCTGGTAAAGCTTTAAGTTTAAATGCATTTGCTCTTTAACTTTCCTTTTTTTTAAATGAAAACGCTCGCAGATAAATTCAGAAGATGTCACACTAACTTTGATTAACTTACAGTAGACATTTTCTTTAGTCTAAAGGTGATGAATAAATTTCACTTTTCTGGGCTTTTAGGGGATAATATGATCTGTTGTGAAAGAGAGGATGGAATGAAGAGGAGAATCAAAGTCTAGTAGAATTTCTAGCAGAGAAAAAAGAACAGAGGGGTATCTAAGTATATAAATAAAATAAAAAATCACAACCAATAAACAAACCCCCCCCCCCTCCCCCCCCCCCTCCCCTATAGTGGAGAGAGGATTTTGGGTTAAAAAAAAAAAAAAAAAAAAAGAACAGGAGAGAGGAGGGAGAGCAACATTAAACTGATTATTTAATTTTAATCGTTGAAAAAAGGCAGCGAAGCAGAATCCAAACCACAATCAAAAAAAAGACAGAAAGGGAAAAAAAAATCACGGGGGGGGGAGGATCGGGTTCCAAGACACCGGTAAAGAAGGAAGGGGGTTGGTAAAACCCCAATCAGAAATAGCAAAAAAATAAATTTGTTTTATCATATATACCCACCAATTAACCATTTCCCTTAGAATTACTTGCTTTTTGTCCTCAAAAGGAAAGCATCCCCCCCCATAATGTGTAAAATAAATTTTGGCCTCGACAACACAAGTAACACTCAGCCATGCACCCACTTATCCTCAACATAGAAGCAAGTGAGAGATGGATCTCTGCGTCTGCTGCTGGTGATGAGTTCAATTCATCTCAGTCTTGTTCTGCTCCAACCAGCACACATTCACCCTCCTCCTCTCATGATCATGTAGTAATTTGTCATTTGTAATTTGACTGATGGAAGACACATGCACACAGCACATACTGTAAAAAAACAGCCTAAACATCTGATAATCCATGGGGGCAATCAACGTGAAGAACAAGTAAAAACAGTGTTGCGCAACTCTTCCACATGCCAAACCTCATGGGGTAGGTATCAAGGTGAAACGCTGCAGGTGAATAGAGGAATACTTATAACCAACGGCCGTCATGAATGAAATGAAATGAAAAATACTTTTTTTTTTTCATCCCAGAAGGGAAATTCAACATTGTAAAAAGCTCCCTCTTTTTTCTTTTATTCTTTTTTTTTTTAAACAATGTAACATTTATATGAAATAATAATATAACAATAATAAGTCAGTCAGGTTTTGCTCTTCAGGGTGATGGCTGCTGGCAGGAAGGAATTTCTGTACCCCTTCGTCCTACAGCCTGACGCAGCCTCCCACTGAACACACTGTTGATTCTTCACTGTGTTGTGGAGAGGATGGGAAGAGTCCTCCATCATCTTCATCAGCTTGTGCAGCATTCTTTTCTGAACGATCAGCTTCAGCGGCTCCAGAGTTATTCCCAGCACAGAACCAGCTTTCTATATCAGCTTGTTTAGTTTCTGTTAGTCTCTGGTTCTGATGCTGCTGCCCCAGCAGATGCTGCAAAGCTGATTGAACCTTCCGCGACAGACTTGTAGAAGATCTGCATATTGAATATTGAACTCATGTTGAATCTTTCCTGCGTTTATTCCTTACATTTGAACTATTATTTTTGTATTATAAATTTTCTAAAACTTTTCTGTGTAAATATCTAAAATTAATATTTTACAGTCAAAATTTGTGCTAATTGGCATACAATTCTATGGAAAAAAAAATCTGAACACTATAAATCCAGGCTCAGATTTATTTTTGCATTTTGTTGACAAATCAAAGTCAAAGTCTTTTAATGTTTTGTTTTTTTTATTTTTTTATTTTTTGGAAATCTCTATTTATCACTTCATTATTTATTAGTTAGTCGCCATGAAAAACCTCAAATTGGAAGATGTTTTTTGGGATGAAACATTCTATAAATCAGCTCTGAATGAGATGTCAAAAATCCTTCTGTTAAAACTTTACAATATGGGCATAACTGCAAGGTTTGCTGTGTGCAAGTGCTGCTGAGGTAGAGATTTCTGACCCAGAGTACAAGAAAAATCAAGCTTTAACAACAAGCTTTAAAGCTTTAAACTGTAAAATCGCTATAAAACCCAAATAAAGATGTCATATCCAACAAAACAACAAAGCAGTCAAAGCTGAAAGGGTACAACACAGCATGTATGACCTTCATTTTAACTCAGATTCAGTAGCACAGTTATCATGCACTACCTGCAGACCTCTGGAGAAAATTACTTTTAGACATTCTGGCAATAAAATTCAACATTGTTTTGTTCCTAAACTCTATTACGGGAACAGACATCAGTGAAATTCACAGAAACAACAAGGAAAGCAGACAACCACCCAGTGCTCCTGCAAAAAGACAAACTTTAGGTGGATTTAGGTGTACATACTGAAAAGTATTGCCAAATAAACACCTAGGACGTGTATTGATGCTACTAGTGTGAAAAAAAGAAAATCTGAAAATTGGCCAGGTGGTGAAAAACAAAGTTTTTGACTGGCATGTCACACCTTTCTATAAGTCTATCATGATTTGAATTTAATTTACTTTTTTTTTTTTTTTTTTTTTTTTTTACCTCAATTTAAACCCTTTTGAAATGCAAAGGCTTTTCTTCAGGGGAGCCCTGGTCAAGGTTAAATCCAGTCAAGTTTTCATTGCACAACACAAGGGGGCACTGTTTACCCGCTTGAGAAAAGAGCCACTTGATTTTAATTTTAAAATAAAATGAGTCATTCTGAACTGGGGTGAACTCATCACAGCTGGATGATTGACTTCAGCTTTGCTTAAAACTTAATTTGCTTGAGATTACCAGTTTTCAGTAAAGCTGATCCAATTTTAAACAGCTGCATAAAAAACAATCAATAAATCATCTGATAAAATACTTTATCCCAAAGAAGCTCAAAAAGGAAGATCATGGACTTTTTTTTTAAACAGAGAGAATCAAACAGAACATAAATGAGTTAAAGACTCCATTTTAAAATATGAGCTAAAATGGCTTACTTATGAAAACATCTGGATGTTAGACTCTTTAAAGGAAATAAAATAGATAATTTAGGGTATTTTTTAATATGAATTTGTAGGACATAAGCCATGAAAGTTCCTTTGCACGTGAATCCTGGGCATTGTCACCTTTCCTTTTGCATCATCTCTTTGCTTTGATGAAGTTCGCTACCTTTGCCACAGAGAGGTGCTCTTGATCTTTCTGTCTGAGGTTTGCGGCAGGGACTGTGCTGCAGAGCCAGCGCTCATCTTCATCAACATAATCACTGACATGGGGGTTGCCAGCATGAGGAACATCTTCAGCATTGCTATTAACGGCATCCTGCAGGTTAGAGAAGACACACAATCGCCCCTCACTGTTCTGTGGACAGATTTTTGTGTGTTCAGGGAGGTTTGACATGCATGCTCTGTTACATCCTGTAAAGTTGTGTTTGTCATTGCAAAAAGTGAAGAGTCTTCTTTTTTTAATCTTTGCAATCCCATAATGAGCTTTGGATAAAAAGCATGCTGAAAACTACTATGGTGAACATCACATTGAGTCAGTAAAGAGCATGATTTGAAAAAAATCTGCTGCAGTAAATTTTCTATTGAAAGAGAGGAGGAGGAGCAGGGGGGTGTTGTAGGTGAAATTGACTGATACTGCCATCTAATCCGAGTCTTTAAGGGGATAGGCAGGCAGTGGAGGAGAAAGAGAGGGCAAAGAAAATGAGACTGACCAGTGAAAATGTTCAAATAGGGCGACTGGACTCACAGATGGCAAGAAACACAAGAAGGTCAATTATGAAGCAGAGAGGAGGCAAAGACTGCCTGTCCGTTGTCAAAAACTTGCCTGAGTCGCTGGTGTGAGCATATATTGTGCATGAACATTAAATCTTTGTTTCTTTTTTGATATATAATGGGGACAGAAGATTGGGAGGGACATGAAGTTTGTTGGAAGGAAAGAAAAAAGGAAAAATGATGAGTAAAAGGTTGAGAGGGAATGTAGAAAGCGCATCAGAGACGTTTGATGTACAGTTCATGGCTACAAAGACAGTTTGTTAGGGGATTTACAGTCAAAATCTGTTTTTTTTTTCTTTTCTGGATTACAATAAACAGAGAAAGGTAAATCTTGTGTGAGTGAATGTGTGTGGGTTTGTGAGAGTGAGTTGGGATGGAAGCTACTGTTAGTGATTTATAGAGATCAAAGACCCGATGAGAAATAAAAAGAAAAATTAAAGTAAAATGATTGAGCCTGAAACCAGTTATTGCTGAACTCTAGTAAATTTTTTTGTTGCTTTCCTCTTAATTGATGAGAACATAAAGGAACACTGAGAGGACCAAAAGAGCACACGATTAGGTTTAAATCATACTACATAAGAAAATTTTATGTCTTCTTGAAGTTATTGA
Source organism: Atherinomorus stipes (assembly GCA_023101725.1). Lineage (NCBI taxonomy): Eukaryota > Metazoa > Chordata > Actinopteri > Atheriniformes > Atherinidae > Atherinomorus > Atherinomorus stipes. Next base: position 102,942 of record JALJCO010009074.1, read on the forward strand.
AAAAGAAGAAACACTGTGTTACCACTTTTGTTAACTAATAGTCAGTCAGATAGTAGAACTTTAGTCAGGTTGTCAAGGTCAAGGCAACTTGTAAACTGAGCATCAGAATGTTTTTATGACAGCTAGCGGATGAAGGGAGAACTACAAAAATCTTCTTCTGGGTGCGTATAGTTGGCACCGGAGGTTGCCACTTGACAAAACGCTTGTTGATGTAGGGGTAAAGGAGAATGGGAAATAATAGGAGAGTATAGAAAGGAAATTAAATGCTTTGGTTACAACTGATGAATGGTGTGGGGGATATGGTCTTGGCACTCTTGGCTGTTTCCAGCTGAGCATCATTTAAATACCACGAGTGTTGTTGCTGACCATGTCCATCCCTTTATGCCAAGTGTAGCATCTTGGCTCCTTCCAGAGATCGCCCATGTTGCAAAGTTGAATCATCTGCATTTGTTTAGTTTTCCATGCAGTAAATGGAACCACTGGATCAAATTGTTTTGTAGGTTGCCATTTTGAATGCTTGAGTTTTGGATATGGAATTCGAAAGAACAGCGACATCACGGGTAGGTTGTAGTTGCAACAGCAGAAAAACAACTCAGCGTGGGATGCAGGCTCGTACGATAAATAAGGGCCGGTCAGAAGTTTGAGAGGAGTTTTCTGCAGCTAACGTTGCCATGCTAGAGCGAGCTGTTACAGATTAGGAAAAAGTTGCTCTCTGTGTTTTGATGTGTGGAAAATGTTTATGTGGATCATGAAGGTTCCTTAGATTTCCCCAGTTTTGCTCTTCTCAGGTCTTCTGAGACAGATAATATCTCTGGGGCTCTAAAGCAGCTGCTTGACTTGCCGACTCCACCATTTTTCCAGTGCGAGTCTAGTAGTGATGTGCAGATCAATACTGAAATATCGATTCTTCCAACACCAGTTTTAATGTTCAGCAGCAAAGAGCACTAACGGTCTATGGCAGCACCGTAATATCCCCACTCAGTTTGTAAAGTCACGTGTGGAAAATAACGGTGCACTACTGTATATGGTGTATGTAAGAAGAAGAGGTAAGATAGATCCCGAGACCGATAATTTTTAAGGATAATGCCTGTAACATGGAGTCAAACTGAAGGAGAACAACGAGGGTCTGAAAGCGTGATTGCTTTTTAATTCCTTTTCCCTTAGTGAAGCCAAAGTATAGGTTCGGACGAATTTTCTTGGTATCAGATCGGAAGGAAATTTAGTGGTTCGCACATCATACAGTCTAGTGTGCCGAACTCCTTTGCCACCAGAGATGGTTCTGGCAACCTTTTGGCTTGTAGATGTGAAATACCATTGCGGTTAAATTGTTTTCAATTTTTTTAGGAAAATATAATTTTCAAGCACCTCCAAATACCTCGTGGAGGTTTTTTTTTTTTTTTTTTTTTTTTTTAAATATAGTTTTAATAAAAAAAGAAAAAATTACACTTTAAGTGTTTGCCATCTTTCACTTTTCAAAATCTTTAACCAGACTTGAATTAAGGGCAGAGATAAGTGAACACGCAGCTGAACAACAAAAAACTCCCCTTGAGACTTAAAGAGATTTAAATTAAAGTAATTTAAAAGCCAGAGATGTTTTGAAGCCACTACTGTACATTGTGGCCTTTGGTGGGTATTAGACTTTAAAACCCTTTAACACTGGTTTCAAAGGCTTTATGCCTAGTGGAAGGATCTATCTTTCATACGGTATACTTCACAATGTTTGAATGTAAATATAAATAGGGATGCACAACATAACATTTTTGGCCGATGTTGATATGCTGATACTGAGGTTAAAGGCAGGTAACTGATACAGATATTAAAGGTGAAAATGATGTAATATTCATTCCTTATGCAAAATTAGAAAAGCATTTCTGCTGCATCTGCTGCAGATCCAGTAGTTGCTGGAGACGTCATAATGTTGCACTGTGGGCGCAACCTTATGTTGTTCCCATGCCCCGTGCTGTACGTGTTGAACAGAAAATAAAAACATTCACTATTCACCGTTTATTACCAAACAGTATTACACTGGAGCTATCGTCAGCGACATAAAATGGCGCGTTCTGTGCATTACTGTAACTCTTTGATTGTTTACGCTAGTGACGTCATTCTAGTGGATTATATGCGGCACTTTGCAGTAGTCACAACGATTCACAACGATTCCCGCGCTGTGTTGAGTTTTGTGGCGGGAACAGAATGAGGATGGTGGATGATCGAGGCAGATATTGAGTGTTTTAGAGGTGTTAGCTGTATTTTAGCAGTGTTTGGGTAGTACTTTGGTATCTTTTTGTATATTTATTTATTGTAAATATTTTTTTTTCTTGATAGTTGAGTGACAAGTGTCAGGTTTTCGAACAAAGTTTTTAGTGTGAAATTTAGAGGAAAAAAATGTCATGTCAATGTCAGCTAAAGCTAAGCTGTGACACAGTTGTCATCCTTCCCCAATCCTTCAAATGTCCACTTCAGGAGACAAAACAGAGACAGATTTGGAGTCAAAGTACAAAGGTAAAAGCGGATATTATGTGGGAGAAACACACAAATATAGAAACACACTATAAACACACACAGACTCTTCTCTAAATAAACTCACACATACACACTGAAATACACACAAATCCTCACCTCTACAGGAACTGTCTGTTCGGTCTACTGACAAACAGGAACACACACATACTCCAGATTTCTTGGCCACACACACATGCATAAGAATAAACTCTTATCAACATAACAGCATCCCTGACATCAGAATAACCACCTCAAAAATATCCAACACACACACACGAGCATTATGTAGAGCGCTCAGACATGGGTGTGGTTTTCCAGGCAGTGCAGAATAGATCATTGTTAACCTTAGGTGACAAAGAGAGGAAAGCAGTTTGGAAAAGTCCCTCCAACACACAACTGCGTTTTTCTGAAGAAACGTGATTAGATGGAAAATGGAAGAACTTGCTCATGAAGTTTGTCAAACCTTTGTGTTTCATCGTTCTGATTTTCATCATTCTGCCCACCAAACCTAATTGCCTTTACACGCATCAGATATGTATGTGGAGCCTCCATCCTCCATCCATCATTCTTATCATGTTTCCATTTTTTGTTCATTCTTGTCTGTCTCCTTGTCACGCTGTACCATTTTTGTCTCCACTATTGTCTCGGTCCAATTCCCCTTCTCTGCCAGCTCTTTCTAAATTGTGTTATCTGTCCACCGTTTCCTCCTCAGTCTTGTGCTCCGTTCTGCTGCGCTAGCATCTGAAACAAAGGGAAAAATGAAAAGCCTTTGTACTTCAATGACTTTGCATTTGATGTCAGAGCGGAAGCTGTTTCATTATGGTCCAAGCTGTAATTAGGGTTTTCCCATACAAAGAGTCATTGCCCTTGATGGGCCTTGTGTGGATAAACTACATAAAAGGCTCACACCTTCAGTGTTGTTAGGAGGTGGTTAAGTATCTGCACCCTCTGACCAAAGTGTGCTTGAGCTGGTCTCTGTGGTTTGCCTCACAGTAACACAGCTGAGTCAACAGTTTCTTTCATCAGGCTGTCATGGAGCTCTTTGGTGTATCACATGAACTGTGTGACATGGTAGGTCAGCTCAGCCTAGTTTCATGGTTGTGAGATAATCATAAGACAAAATATATTATAATGAAATGAAGTGTTAAAGAAAGGAATATTTCCAGAATGAAAGTTGTCTCCTCTCCACAGTTCCCATGGACTTTGTTGCGCCTTAAAATGGGGGGACAGTCTCACTCTAAATTTATCTTAACTAAAAGAAAAAGAATGAATCAATAAATAAACAACAAATTCATAGATGCAACCTGTTTTTTTCATATTTTGCTTCAAAAAGTCAGAGGGCCAGATTTATAAATCATCAGAATCAGAGACTTGAAGAAACTAAACAAGCTGATCAAGAAAGCTGGTTCTGTGCTGGGGATAACTCTGGAGCTGCTGGAGCTGATCGTTAAAAAGAATGCTGCACAAGCTGATGAAGATGATGTAGGACACTTCCCATCCTCCCCACAACACGGTGAAGAATCAACTGTGTGTTCAGTGGGAGGCCGCATCAGGTTCGCTGTCGGACGGAGAGATACAGAAATTCATTCCTGCCGGCAGCATCACCCTAAAGAACAAGACTGACTGACATTTTTGTTTATTAAAAAAAAAAAAAAAAAAAAAAAAAAGCTTTAACAATACTGAATTTCCCTTCTGGGATGAATAAAGTATTTTTAATTTCATTTCATTTCATAAAGATCCAAATCTGTATGTAGTAAATAACCCACGCAATCTGGAATTTAGCGCGAGGGGCTGAACCACGGTTTGCGAGTGATTTACCAAGAATGAAAGTGCAAATGACAGCATGTGCAAACGTGATGGAAACGCCCCGATATAAATGAGGTACGGAATACAAAAACAAAAATAATTTAAAATAAGTATGATGAATATAAAAAATGATACAAGAAGCATCTGTGCACCTCATAAATGCCTATTCATGAGGACATGGATCAGGAGTTGCTGAACAAATGAAAGCATCTGCAGCTCCAACATGGTCTCTATACACAGGAGTTGCGCACTTTGGCACGATGCCAACGTCTTCAGAGCTTGCGCTGCCAGGTGATCCTGTGGTCCTGTCTAGGTGCTAAAATCCAAGTTAAAACATGACATTGGCAATAAAGGGAAATAAAAAGACACAATTAATGCAGCTTTAGTTCTCATTAAGCTGCACAGCGGCTGTAAACTTTCATTTATCCAGAATATTTTACACCCGTGTTAAATAGTGGTTTGCTGTATTGATTTTTACTGAATCAACACTGAGAACTAAACACGCTGCCCTCACTGCTCATGAGAAATGATTTTGAATCAGATGCGTGCGTGTCCAGGGTTGTCCCTCTCAGAAGTTGCAGCCTTTTGTGCACAAAGCTGCAAGTTTGCACCTGCTTTTCAGACATAGAAAAATAGACGCAAAAAACCAGCAATGCAATGCGTCTCACGGTTAATAAATCGCCTTGTGAGTGCTAAATTAATATATTTACATTTTCTCCTCCCATTACTCGCACTATTGTGTGTAAACGCCCCATATTGCATATTCATTGCGGAAAAAGTACTAAATGGATAAGAGGTGCTATTTGGCACGTTTAAAGACCGAACCCTTTTAGCACGCTGTTAATAGATCAGTTTGTACCTTTTTTTGAGTGTGGAGGGATAGCTCACGTTTTTATACACGCAAACCTTTGATAGATCCGGCCCAGAGTTTCATTTGAGTTTTTTTTAAGTGTGATGAAACAACCCCCAAAAGTCACGTAACTCAAGGGATGAAGCAGTCTTGTATCTACAGAACTGATCAAAAAGAAAAATTTGGAATTGTATCTTAAGCCACTTTATTAACAGACAGTTAGAAAACAATACAGATATCCTCATAGTCCTCATACAGATCTGGGCATTAAAAAGTTCCCCTTCCAGCCAACTGCCAGCCACTTACCAGCCACTTACCAGCGACTTGTCTGCTAATTCAATCACACAGAGAAACACCTGTGTGCCCAGGAGAAACGATTTCAGAGCATAAATGAATGCCCGGAACAAGGATGTTTCTACACGCCAAGTTTGGACACCATAAGTGATTGCGTATTTGCGGGACAAGCCGTTCAGCCAGTGATAGTGCAGTAATGGTGCACTATTAGTGCACCACTTCTGGCAGAAAAAGGAGGAACTTTTTCATGCCCAGATCTGTATGAGGACTATGAGGATATCTGTATTGTTTTCAATTTTGCCTTTTCACGATCATAAAAACACTAATCGAATAAAAACAATTAATCCTGACGTGAGCAAACTGGTGGACTTATAGGAAGCAAACTGCAGGGAGTATAGAACAGGAATACATGTAGACTTAGTATTCATTTTTACTGATATTATTATTCTAATATATTATTCTTATTTTACTCCTTTGCTTGTTTCTAATTTATTTCCGGTTGTGTTTTTTTAAAGTTATATTTGAGGTTGAGTTTTGGTGGTTCATTAAACACTTTTTATAAAATCAATGAATAATCGTGTATATTAATCGTGATTTCAATATCAGTCAAAATAATCGTGATTCAAGTTTTTTCCATAATCGTCCAGCCCTATCTCCCACCTCCCCCTCCAGTCTGAAACAAATCTCCATCAGCGGTAACACAATAGAACAGGTGAGCACATTTAAGTATCTCAGACTCACCCTGGACAATAACCTAACATTTGAACACCACATCACAGACCTTCATAAACATTCACAACAGAGACTTTATGTTCTCCGAACACTCGGTGCTCTTCATGTTGCTCCCCATCTTCTGCTGCTGCTGTACTAAAATATCATTCAGTCCATTCTGCTGTATTCTTCACCCTGTTTTTACACCATGCTGTCAGTTGCCAATAGAAACAAGCTTCTCAAAATCACTCACATCACATCCAAAGTCATCTGCTCCAAACGTCTCACAGCTAAATGACAAAGCAACAGCCCGACTTGCCACATCAACACTTCAAGACACTGAGCACCCTCTCTATGAGTTTTTCCAGCTCCCCCCCCCCCCGTTTTAAAAGGAGTTTTGTATTATCAGCCATTGCCATTCTCAATAAGCCTCACTGATTTCATTTGTCACTGTTATGTTTGTCTACTCTGTTGTTCTTTTGTGATAGTTTGTGGTGAGATCGTATATTGTGCTATATGTATTATATGTAAAGGTGTATACCAACCTGGGACCATCATACCTTCGTGGGACAATAAAGAATCTATCTATCTATGTCTGATATCATCAGCCTACCGATATTAGTAGCCCTTACCAAAAAGTATATGCAAGTATGCTTTATGTATACAAATTTTAAACTTTAAATAAGACAATATACTTTACTGTTTATGTACTTATGAGAAATATACTTAAAGTTTACTTGGCATTTACACCATAAATATACTAGAAGTATCAGTACATTTAGCCTACTTATACTTATTTTTAAACTTTTGCCTATTTTTTTTTTTTTTAATTAATCATTTATGGGCTAGGTTTTCCTTGCTGTGCAGCCCGTCATCTGCAGCTACAATGTACTGTACATTTGATTCTGTAAATGCCTGCAGTCACCAGCTCATGTTAAAGGTTATGCTAAAGGCCTTTAACTTGACCTTTCATTTAAACCCGTCATCCTCTCAGCTTGCATGACACAGTCAGATGTCAGATGTTTACTTGACACCATAACCACTGACACTCTTACTGTGTTGCTGTTACTGTCACACAGTTTGCATTAACAGCTTTCACTGGACTGACAGGTTGGTGACACCCACTGTTGCATAACACAGCTTCATCAGGCTGCTGCCGCAGTGTTGATACTGTTAAGAGGCTGAATCTGGTTGATTTGTTGTTGTTTTCACTTTTTGTAGTAATCAGACATCAACTGGAAGGAGTAAAATCTGCAAAGGTTCATCATAAACAGGAAGGAAAAAAATCTAAATTTATGCAAGCTCTTTAAAAAGTCAGACATGCTACAAACGGAGGATTCTTCAGTATTCTTTTTCCACGCTATTTCATGTGTTTGGTGTTGTGTCTTTGCCTCCACGTGCAGCTGTGTTTGCACCAATTTCACATTTCCACTTGGAGCATTGGCAGATGCAGGTAAACATGCTGTGTGTGTGTGTGTGTGTGTGTGTGAGTGAGTGAACGTTGACCCGTATGCACACAAGAAGAAAGACAGAGAGGGCTCTGCTTTCACTTTCAAAACATCCTGAGGAGGGAAACAGATACACTCAGTCTTTGGTGATACCCTCAGTGCATTTGAAGGTAGAGGTGAGCCAAAGTGCATTCATCCCCTATCACCAACTTTGCACGATGGGAAAAGGATTCTCTTTCACTCCCAACCTGCCTCCGCCACCACCACCGAAACAAGACATGCTTATATATGGGCACTGACACACAAAACGGGTTTGACTTTTCACCTGGAAAACGGTCTTCGGAGAGGAACTTTAAAATTATATTTTTGTATTTCTGTCATAAATGCAGTTATTTACTAAGGTGCAATTGTTGGCAACCAGCTTGTTAGTGAGAATTGCAACAATATGTTAGACAAACATTTTTCTTGTTCCATATAAAATGTTAAACAGAGTAGTTTCTGATGAGTAAATGCCAGGTTGAGATCTAAGAATTAAAGTCAATCTATCATGCTGCTGTGCTCTGGACTGGCAGGTGCTGCCTACACGACCTTCTATGAGCATCCTGTGGAAACTACAGTACTTTTTACTATCCTCCTTTACTGCTGTCACAGGTTCACAAATAGTGCATGATAGGGCCTTGACTCTGAACTTTGTTATTCGAATATAATTCGAACATTAAAAAAATAAACAAAGTTCGAATTAATATTTATATTCGAACCTGTTATGAGTGTTACTTTTTTTTTTTTTCAACGTGTTAGAACATAAACGTTTTCAGCAGGGTTAATGCGCGGCTCTTTCTAGAGGACTTCTGGTTAAGAAAGTAAGAGCATCCAGCACTGAGCAGGCTGATATAACAGTAGTATGATGAGATAAAGCATCTTACAAGTTTCTGCGGCATGAAGATCCGACCTCGTCTGCTAAATAATATAAATCCTACAATCAGTTTTCACGCATTTCTCTCGGATGATCAACTACGAAGATGGATTGTGAACATCAGGTCACACCGTGTCTGAGCGCCACACTTTACAGTCCAGGACGTCAGAGAGCCGAGTGAAGGAGGAGGAAGGAGCTGAAACCCGGCGCTGTTCTGGTTTTATTTCATTATAACAACTATTCTCTTGGTGAGAGAAGACTGTGTTTGGGAACGTACAGCAGGACCAGAGAAGATGGAAACTGGAGAAGCAGTTTGTGCTCGTGTCGTCGGAAAATGAGAAAAATAAGTGGTAGCCTAGTGGCTTATTAGCAAGTACAGCTAGTGCTAACCTAAGAAAATAATATAAGTAGCAATGATTTATCTCAAAGAACAGTACAAATAGATTTCTGTGTTAAAAATGTGAGCTTAATATTCGCTCTTACTACACGGTGTCTTAATCAAACAAACATGCATGTCCATTTTTTTTAATACTAATGGGTGATGAAGGGCTAAATACCAAAAATAATGTTTCCACCCACGTCTCTCTCCGTTGCCTTGAACAGGCTGTGTGCTGCAAAATGCGCTGCAATTCGGTGTCTGAATTTCCCGCGCTGCCCTGAGGATGTGACATCAAATGACCTACATCCACATTTTGATACAGGAAGAAGACGGTCGCGTTAAATTCAAACACTGTCAGCGATAGTTATGGATTTTTTTGCCGTCAGCAAACGATCCAGATCAACTGAAAGACCATTAAAAAGTGTAACTACGAAGAAAAAGGTGAGTACACAACATTATAGCTTCAGTTTGTGCACGCTCCCGTGACGGCTTTGCTCGTGGCTGCAGTTACCTGAAGCGGCAGTAGCGAGTTTCGTTTGTTAATCTTGCCTCAAGTCCCTTTAAATCGCTTCACCCACTCGCTAGCAGACGTCGCTGTGTGTTTCTGATAAATCCGGTGGGCATCGTCCACAATGATGTGCGGGAGGTCTAAAAAAAACGTGTAAAATGCCGTTTTGTCCAGATGTAATGTGACAGTTCTGAACTGGAAGTGATTGTCGGGGATCTCTCCCGTCTGGTGAAGTTAAGAATCGCGACCGTCGGAGCATTAACTGTGTTGTAACAGCATCTTCTGTTATATTCTGCTCATTACATCTGCACTATAACACTGAATTATCTTGTTTGCTCATTAATAACAATTTTAACTCGCCCAAATACTTTGAAAAGCCTTTCGTGCACGTAGTACATTGACGTTGATAGAGCTACACTGCCCTCTGGTGGCCACAACATGTACAACTCTTACGTTGTTGTCAATACAAATTTAATGGTTAAATTATTGATAAATGTTCGAATATATTCGAACCTCGTTATGAGAAAAAAAAACGAACTTCGAATTTGATTTCTGAGCAAAAGTCAAAGCCCTAGTGCATGATTCAAATGAAAAGAATTTCTTCACCCAAAGGTGTGATTTGTCTGATCAGCTGTACGGCCATTGTAACATGCTGGTCCGGTTTTTCATTTCTGTCAGGTTTGACTATCCTTTAGCTTTGTCTCCTTGTTTATCCAAGTTTTTAAAAAACTCTGCTTTGTTACTGTAACATTAGGGCTTTTGTCAATTGGAATTCTTCTCGGTTAACTTCCTCTTATTGTTAAAATAATCTCTATTAATTTCTCTACACATGTTTTCAACTCCTTGAAGTTTGCCTTCATTCATTTTACGAAATTATGTTGACATAGCACAACAAAACATCTTCATTGCAAATTTGGGATGTTTTTGCTTGCCAGTGCAGTACACTCGTTTTTCTTTTAGTGCAAACACATCATCAGTTAGAAATGTTGTCTAAGCTTTTGATGGACAGTAGTAGAAGTAAAGAATGTAATAAGTCAGTGATGCTTTGTAAGCACTGAACCTGTTTTGCATTCGTTTTTTAGGCAAAGATATCATCAAAATGTGGGATATTCTGTAAATGGCATAGCACTCTTGAAAGTACAGTATTTATGCTCTGTAACCGGAAATGGTTGGTGACTTGTGAAGACAACATCTTGCAGGCTCAAACTTGAGGGGAGGCCTGCTCCCCTGCCCTTAGCTTATGAATATAAGCTTTAAATTGGGAAACACATGTTGCAACAATTGAACAACTATGTGGCAAAGTACGCAATGAGAGAATGAGAGTCATGCATGCTAAACAGTCGACCAAAGGGATATCCCTTTGGCTGAATGGTTAGTGCGCATGACTTTCACCCAGGACTCTGGGGATTAAATCCCGCCTGGGTCCTCCTTGCGTACCTTACCGCATACACTGTATGTGCTTTTATGAGGTAATATGAATCTAAAAATAGGAAATACAGGCTGCTCAAAGCCTGAACAGCAGACTGCATTAATGTCAGTGCAGGAATGTACAGATGCAGGCATTAAAAGTTCCTCCTTTTTCTGCCAGAAGTTTTGCAGTATTGGTGCACCATTACTGTACTATCACTGGCTGAACGATTTGTCCCACTAATACGTCATCATGCATGGTGTCCAAACTTGGCGTGTGGAAACGTCCTTTTTCTGGACATTCATTTATGCTCCGAAATCGTTTCCCCTGGGCACACAGGCGTTTCCCTGTGCGATTGAATTTGCAGACAAGTCGCTGGTAAGTGGCTGGCAGTTGGCTGAAAGGGGAACTTTTTCATGCCCAGATCTGTATACTGTTGTGCTTAACAAGATAATCTAGCAGATGCAATGTGTAATCACAAAGGAAGCCTTCAAAAAGTTCAGTTTGGTAGTTTGTGCTTGCACAATTTTTGGATGAACAGGTTCCCCCATATGTGGGACAGACTGATAAGGTCTCACCATTGGGGAGCCAACCAAGTCTTGGATTTTTCCTGCTCTTGGTTCTTGAAAACATGTTATCTCTTATCAGAAAAACACCTTTAGTTCCCACCAGTTAGTGGGGAGTTGCAGTTGAATTGCTAGGTCTTCACTTGTAGAGCTGGCTCTCCTGTGTTGTGCCATGCATTTATGAAGTGGCAGTTTGGTCTCTCCTGTTTAAAGCTCTGAGCACTGCATGCTGCACTGCGTTGCAAGCATGACTCCACACAGCTTGTGCTTTGGGTATTTTGCCCATTTTTGTGAACCAGTTTCTGTCTGAGGGCTTTGTTGGCTTTGAAATGTGTCAGTATGTCATATTTTTCTCAGACACTCCTGCACATACATGTATGACATGTTGATATATTTACTCCTGTTTTTCTCATCTTCTTTGTTCATGTTATATTTTCCTGATTTCCTAGCTGATTTGATGAATGGCAAGTTTAGAGATCTACAGGTTTGAAGTGCCTTCTTGTGTTTGCTTTCCTTCACAGCACACAGATTCTTCTGAAGCCTCAAAACTGACTTCTGAGTGAGACTAAGTCAGGGCCACTTCACCACTGATGCACTGAAACTTTCAGCTCTTCTGCCCAACACTATCACTGAAGAGGCTTACAGTTTCATTAAAAAAAATCCCATTAAGTAACTCGAGGATGGACACTGGAAGCAGAATTTCCAAACAGTGCAACTGAGATCCAGTGCTTGCAGAGGACATCGAAAATTATTAGACAAGAACTTAGAACCATGACACCTGGCTTTGAACATTCATGACCAGTGGGTAAAAACTTGTCTGACAGGGATATCACCCAACCAGAGAGGATGTTATAACTAAAGGACCCAGCTTTACTATTTCCCTACACTACTACCAGCATTGGACTTCATTTTCATAGCAACTGAGTCTGCAATCAGGAAATACAACACATCCAAGGCAGAGGCATAACAAACTATGGATGGAGGTAAAAACAGCCCTCTCCAAATTTCTCCTTTGAACTTTGCACACAGGAAAAGACAAATACTAAGGCCTCTTGGTTGGGCCAAAAACACAAAAAATCACCACTTTACCAACAGATAAAGAGATACGCTGTGGTTAGAATTTGGCTTATGGGGCAGCTAAGGGGACTTTGGCTCCCCTAGAAAGCAGATGTGCTTTAAAAGTCTCCTTTGTCCTGAGGAAAATAAGAAAGAATCTATAAAAGTGTAAAGCACCAAAATGAAGTGGATAGCCGATGGTAAGTGCTGCAGGCTTTGGTCTGCAAAACTCAGGGTTGAGTCCCAGACACAGCACTTAAGTGAACCACTATGGGCCCTTGAGCAAGGTCCTTAACCCCCACCACTCTGGGCACTGCGATTTGCAGCCCACGGCTCTCTGATTAATCTATAGATGGGTTAAAACAGAACCAAATTTCCCAATCAGGATTAATAGAGCTAAAATTATTATGATGATGATTATGCAGCATTCTGGAATAGTAAAAATCCCTTTGAATGAAGAAATATCATTACAGCTGACATACATTTGTTCCATTTAGATGTATGTATGACATGTACTGTATGTTAGTATAATCTGAAATTATCCAGCTCTCAATTCCCTATAATTAAATAAGAAGCTGACTATCTGTAAATAGAAGCCCTTCTGTGTTTTTTTACCTCTCTTTTGCACATTGTAATCATAAGAATTGTTTATAATATTTTAATGATTTGTTTGTGCGAAATGAATTGAAAAAAAAAATTGTTGTCAAGTCAAGTCAAGTCAAATTTATTTACCTAAAGCACATTTAAAAACAACCTCAGTTGACCAAAGTGCTGAACAGAGAAATGATAAAATCAAAAATCAACAATAAATTAAGAGCACAGAATAGATAAAACAGCACATAAATAGGATACACATAAAACCACAGAAGAAGATAAACACATAAAATAACATAAAACACATAAAAGCCAAAAAGAGATGCTCAGGCTGGAGGGAAGGCCAGTGAGAATAGATGTGCTTTCAGTAAGGATTTAAAATGATCAGGTCAAAGTATTTCTGTAAAACATCAAAAGTCAACTTCTTGAATGTAAAACTTGCACATTACTAACTTGTACTAAATATCTAACATCCAGTTCTTCATGATAAATGTCAGACAACATAAGAAATACAACTCTAGAGCAAAAAATGGTAATACACTAAATCACGCTACCTAAGGGCTTGTACCAGGTTATCAATTGCTACACTTGCAATGCTCTAGTGCTAATAACTTGAGGATATTTTAAAAATAAGTTTCCCTCCTAAAGCAGCTTTGGAAGTTCCAGGTTTCTCGTTAATATAATTAATGGTAGGGAAATAAAGTACAATAACTCATTATGAAAAGGAAATAAAACAGGAGCAATGACTTTTACGAGTTCAGATTAAATATTTACTTTTTCCCATTTTCTCCTCAACCAGCAGACTCCATTATCATTACAACAATGATGAAGTACAGCTAGTTCCCTGCAGTTCAAAGCTTCTTCTGATGCTCCATAAGTCAGAACACCATCTGTAATGTGTATGAGTGTGTTTTTTTGTGTGTGCATGTGTGTTACTCTAATGTCTTTGATGTGTACAGTATAGGTCTGTGCATGTCTCTCTCCCTTTCTATGTTACTCTGTATCTCTCTCCTCTGACATCTGGACGGGTGTGAAACAGCTGTGTCTGCTGCAATCCCCTTCAGGATTTATAGCCTACACACACACACACACACACACACACACACACATACAAAATATTTCCTCACGTAAACCCTCATTCCTTATCTTTCTTCAGCATCCAGCCTCACGCCACGCCCCTACCTAACCCATCCTCCACTTTAACCTATGATGGAGAGAATTTGGGGATTTTAAGATGCCTCTGGTCAAAGTTTTTTTTTTTTTTCAAACTGAGTGAAATAATTTGGACAGAGTATATTAACAGATCCAAGTCTCTGTGTCTGTGCATTTGGCAAATGATGCAGTTGAATGTTTGAAATTGCATCACCCCTTTTATGCCTGTTTTAGGGTGTATAAGAGCAAGCACATGCATGTGGATGCTCAAAATTTTGTATGTTTTGTTCTCATGCACCCCCGTGGCAAGCATTCCTCAACCTCTGATCTTCCTCTCTCCTGCTTTCATCCCTCCCTTTTTTCCCCTTCTTCTTCTCTGCTCTGCTCCTGTTGTCATCGTCCTCAGGGCAGCCATTCATAAGCAAGAACATTCTGGTTTATGTCTGTTAGGGGGAAAACAGCCTATTCTTTTATCGTTTGCCCTCTTTGTTCACTGCTATACAGCAAGATTCAGTAATTTGTAGCAGAATGATTTACTAGATGAAATCGGCTTCATGATCACATCTGGAAAAAAAAAAAATCTGAAAAATATTGCGGGGCAACAATGACAAAATATTTTGGTAAAGTTCACAGCGGAAGTGCCCCCATTTTGCACTTTGGTTACTACAAATGCCATGTCTACACCAGGCCCTGCAAGTGCTCAATGTAAAATATTTATTTAGGGATCAGAATAGAGAACATGGAAACAGGGATGCGGTAACGGCCATGTTTTTTTTAGTTTTTTTTACTGCAAATAGCAAACATCCATCATGACGTTTTCATGTTATTTTCCCAAACACAATGTCCGACGTCGGGACACACAGTGTAAGCGGTCAAGTCCCATCAGACCACCGGGCTTCCAAACATCATACAGTGTGAGAACATGAATTACGCATGATGAACATTTGAACCCTGTGATTTATTAGTATAGTTTGAGGTGGACCTGAAAAACACGACTGAGAAAATTGTAGCCTACAATGTCTGCCCACCTAAACGCCACCTCCTCGTCAGTCCAAAGGAAAAAAATCTCGCTTTCTCTGTGCAGCCACCACTTCGCTAGTCCAAGTAGCAAGTGAAATTAACTTCCTGTTTACATGCTGATGTAAAACACGTGCATCTGCCTGTGATGTGGCACATGCTCAGTAAGTGCAAATACACAAGCCTTAAAGTGCTGATGATACGACCTTAACTTCAAGTAACTTTGCCATACAACAACACACCAAGACAAAATAAGTAGTTCTGTGCAGTTAGAAGTTAATCAGGTGAGTATTTACATAAATATCCAAAGTTTAAGAGGTGTGGCTAAGAGCTACTAGCGAAGAGCTACTAGCTCTTCGCTAGCGAACCTAGCCTCCGTAACGTGATGTCAGCGAGATTAGGAGTTGCAGTCAGCTAATTGATTTACATGTATTATCAAAGCCATGGAAGTCATGAAAGATGCTCCAGAACAGCTAGATTGGAACTGGTTTGTGTGGTGGGATCATCAGCCAGTTCAGAAGAGTGTGATAATGCTGAGGAATTAGGTGACATCACACTTTACAGGATAAAGCCGGAGTGGAACTGTAGTCAGCTGCCTACAGTCTGTCTCCCAGCCTCAGGTCCACTTGGTTCAGCTGAAAGCCTGCAATGCCGACACACCGAGCGAACTCAGAGCTGTAAGGAGCGACCCAGAATAGAGATGTCCCAATCCGATCACGTGATCGGGGATTGGGGCCCGATCACGTGATTTCAGACTCGATCGGAATCGGCTGTTACTTCCCGATCAGGGATCGGTTAAATGTTTCCTTTACTGATACAGCAGCAGCGGGCTGCTCCTCTTTTTCCTCTGCGTGGTTTCCTCTCAGTTTCGGTTTTATGACCAGCGGTTGGTTTGATTCTGCCTCATGTGAACCGCCCCGTCCTGCACGCAGCTCAGTGCTGTTTACAGCATCACCGGGCGGTGCAGGAGTCTAAATGTAACGCACCAGCAGGCAGCAGCCTGTTCACTCAGACATAACTACAGGGAAGGCGGCTGCAGCTGAACTGATGAGCCGCTTTTAAAAAGTTTGATCCATTAATCAAAGCAAACAACAATAAGTCAACATAACGTGTGACACGTGGTTCATATTTAGCGAAGCAACGCGACAATGTGCTGGTTTAACATTAGTTGTGCAGCACGTGCATCGCTGCGGGTTTGACGGGGCTGCTGCTGGTTGACGTGACCTGCGGAGAAGTGACAGAAAAAAGAAAAGAAAGCTGCTTAAACTTTGTTTGCCATTAATGAACGGAGTAAAACCGAAGCACACATTACATTAGGCCTATCTGTTGTTTCAGAGTTTATTTGAAATCTAGTGTTGGTTTTATTTGCTGTCCAAAAATAATCATGTGTTTCCAAGCTTCAGAGAAATGGAGAAATAACCAGCTTCCTTTGTGATTTCCACAGACATGCATAAATGATTACTTACTCATTAATTTGATGTTAGTTTGGTATATAAATGTATGCTAAATATGTTTTCTTTTTTAGAATATGGCTGGAAGAATGTAATTGATCAGAGGAGGTGTCATAATAAAGTAAAATAAGAATAAATAAAACGAAAAAATACAACAAATATGGCACCTCCTGATTCCCCAATTGCACCTTCGAGCTGATAGGATTCAGAATCAGATTAGGCAACAGTGTTTCCCATACAGACCACTGCTGTAGGGGAAACACTGTCTTTCTCTTAAATTTTCATTTTATTATAGAAGTATCGGATCGGGACTCGGTATCGGCCGATCCTCAAAGTCAAATGACTCGTACTCGGAATCTGGGGCAAAAAACCCTGATCGGGACATCTCTAACCCAGAACAGGACAAGCAGCCCCACAACTGTTAAGAAACTGCACTGGTTTGACATAGAGTCAGGCGTGACAGAGGAGAGGCACTCGTTTCCTGCGTTAGCTTGGGGCTAACCGGCTAACCAGCTAATTAGCCTTTAAAAATGAGAAGATAACAACTTACATGATTCCAGTTGAGTTTTAAATAGTTTCTGTTTATAGAGATGAGGATGGGGGAAAGATGCATCTTTGGAATCAGCTGGAGGGGATCTGATGACCGAAGAAGTCCTGTTATAACCGAGCAGCAGCTGTCTGTCCGTACAGTAACTGTATGACCAATCTGATGAAGCAACGATGGTTAAAAAAGAATATTCCAGAGGACATGATCGCAGTTCCATGTGTTAGAAGTCTCGACAGCTCCAGTAAACAGAAGCTGTTGACAGGAGAGGGGTGCAGAGGGCTCCCCTTGGTACCCAGTAAGTCCGACCTGCTTCTTTATCCTCTTCAAAATAAAATTCTGGATCTCTAGAAAACCTAAATAAACTAATGTTGTAATTACAAGCTTTTAAACATTAACTAGCATTACCATTTGAAGGCTTTGTCTCTATTGTTTGTCTGTAAAACTGGAAAAGGAACTTAAAAACTGCTATGACGTCATTGACTTCAATTTTAAATGAGCTGGGAACGTTCTCTGGCAGACGTCACGTCCGGTTTTGGCTAACAGCGCCACAGTCTGGTCAGATGTGCTGAAATGCAGCAATGTTTTCAAATAACTCGTAGATGCAGGCACGCTTGTTTCTGTTGCATCATGAAGAACGTTTTGGTCGGTGAAAAATGGGAAAAAATTTAAAAAAGTGAGCAATAATTTAAATAAACTATAAATAAACGAAGAAGACAAGACAGGGAGTTAAACGTCCTTGTATAACATTAACTGTTAAGTGTAGACGTGGCCTAAGTCAGTCGCACCATAGACATCGGCTCAGCCACTTTTCATCCACTTCCACTGTAAATGATACAGTTAACATAAACGTGTGTACTTTCTTGGTTCCCCCATTCTTAACGTCTTCTTCACCCTCTTCATGCAGCACAAATATCCAAAATCACTCTAAAAAAAGCATCATTGCCATATATTTCTAAAACCCCATTTTTCCACATCCATTCATCCTAAAATTTTAATGCTCCCCCAAAGCTTTAGACCCATTAATCACAGAAAAGCTTAAATCTGGTCCAGTCAAACTCCTGCATTGCACTGCTCTTGAAAACTCACAGGCTTCACAATCTTGCTGTGACTCCTTTCTACATAATCCCACACTTGACAAGGTTGAGATCCTGGCCAAAAAATCTACTGAAGACAACTATAACAGCAATAAAATAGAAATACATAAACAAATATCGCTGTGAAGTTCATATAATGACTGGACTCTGAATCCTTGGTTTGTAATTAAGTGAGGTTTGCATGTACGTCCTAAATTCACCCATCTTTACAATCATCACAACATTATGCCTCTCAGTTCAAATACAAAACATTCTCAATTTTAGCCTGGTGTGGTCAAACTGAATTAATGAGATACTTGATCACAAATTAAAATCGGAAGCTGGCACAAGACCAGGACAAATTCACTTGTTTGGATAGAGAATAACTATATCTTAACTTGCAAGTAAGTTAGAAATTTCCTTCTTTCCTGACATTTGCAAATGGGACAAGGTTCATCACCCAGTGAGCTAGTCTGAACACAGCTGCCAAATGAATGAATGAGTGACGTCATTTTTCCCCATGCGCATCGCCACTCTATGTCTACTGTACATATGTGAATAATAATAATAAAAATCTATGTCTCCACTAAGGGGTTAATGTTATACGGAGATGCTTAACTCCCCGTCTTATCTGCATCCAGAGGCATATGCTACCTCTGGGTGAAACTGAGAGTTGGACAAGTGGGCAGAAGCGTTTTCTAGCTGACCCAGTCTTTCTCTGAATCTGGTTAGAAAAGTCTATCTACGGCTCGCAAGACAGGGGCGTGTCGTAGAGTGGGCGTGTCGTAGTGTGACATTACTCGACGACACGCCCACCAGGCCAATGAGAGCACGGTAAACTCTAGCCCTCCCCCTGACCCTTCCCCTAAACCTAACCAGACCCACCCACAATGCGACACGCCCACTATATGACACGCCCATTATATGATACACTGGGTTGCAAGCCACAGATAGATACACTTGAATCTGGCAGCACTGACTTTAGCTTAGCTTAACTTAGCGTAGTTGCCGTAATCTGCCATATCGCAGCATCCGGTGGCAACCCTGTTTATGGAAGTTGGGAATGCTGCACATGCGTGCTTGGCTTAGCATAGTTGATGTAATCTGGTGTTTCTAATAGCATCACTTGGCGAAAAGTGAACTAATAAACTAAAAATTTTTTCCAATTATGTTTCGTGACCCACACATTCTGATCGAGTCCAAACGAGAAGCCGATTTCACATCAAAAGACTGACTAGATGGCATTCAATGGGGAACTATATGCCGCGGAAGTACAGAGGCGAAGCACCGCGGATAGTAGCAAAGGCAGCACGCATGCGCAGCATCCGGTGGCAACCGTGTTTGTGGAAGTTGGGGATGCTGCGCATGCGTGCTTCGCCTCTCAAGGGAATATCCCCTCAAGGGAATATCCCCTTGACCAACTTACCAGGGTGACCCTGGTAAGTTGGTCAAGGGGATATTCCTTTGGCTGAATGGTTAGGGTGCATTACTCTTACCTGGGAGTTTGGGGATTGAATCCCGCCTAGGCCCTCCTTCGTCCTGCCACACCTGTGCAAACATCCTCTGGTTTGGTTATGTATTTCCAACAGTCTGTCAGAGTATCCAGATATTTTTCCTTCCTCTATATTCTCTATGATGTCATACCTTTGTGATAACAGGTTTATATTGGAAAATTCCTCACCAGTGCCAGTAATCTATAAGTTTATTACATTCCTGTGGCATCTTCAAGTTGTTGAATATGTTGTTGTGCATGATCCAAGCAATGTTTTAAAGCTATTATTTATTAATATCCCCCCCCAAATCTGTTTACCATTATTACAATCATGACAAGATTTTACCATGAAGAATAAACATGTTTTTACAGATCTCCAGTTGTGTGTAACACAGTTGAATGCCACCGCTTCTATTACTACTTTTCGTATTGCTGTTTATTTCAGTTTTTAAAGGAAAACTAATGCGGCAGAAACTTGTCTGCCTGACTTATACCACACACGCACACCACCTTAAGATGTATGGTTTTTATGGGGGTGTTCATTTAGTGTAAGGTGGGAGGTTAGCCTGACAAATTGGATGCACTTGCGTGTATCAGTTTTTAAAGGAGGCATGTGTATGTGCTAAACTTTTCATATTGTGATTTATGGGACCAAACTGTTCTGAGGGAGCGAGGGAGTAACAGACTAATTGGAAACTGTTCAAGTGTGTGTATGTGTCTGTGTGTGTGTGGTTTATGCGTGATGGACTGCAGCTCCCATTTTAGCCGCAGAGCAGCGATTAGACTTGTCTGTGAGCTGATTAATTCTCTCCAGAGACACTGGGCGAGGTGAGGGAAATGATTATGGGATGGACAGATAATGGAAAGATAATGCCCCCATGGATCACACTGTCAGAACCAAGAGAGTGTGGGAGGGAGGAAAAGGAAGACAGGGTAGAGAGGGATGCAGGTACAGAGAGCAGGGCAAGTCAAAAAAACTTTCAAGAAGGATTTACAATGATGAGTCAGAGCAAGGTAAAAGGGACATAAAATAAGGTTAAGTGATGAATGAGGAAATGTACAGCATGAAGCAAACTATCCAGTATGGATGCATTTTCATCCAAATTCCAGACTTTGTTAAAAAAAAAACGAAAAAAAAAAAACAACTTGACTTTCTTAGAGAGATCCCTAATTCTAGATATTGGACATCTATAGGGTGTGTGTCAAAACCAAATGTGAGCCAGGCTTAATGGCCAACATCCTCATTTACATCTACAGTATAAGGTTGATAGAAATAGCAGAATCTGGCAAGAGTACCTAACTGCAGTTACAATGACTGACAAGGGCAATGCCATACATCCAATCCATACAGGAATTCTCAAGCGGAAGTTAGTTAAAAACTGCCAAGAGTATCTACAGATGTGGGCATGAAAAAGATCCGCCTTGTTTTGCCAGAAGTGGTGCAGTACTAGTACACTATTGCTGCACGATCACTGGCTGAACGATTTGTCCCACCAATACGTCATCATGCACGGTGTCCAAACTTGTCCTGTGGAAACGTCCATGTTCCAGGCATTCATTTATGCTCTGAATTCGTTTCCCCTGGGCACACAGGCGTTTGTGCGATTGAATTAGCAGACAAGTTGCTGGTAAGTGGCTGGCACTCAGCAGAAAGGGGAACTTTTTCATGCCCACATCTATGTCTGCGGCTTGCAAATAGATGCATATGGTGTAGTCGGGTGGTTAGGCTTTGGGGGAGGGGTCAGGGTTAGGGTTAGATTTTAGTAAGTTACATGAAGAAGAAACTTCCGATTAGGACTTCCGT
This sequence comes from Atherinomorus stipes, assembly GCA_023101725.1. Taxonomy (NCBI): domain Eukaryota; kingdom Metazoa; phylum Chordata; class Actinopteri; order Atheriniformes; family Atherinidae; genus Atherinomorus; species Atherinomorus stipes. Next base: position 124,513 of record JALJCO010009074.1, read on the forward strand.
CATGGATTGGATATATGGCGACATATCGTGACTGCAGTTGGGCCCCTCTTGAATCTGGTGGAAAGCCTTTCTAGACGAGATAAAGTGGTTAAAATATCAATATCATACAGGGAGTGCAGAATTATTAGGTAAATAAGTATTTTGACCACATCGTCCTCTTTATGCATGTTGTCTTACTCCAAGCTGTATAGGCCGAAAGCCTACTACCAATTAAGCATATCAGCTGATGTGCATCTCTGTAATGAGAAAGGGTGTGGTCTGATGACATCAACACCCTATATCAGGTGTATTAGGCAAACATAATTATTAGGCAACTTAACAATAAACAAATATATACCCATTAAAATTATTTATTTTCACCAGGGAAACCAATATAACAGCTCAACATTCACAAATATACATTTCTGACGTTCAAAAACAAAACAAAAACAAATCAGTGACCAATATAGCCACCTTTCTTTGCAAGGACATTTAAAAGCCTGCGATCCATGGATCCTGTCAGTGTTTTGATCTGTTCACCATCAACATTGTGTGCAGCAGCAACCACAGAAACTGGCAGTAGGACTGCGAGTTGAGCTTGACTCCATCCTCAACCTGAAAAGGCCCAACAAGCTCATTTTTGATGATACCAGCCCATACCAGTACCCCACCTCCACCTTGCTGGCGTCTGAGTGGGACTGGAGCTCTCTGCCCTTTACCGATCCAGCCACGGGCCCATCCATCTGGCCCATCAAGACTCGCTCTCATTTCATCAGTCCATAAAAACTTAGAAAAATCAGTCTTGAGATATTTCTTGGCTCAGTTTTGACGTTTCAGCTCGTGTGTCTTGTTCAGTGGTGGTGGTTTTTCAGCCTTTCTTACCTTGGCCATGTCTCTGAGTATTGCACACCTTGTGCTTTTGGGCACTCCAGTGATGTTGCAGCTCTGAAATATGGCAAAACTGCTGGCAAGTGGCATCTTGGCAGCTGCACGCTTGACTTGTCTCAGTTCATGGGCAGATATTTTGCACCTTGGTTTTTCCACGTTTCTTGTGACCCTGTTGACTATTTTGAATGAAACGCTTGATTGTTTGATGATCACACTTCAGAAGCTTGGCAATTTTAAGAGTGCTGCATCCCTCTGCAAGATATCTCACTATTTTTGACTTTTTGGAGCCGTCAAGTCCCTCTTCTGACCCATTTTGCCAAAGGAAAGGTAGTTACCTAATAATTATGTTTGCCTAATACACCTGGTATAGGGTGTTGATGTCATTAGACCACACCCCTTCTCATTACAGAGATGCACATCAGCTGATATGCTTAATTGGTAGTAGGCTTTCGGCCTATACAGCTTGGAGTAAGAAAACATGCATAAAGAGGATGATGTGGTCAAAATACTCATTTGCCTAATAATTCTGCACTCCCTGTAGTACTGCCTTGAATGCTGAGTTAAATTAGTGTGAAAATAACACATCTGCAAACTGATTTCACAGCATTGTGCTATATTACAGCCCAATTTCACCAAAAAAGATGGATAAAGTTGCTCATTTGTCCAGTATGTAGTATCTTGACAATCCATAGGCTGTTGTTTTCTATCAAGCAACAATGTATTGTAGGAATCCCAAGAGTATTGAAATGTGAAAGATGATTGAAGTTTAACTTCTGGCTACTTAAGAATATATCACACTGAGAAATTACAGTTTAACTATTTGACATTATGATCTTCCAGACCTTTGCCTTTAAGGCATCATAGAAGATATTTCGGCATTTCAGAAAGTAGAGACTGTTAGCGAGTTTTTGAATAATGCGCATGTGCAAGACCACCCTGCTAGACTCACAGCTCCCGCCTCTGGCCACAGGATAACGTGCATGAGCCACTCCGCTGTTTATCAGACAGCAGATACAGATTCTCCATCATGTCACAAAAGCAAGTAAACGGAATGTCGTTAGCTGAATGTTGCTAATTGCTAGGGCTGGACGATAATTCAATATCAATATATATCGATAGATAGAGGTTTTTTCAATATAAAAAAAAGAGGGTCAATAAAAGTTCAATATAGAAGCACAGTTTCCTGCTGTAGCCTATCAGGTAGCATGATACTACAGTCACTCCTTCCACCAAACCAATCACAAACGCAGACCCAGGCAAGGGCTGAACTGGAATTCAGTGTTATGCCCCTTTCAGACTTCCACTGGAAAGCGCTAATATTACAGACTTTGTCCTTTATAATGCTGCATTCAGACATGCGTACCGGTCTTTTACCTCGGAGATGTAGCGGACATGTACCGGCTGGTCTACATGTCACAAGAGCGGAAATGTTGCAGCACGTCGTTTTGGCTGAAAGCACAAGAAAATGTTCTGGACAGAGTTGAAGGGAGAGCGGGGCTGTGCTGACTTTTCTGCAACATTTTGTAATGTATGAAAGTGCAGGGACAAGATAAGTCCACAAGGAAGCGACATGTTTGAAAAGATGAGTCTGCTTAAAGAGTGGACGGACTTTACCGCTCATGTAAGTCTGAAAACAGCTTTAATTTGATCTTTATTATGAGTAGTTTATTCAGCAAAAGCTTAAATGGCCAGGGCTGCACCTAAAATAGCTTTTAATTTGATAATGGCTTTTTTAAAAAATAAATATAGATATCGATCGATATAGATTTTTTTATCGATAATCTTTTTTTCTATATCGTCCAGCTCTACTAATTGCTAACAGAATGATGTTAACTACCTGCTGTAAACGTCACACGAGTGCACGCAGCTTCCGGGTCGCAGTATTGCTCTCGCTAATCAATCACCGTCATTGATCAGTCTTGCCTATTACCCATTGAACTGACCGTCAATCACTCTTACTATGGTAGGAAAAGTGATTGACAAACCAGTAGACAAATGAAAAAGTTAAGGAATGCAGAGATGATTGGTGAATGTTTTTTCAGCCCCATTACATCCAAAGCTGATGTATAATAATATTTATATATTTATATAATTAATCATAGCGTATGGGGTAGTGCACCAAATTTTACTGAATATTGCAAAAATTGTTAAAACATCTTCTATAATGCCTTTTTTTAAAAAGTATGTTTGTCTTTTTAAATGTTAAGTGAATACTCCATACATAGTTGATTTTTCTTCTTTCTTTCAACTTTTAAATAACAGAATCTAGTTAAATAAAGGAAAGTAATCAGTTGAAATTGAATCAAGGTAAAACTGCTCATGAAAATTTCATTTTTATCATTCAAACTCTGTCACTTTTGTTCATACAGCTAATTCGATTTTGAATTTTGTATCTTTATGTGATCTGTTCAGGTTTGAAAATGGAAAGGCATCTAACTATAGCTGACATGATCGCCTTTTTGAGTCTTTCAATTGACTCATCACAAAAAGAGGCTCAATTTGCCTCTGTTCATCTTAAGAGAAAAAAGATAAAAGCCATCAGCAACTTCTGTGAACTGTGCTTTCAAAAAACTTCTGGAAGAAGATATCATAGAAGTAAAGGCAGATGAGGGGCAGAAAGGGAGTCAGAAGAGTAGGAGGAAAGAGGAGTAAAAACTGGTCGAGATAAGGTCAAGTGGAGTGAGCTAATGGAAGAGATCAGGGATGTTTCAAGTGTGAGGAGTGGATAGAAAAGTGGGAGGTACAGTAGACAAAGACAAAGTGAAAAACTAGAGTAGAGTAGAGGATTGACGGGGGGGGGGGGGGGGGGGGGCTCATAAAGAGGGAAAGGATAAGAATGGGGGATCAGTCAAGGCATAAATTCAGCCCCCATTTTGCAATAAATGTGCAGTCTGCCAGTGGGGCCGACCAATCTCAACCCAGTGTCAAGCATGGTTATGATAGGACTCAGAGATCATAGAGAGGAGGAGAAACTGAAGGAGTGAAGTGAGAGATGGATGTCACGAAAGGGTGGTTGAGATGGTGCAAGGTGAGGGGGAGGAAAGCTGCTTGGTTAAAAGAGCACGTAAGACACGGCACTGAACAGAAAGTACACAAGAAGAGAAATTCTGTAGAATAGATTAGCATGCCTGCAGAAGTTTAACTGCTGAGTGAAATCAATCACTGTTGAGGTCGACCATAAAATATGTCATTTATTTATACATAATGGTTTTAAATACACAAGTGCAAATACGTACCTGATGCAACAGGTGTATTTTATCTTTCAGCCAAATGTAACATTACTTTATCACTATCATACATGAGTTTACATATATAGTCATGTTTAATGAGTCTTAATAATGAGAACAAGCCACAGTAACTTCCTAACTAGAGCTAAGAGAACATAATGACATCATTTTGTTCTTGACTCTAGAAAAGGAAAATATTTTACAGTAGAAAAAAAAAAAAGATCTTCCTTTTTTTTTGTTTTGTTTTTTTTTTGGGGGGGGGGGGGGCTGTGTACAGCTGCATTTTGCATCACATGCTATAAACTCTTTTTGCCTTGTGAAAATTTCCAGATTGAGTTTTTCTCGTTGCAGTTTTTGTTGGGGAATGAAAGCTTTATTTTATCTTATCTAATTCACTGGAATCTGCACAGAGGAAGGACCGGCATTTCTGCAGTCCCTGTTTCTTGAGATGTGCATACTTGCCCACATTTGCCATAATTCTTTTTTTTTTTTTCTTTTCTCGACCCCACGTCTTCATAATTGACCTTTTGTCTGTGTCTAGCCATCTGTGTGACTCCAGCCCTGCAGTTTGAACATTTGTGTTTTCTTGCTGAAACTGTGTGTGCTGCTCATTGTTCCTCGTCTTTCTCCAGCTCTCTCTGGTTTTGGCTCCAGCTCCATCACTGGTGTAAGTAAAAGGAATTTGAAGCACGCAATTTGTACTTCCTCTATTTTCCTCGTGTTGCTAAGGTAGCACTTCCTGTCTTGGGAGCTGGGAAAACAGCACTCCAATGCAAAACACATACAGTACAGGACAGTGCAGAATGTGCACACGTGGACACTGTACCTACTGTATCGGTTTGTTATTTGTAAGGGCGGGATGTAAGCAGATGTACAAACAAAACCAGTACTTTGATCAGACTCACAAATAAAAAGCATTAGGGCAGGGGTGTCAAAGTGATTCCTGAAAGAGCTGTCTGGCTGCTGGTTTTCTTTCCAACCACGCAGTAGCACACCAGACTCCACTTAGTTCATCAAGTGAATCCAGTCTTAACTTGAAGACTTGATGAGATGAGTGGAGTCTGGTCTGTTACTGCGTCGGCCACAAATTCATGTAGTCTACATTCTATCTGCGCTCAAAAATCACCTGCTGATTTTCATCCATTTTGGGGATGGACAAAGGTGCAACAAGATAGCACACTGACGACATCATCAACTTGAACCCATGCGTGATGGCGTCTTCAGAAAGGCAGCGGTGGGGACAGAAGCCACACAGCTTGCCTGCAGGGGATCAGACCCGGCTTTTTTTTGTCAAAGGGAAAGGAGCGTAATGAGGATTATGAGAGGGTCGCCCTGCGTTTGAAAAACCCATGTGAACCCGTTAATTTCAGTGGGAAAGGGGCTAAAGAGTAGTTGTGTAACCAGAATGTCAGTGATTTCGTCCCCTCTGCATTTGGGCTGTCTTTTATGCTTTTTTTCCTTACAAAAAGATGTTTAAATCGCTTTGCCTTGTTTTTACTCTTCTGACTTACGTTCTGTTGTCTTTTTGACAGTCAGACCAGGTTCATGACCCCTACTTGGCCACAATGGGACACTGAAATACTGTCCTGTCATTTTGTCAGACTCATCTTTCTCTCTCTCTCACTGGCCCTGACAGCCTGTGACAGTACGGAGCAGGACAAAACACAAAGTCACACACAGACTCTCATTCTATAAGTCTTTGTCACCAGCTCACAAAAAATGCCATTGTCACCATCCAAAGAAACCTACAGAGTGGGGAGCAGAGGAACTGCTTGAAGGCACAAACGAAGGAGAGGATGTTAAGTGTTGACTTGTGACTTTGACAAAAGCTTGTTCTTGTCTCTAGCCGCCATGAAGGATTGAAGGAGCCAGAGAGATAACAGCTGGAAGGATGAAGGATAAGTTTATTGATTATGGCTTATATGGATGATAATGTGTTTGAAGTGTGGCATTTGATCTTGGTCAAAATAGATCATCTGAAGACAAAATTGAAATTAAGTTGGAAATAAAAATGTTTGTGTCTTCTGCAAGCATCAAGCTTTTTCTATACTTACTGCAAAAACAGTCTGTCTAACCAAGTCTTAGATTCTTATATTCGGCAAAAACTGTTTTAACTATCTTAATTTGAGAGTAATAAACTTGACAAAATATGTAAGATTATTAATCTAGTTTTGAGAGTAAATGTCTTTTATTTCTTACTTAGTAAGTGAATCTTAAAATTGGTTATTTTATTTGCATATTAAGGTAAATTATCTCACTAAGACAGTAAGAAGGTCTTGCCTTACAGTAAGAACATCACTAGTTCGATTCCCGGCTGGGGAGGGGGGGTTCGAACAATTCCAACTGTGGCCTTCCTGTGTGGAGTTTGCACGTTCTCCCCGTGTGGGTTCTCTCTCCGGCTTCCTCCCACCATCCAAAGACATGCATGTTAGGTTAATTGGTCACTCTAAATCAGGGTTTCTCAATCCTGGTCCTCAGGGACCCCCGCCCTGCATGCAGTGTTGTATAAAGTACCCAAAAGCCATGCTTGAGTAAAAGTAAAAGTACCTTACTGGAAAATGACTCAAGTAAAAGTGAAAGTCACCTGCTAGAATATTACTTGAGTAAAAGTAAAAAAGTAGCTAGTATTTACTGTACTTAAGTATCAAAAGTAAAAAGTACTGTTGATAAAACTCAGTCAGAAAATTGAGTTTAACATTTTCTTCATTCCTGTTTAATTTAGTTTTTAAGTTTAAATTTGAAAAGAGTAAAGGAGCTTCAATACCTTCTTACATAAACCCAACCATATAGAAAAATACTGTACACACAAACATCCTTACAGACCTAACATTCATACCCCCGTGCATTCAATATAAAATCATTCCTAATAAACTCTTGGTGCTCAGAGGTGATGCGAACAAACAAAAAACTTGACTGGTTCAACTTTAACATGACTGCAGTGCAACAGCACTTGAACTGTCCATCCAGTCATTACTGAACCATGAAAACTTTTTGTTCAATCTCAAAGAAGTTGGTTCTCTAAATGGCGAGGACTCATGATCGATTCTGAACAGCCTTTGGCCTGCTGCTGAGGCAGGTAAAGGCGTGTTTAGCTTCAGAGACGGCTTAGACAAGGCTACTCGTGGCTACTAATCCCACTACAACAAAAAAAAGATTGTCCATTGGCTATTACGTTCCTTGTTATTTTGCAACGAGTAACTAAGATGCTAAGGTTAATGTAATGGAGTAAAAGTATTGATTTTTCTCGGAAAATGTAGTGAAGTAAAAGAAAAAGTAATAAAAAATAGAAGTAGTAAAGTAAAGTACAAATATAAAAAAAAAATACTACTTAAGTAAAGTAAAGTATTTTTACTTAGTTACTATACAACACTGCCTGCATGTTTTCCAAGTTTCCAATCCTACTACACCTGATTCAGATCAACTTAACTGCTCTTTAAGTTCTATGCAAGCCTGCTAACGAGGCTTTCATCTCAGTCAGGTGTGTTGAAGTAGGAATATCTTGAAAACCAGCAGGGCAGGGGTCCCTGAGGACCAGGATTGAGAAACACTGCTCTAAATTGTCCCCAGGTATGAATGTGAATGTTTGCCTGTCTCTCTGTGTTGGCCCTACCACAGACTGGCGACCTGTCCAGGTGAACCCTGCCTCTCACCTGAAAATAGCTGGGATAGGCTCCAGCAACCCCCGCGACCCTGAACTGGATAAGCGGTACAGAAAATGACTAACTGACTGACATTAGGACACTGTTTCAGATCACTTTGTGTCTTTCGCTCCCAATTTTAGCTGTAAAAACTTGTTTTAAGACCTCCCGTACCAGTTCATACACACAGGTGTCTTGTAATAAGAAAAAATATGTAGATGTTAGACAAGTGGAAACTTGCTTAAAACAAGCTGTTAACTCATTTCAAGTTTCTTATTAAGTGATAAACACTTAAAACTAGGTTATGCTGATTTTTAGTGTTGTTGTGTTCTCATTTTAAGAGAAAAGATCTCAAAACAAGAACAACTAACCAGGATTTCGAGAACTGATTGAGACTGTGAACATCTAACAGTCTGGAACAGTGTCTGCGATGGTAGAGCAGGTTGTTTCAAAGCCAGAAGATCATGAGTTCAAGTCCTACGTTGTCCAAACCAATTTGATCCTTAGTAAAAGAAGACTTCACCAAACTTCATTCAGGTAAATGCGGGTTGGTGGGTATTGTGCTGCTCCTTCAGAAATGCTGCCTTACACGAAAGGCTTTTAAGCAAATATGATAAGAATGATCATGTTTTAAGATTTTTTACTTTAAAATGAGAAAGAAAAAACTCAAAAGAACCATAACCAGACAAGTTTTGGGGGATTTCTCACTAAATGAGGGACTTGAAATGAGTGTTTTTATAACTTGTTTAGAGATATTTCTCCCTGTCTAGAGTCTCAATATTTTTTCTTATTTCAAGAAATCTAACCAAGTGTAATTATTTTACTGCATAGACAGATAATTTCACTTGATTATAGTCTGATTCTTCTCAATTTCAGTGTCTAACTTGTATTAAGACTAAATTTTGCAGTGTAATACATGAAACAAAAATTTTTAAATGCCATTCCACAAATAAAATGTAAAATTGATCTATATTATACATGCTAAGGGCAGATTTATATATAAGCTATTTATAAAGCCCACAAATTCCATACTCAGGCCGGTGTATGAAACTTTTCATTAGATATCAGTGTCCTCAATTTGAGTTTTCTGTTTATGTGTACGAGAGACTTGAATGTATTTTGAACCCAAAGAAAAAGTATCATCCATAGCCACATTTGGACAGAACAGTTCTAAGAACTTCAATTTCGTAATATGAACAACCCCTCTCCAGGGAAACTATTTCATTTTGCATTTGCACGAGTCTAGGACCTTGATTGAGACGAATGTGATTCAACCATCTGTGACAGACATGTTACTTTTGCGCCCCAACAAAATTAAACAAAACCCACAAAAAGTACGAAGAGAAGACAACAGCACTGTTGTCGTGGTCTGCATGATGGGATTATTAATCACAGAGAATCATTATAGGCATCGAGGCTGGAAGAGCAAAGAAAGAGCCAGGAGAAGCGAGCGGCAGGCAAGACTTCGTTTTATGGAGAAAGAAAGGAGAGCAGAGCGCCGCAGACAAAGGAGATGACGTATAAGTTTAACTTATTAAACATGCGCTGGTTGTATCTGTGTTGTACTGTATCTGTAAACATTTAAGACCTTATTCTGTTGTCTTCGTTTAGTGGCGACAAAATACTAAACACCTTCGTTATATAAGTTAACATTTCTGTGTCACTCCAATTCCTTTGGATGAAATTTGCATTTCTCGCCACCTGTGTATATCTCGCCATATAATGGGGGTGAAGGAGGCAGTGGGTGGGCCTCTATATAACATTATCTGCAGCAGAACTCCTTAATTTCACCAATAGACTACTTTTAAGACGAATGAATGAGTACTGTTGTCCTGTTTATTTTAACTGGTACCTGTCTACTTGTAGAGTTTAATACCTCAAAATATTGTTCTAATTGTTTTTTGTGTGTTTACCTTAAACCAAAAATGGCGTCATTGTTGCTATTATTATTATTATTAGCTATAGTTTTTGCTAGGTCAAAACCAGCTTCTTTTTTTGCACTACCCCAGAAAAGTGTTGTTTGTACTTTTGCTATTGTTACTTTTGGATTTGTGGATGTTTTACATGTTAAAAAAAATAATACCTCAAACAACCTTAAAATATTGTCAAATTGCATCATATTTGGGTAATTTTTTTTGCATTTATTTGCACATCTTTTTAACTAGCATTTGCAATTTTGAAAACATGCTCCATGTTAAATTAAGAGATTTTCAAGTTCATAAAAATATTTCTTATGCCTTTAAGTATTTGTCTTTTTTTTATCCCCCTGTAGTTTAAAAAAATGGTATTGAGTATCGAATATTTTTTTGGATATTGATATCGAGTTTGAAATTTTAGTATTGTGACAGCCCTACCTCAGAGTAGTAGCGAAAATGGTTATAGGAACTGAGGTCTGTGGTCCCTAGTTCCTGTCTGTCCAAATGCATGAAAAAACGGCCCCATTCCTAAAAAGGTTATAGGAACTTCAAAAGGTTCCTACAGTGCGAATGTCCTTCATCACAGATATATTTATTCTGCCCAGAAAGAGGATGGAATAAACGTTGTAACCATAAAAATGAGCAGAATAACTTTTCCTGTTGCTGTTGGACAACTATTTTGACCTCTATTTGACACCATTATAGTCACCAGACTACAGCAACACAAACAGCAATTTCACAAATACCAAAATGTTGGTCCACCATTGGCTAGTCTATGTTAAAGACCCATAACGAAACTTCTAGCAGTTTTCTCGGTGATCCGCCCCCCATCAGCTGCTAAACTAGCATCCATCTTGCATCGTACCTGTACTGTGAGCTCACTCCAGCCAGTAAAAGGCAGTCTTATCTTGACTCTTGTTCAGTCTGTCCTCTCTTTCTTTTCCTCTCGTCCTACGGTAATGTTAACTTGCGTCTCTTTGCCAAATCTGACATGATGAACTCACTGTGTTCATATCAGGTTCATGTCCGTTTGCTAGCAAATGACGTGGTGCACACCCAGTAGCCGACTGCAACGTCACGGCCTCGTCCTGGGCAGAACACTTACATAGTGCAGTTTCTGAGCCTCGGGATGCTGCTGGGCAGCGATGGCTTGAAAATGCGCATAATGAATGTTGGTGTGCCATCAAAATAAGTCAATGCATATTTTTAAGGTCTAAAAGTTATGTTATGATTCTTTAAGTCATTTAATCTATTGGTAAACATGTTAGTTTAAACATCAAAACTAAGCATTGCCAAAAAACAAAATAAAACTAAACTAAAAACTACAGTACAGATCAGGGGTGGGCGATATTGCCAAAAATATCACAATATATCTTCCAAAATACCTCGATGACGACATCACAGATGATATTGATGTTTTATTGAGAAGTCAGAACTTCTGTAAAATCCTTTCAATGATACCCACTTTTAATAAAGCCTCTACAGTTCCATACTGTGTCATGGTTTATTAACAGTATTACACATATATGTTATTATTACTGCTGCATATGACATTTTACAGATAAAATGAGTCAAGTTTATCCATTTTAACTACTTTAATCATTTCATTTTTTACATACAACACAAACTGGGTATAGATGTAAAATGCAACTTGAAAGACATTTACAAACATCAGCCCACACAAGTAAACTAGTTCTATTTCTTCCTTTATCTTACTAACTATTCATGTATGTGGAATGTCCACCAGCTCATCTCTGTCTATCATCTAAACATGTAGCTCCACTCACTTCTTGGACACTGCTAACATTAACATTATACATTATATACATTACATACATACATTATATACATTAACATTAACATTATAAAAAAACCTAGTGATGAAAATAGGAAAAAATATAATAGTTTTAGAAACAAACTTACTCACATACTAAGAAAGAGTAAGTGTAAATATTACACTGAAAATATAAGTGCTGCTCAAGGTGACTCTAAAAGGACATGGTCAGTTCTAAATAAAGTCTTAAACCGGGGCCAGAAGTTATCAGTGTTACCAGAGTCTGTGAATGCTGATACCTTCAATAACTACTTTGTTTCCATAGGTGAAAACCTTGCAAATGAAATTAGGCCTCCCCAGGGTTCTTCCTACAAACATTATCTCTCTGGAAATTATCCAAATTCTTTCTTTTTTAAACCGACTGATCCTACAGAAGTATATAAAATCATTACAAATTTGAAGAACACTCGTACAGCAGGGGCAGATGGAATATGCAGTACAATTCTGAGAGCCACTATTAATATTATAGTTGAACCACTTACACACTGTATTAATTTATCACTGCTTCAAGGTATAGTGCCAGAAAAGACTAAAATCGCAAGAATCATTCCGATTTATAAATCGGGAGACAAAAATAATATGAATAATTACCGACCTATCTCTGTCTTACCAACTCTCTCTAAGGTTTTAGAGAGAGTTGTGCATAACAGATTGAGTGAATACCTGGAAAAGTTGCATGTTATTACTGATACCCAGTATGGCTTCAGGAAGAAGAGATCAACCTGTATGGCCATCCTGGATCTAATTGAGAAAATTAACGATGCCTTTGATCAAGGTCACTGCGGTATCGGCATTTTCCTTGACTTATCAAAGGCATTTGATACCATTGATTTTAACATCTTGCTGGGGAAGCTACATCATTATGGCATTAGAGGGACAGCGCTAAACTGGTTTAGAAGCTATCTGTATGGACGACATCAATATGTAAATACTGACAACTACATATCGTTAAAAAAGGAAGTCAAATATGGGGTCCCCCAGGGCTCAATTCTGGGGCCTTTACTCTTTATTATTTACATAAATGACTTTGTAAATTCTTCTCACATATTGCATAAGGTTATGTTTGCTGATGACACCAACCTTTTTTTCTCACATGAAAACCCACTTGATCTTCAGCATCTTCTTAATGCTGAACTACAGAAAGTAGATATTTGGTTTAAGTGCAATAAATTATCACTTAACATCAGCAAAACTAACTTTATTGTATTTCAAACAAATAAGAACACATTAGACACCAATGGTATTTGTTTAAAGGTAAATGACGAAGAGTTATTGCAAGTTAGTTCCACAAAGTTCTTGGGGATCCACATAGACAAATCGCTCAGTTTTAAACATCATATTGAATATTTAATATCAACACTATCTAAATATGTCGGTCTGTTTTTCAAAATAAGATACTATATACCTTTATCTGCTCTTCTTACCTTGTACAAAACCCTTTTTGAGCCGCATATCAACTACTGTAATGTCATCTGGTGTAATACCTTCCCCAGTTATTTAAGGAAATTGGAAAGTTTGCAAAAGAAAATAATACGAGCTGTGTCATGGTCTGGTTTTAATGCCTCCTCATATCCACTCTTTTATTGTCTTAGACTTCTTCGACTCACGGAGTTGAATATTTATCAGAATGCATGTATGATGTACCAAACTGTCAACATGAATAATACTAGGTTGTCCGAGCTCATTCCAGTCTGTGGTCCTCTGCATACTCATGATACCAGGAGTAGACATCTCATAAGTGGTAAAAAAAAAGAAGGTTAAAAAGCACCAGCCTGAGCATCACCTGCAGGGGCCCACAGATCTGGAATGAGCTCGATGATGAGTTTAAATTGTTGAAATCTATCTCCACCTTTAAAAACATGTTAAAGACGAAACTCCTAAATTCATATGCACAATGAAACATTTAGCTCCTGAATGTATCTGCCAATGGAAAGCGTTGTTTTGTATTTTTGTTTGTCGTATGTTAGGGATGTGGATGCTGTATGTGCTGTTTGTGTATGTTGCCAATGTGTCATATTTCACTTTTCTTACTCTTGTCTTTTTCTCCTTTTCTTCTTCTTGGCATAGTACGTTTCACTATGTCCACAGGCTCCTTCTATAAGCTTTTGATAGCTTCTTAGGAGTCCTGATTCACACATTTCTCTTAGCTCTATGTGAAGATGTAATGAATTTGTGAGTGTGAATAAACTGAAACTGAACATGAACTTGTGCTGCAGTGGTGCTGCTAGATAAACATTTAGCAGCATTTAGTAGCTTCATCCATCAGTTCACACCCAGCCTGTGTCCAGCGTGGCCTCCGGAGCAAATCACGGCCGTTGTAATTATTTGTTTTCTTGTGGATCCCTGCACTCACGGACGCTCCGCACGTCACACGTTACGTTAAAGGCTGGCGAGAGTTGAATGTCGCGAAGGTCGGGACAAACCCGAGACGCTGCTGGAACTGACCGAGACCCGGTCGGCCGTCGGCCACCCTGGAGTACCGGACGTTCTGTGATTCTTCAGAACACACAGATGTCCGTCCTTCTGGACTCCACAGGTAATCAGCTTGTCAGATGCTTGAGAAGTTTACCTGCCTGTGGGCTCTGCCTCTCTCCGTGTTGCCGCTGCGTTCACGTGCAGCGCAGATTTCTGACTGCTTATCCTTCCGGTGAGGCAGCAATGCAGCTTCAGTTAACAAATTTTGACGTCCATGTAAAATGATTTATTTCCCAGGATTGTGTGGCATGAACAATATAGGGGTCAAGACTGAGTCAATGATGGGGAAACAGATGCTGCAGGGTTGAGGTGCGATTGAATGACGTCATCAGGCCGAAAATGTGTGACCATGTGTTATCACAGTATTACATTTTCTACCAGTGTCAAAAAAACTACCGGTATTATCACAAACACGATATTGCCCACCCCTAGTGCAGATAAACCAAACTTCCAACAACTTCCAAGTTCTGTGGTAAAAATGTTTTACAGCCTCTGAATAACAGGAACTCTTTAATGCATCTGTGGAGTTACGCTCTGCATTGTGTCCCTGGAAACATAGTCCACATTAGCATATTACACAGCTGATGTTGCAGGCAATTAGGTTTGACCATATGTCCAAGTTCAGTTTTGTCAACTTAAAGCGAAACAGATTGAAAAAGACAGCACAAAATAGATTAATAAATCTAACCAAGCCCATTAAGAACTGCCTATATATTTACACTTAGTGACTTGCAGAGCAATTTCTATTCTTCTGCTCTGCATTGCTAAACTTAAACTGAAAAGCTGAATGTTCGGTTAGAAACAACACAATAGCTCATGTCTATTGTCTTTTCTGAAGAGAACTTCATGTGCTGGATTGCTTCCTTTAGCTTCTTCTCTCTATTAATCACTGAACTCTTCATAAAAGGATCACGGGCAGCAGCAGTTTTTATAAAGCCAGAAACACTGGAGCTTTGTGTGGACGGGACTGAAAACAGACTGAAGGAGCAACGGGGCATTTTGATCTGAAAGTTGTAAGATGCTCTCTGGTGACACGGGAGACACACTTAGTACACAATATGATCTTTTGGATTTTATTGTCTTAGTTAAGTTGGTGGTCTTTTTTAAAAAATAGAGATCAAATTATGTCCTACAGTGTTCTTCACTCTGTAAAGAAATAATATATATATATATATATATATATATATATATATACATACATATATACATATATATATATATATGTATTTTATGAATGCTCACTAAATCTGTATTTTTCAAAGAGTAATTTTCTAAGAAGCAACAGGAAAGACTGGGAGGGTCAAAATTCTTGCTCAGAGGGTTTGCTCAACTCAACTCAACTCAAAGACAACACTGCAATGCGTCTCTACTTTGTGTGTCTACAGCAGGGTTCATCACCATTACTCTCTCTGAGGACAGATGGTCCCAAACTGTCTGCTGTCATTCTTATCAGTAAAAATAATTTTTGCCTGACAGCAGACTCCATGCTCTGTCTACATGGTGACAGACAACTTTATGCCAAGACTCAAAGATTCAGCATTTGGAATTTATTCAAAACTCAAACCACTGACAAATGACACAAACTAATTGCGTTGGGAAACTTGTGCCCTGGCATTCACGTGGATGGTAGAGGCACTAGCAGCCTGAGTATTGCGGCATACCAATCCCACACACTCCATTTGAATTCCTCTCCAGCAGTGGCCTTCCCCAGCAGGACAACAAGCCCGAACACACTGCTCAGGTAACATATCCAATATGTAGAGGGCGGAAGCTGTTCACTTGATGGTGTGCTGTAATTGGTAAATTAGTGCACAACAGATCATACTATACCCCCAAAACCACAGAAAAGGCAATTTTGTAGTCATGGCACCTTCAAATGAAAGGAAAGGAATCATCGAGAATGCATCATTTGTGGCGAGAAGCGAGCTAATAAAAGCATTAAACCAAGCTTGGTTTTAGTAAAGGGTGGTGAAGGGGGTCTACGGCCTTTTGGTAGTTGCATGTTGGAGGTCCTCAAGGAAAATAGGGTGGGAACCACTGCTCCAGAGCATGGGGGTCAAAGTCCGGTCCTCAAGGGGCTGCTACCCTGCAGATTTTTGTTGTTTCCCCGCACCAATCTGATTGAAATCAATGGATCATTGTGGAGATGTCAAGAAGCTGTTGGATCCATTTGATTTGAATCAGGTGTGTTGGAGCAGGGAAACAACTAAAACCTGTAGAAGGACTGGAGTTTGACACCCCTGCTCTAGACCTCATTCACAAATTTGCTGAGAATTTCAGTCTCAGAATTGTTCTTGAATCTTGTAAATGTCCCAAATAGTCTCACAAATTTGCTTGAATTCTTTCAAATTAAGCATTGGCAACATGAATGAAGCCTAAAAGCTACAGTATACTTCTCCGTCTGAGTAATGCGTTATCCAACTGCGTAACCCCAGAGATCCCTTGAGCCTTCATAGTTCTCCATCATGGTGCCGGATACGCAGCGCAATTTCCCGCCCGATCAGTAAGGGTTGCTATGCAAGACTGGCCTAATCCCATGATGCCAGTGGTCGGTAGCCTCGGTGGTTATTTTGCTTCCGGTTACAGTGGCAATGGCAAAAAGACTTGTTGTTGCAGCTGAATAAGATTGACACAGAAATACTTTTGATGCAAAATGGAGACGATGGAGAGTTTTTGGTATTTCCTCACTTCTTTGGCCAAACGTTCTTCCGTTGGACTCACACCTGCGTCTTTGGCTAGCTGGTGTTTTAAAGATGCGAGTGTTTACATTGTCCCTTGACGGAGTGACGGACACTTAAAAAATATTTCGTGCAGCCGGAGATGACAGTGAGGTTCTCCGGCAGGCTCTCCGTTGTAAGGCACTTTACGGACGACTATAAATTAGCCTTAATCTTTTTATTAAACGCTCTAGATCCTTATCTAATTGTGCATGAAAAAGACAGCAAGCACTGCAATAGACTCGAAGGATACACCTCCAAAATACTGATTCCACACTCCACAAGTCAGCCCAAGACTCCAGTACCAAAGCGCTAAAGACCAGAAGAGTTCTGGTGATGGAAGGGAGCTCGTCAGTGTCACACAGGGGTTCAGTGTTGTAGTTGATCTTTTTGACCTGTGATCTGTGATTTGGCAGCAGGTTGGTAACATTTTTCCGATGTGTAAATACGTCAAGAAATCTTTCCTGCAGGCAACAGTCAATCATCAAATTTGAAAATATGTTTGCCACTTATGTTTCTAACATAATACATTAAGTGTCAGTCCTAATATTTGTGTGTACATGTTTGTATGAGACTTGTTTAATAAACTGATACACCTGGCTTCTTACATAAGCTAAAGCCTCCAAGCTGCGACACACCTCCACTGTCAGAGTTTCCACTGCACTGATCTCACACTGCTGATATGCAGGCACATGCACTTACTCACACACACAGTAAATGGTTCACAAACATTTTGCATTAAGAAGTGTGCAACTAACACAAATGCAATATCAAGACAAAAGAAGCGAAAAAAAAAAGATAATACACAAACACTTTAATTTAGCCTTCCATTCAGTCTTCTCCACATTTAAATTGATTTTCTCAATAAACACACTTGTGGATATACTGAGTTACTAACCACCTAAAATAATTTTTTTAATTTTGTGACTTCATAGTTAATGTTTTAACTGATTGGAGGTGCTGAATCAGCAGTAAGTAAATTCATAAACAAAAAACACACCCACATGAAAAGTGGGACACCATATGCACACATGTCCTAAGGAAAGGGTACAACAGGGCAATAAGCATGGCATAATAACCATTGGTCCAGAGAGGACAACAGCAGATTAAAGCGGAGCAGGAGAGAGATCAGGGTCACTGCAGAGAGAGAGAGAGTACTCAGAGTTCGGATGGATGGAAGGAAAGCTGCAGCGAAACATTTCCAGAATAAGGAAAGTACATTTGAAAATTTTAGCACTTTGTATTTAAGTTCAGTTGACAGCTTATCCTCTAGCCAACTCACAGGAGTTCATTATAAAAAAACAGAAAAATGTTAATATTTACAATCTTGACTGACTCACATCAGCTGCAGCAGAATAAGCAGAAGGAATATGCAGTGAATGAAAAGATGTTAGGAAATTTTAAAGAAAAGGACTTGGTGAGATGATCACTTAACCAAGCTGCTTAGGTTTATGTTATTGATGAAGATGAAGGATGATTTGGCTATAGATGCAGCACATTATACATCACACACAGAGTTGGATGCAGCTAAAATCAAGCCGCTGTGCAGGTGAAGTGCAACAGCAAAGTCAAAAATGCTGATCAAACATGCTAATACATCTGAATACATGACATTTTTTTTTTAATGTTAATTAACAAATTTGGAAACAATATCTTAATTTGATTATTGATTTCACTTGAACAAAGGCTTTTCTCCCAAAAACATGAAAACCAGACCCACACTGTCAGTCAACCACCCATTCAATGCTGGAAAAGACAACACTGGTAGATTTATAGGTTTATAGGTTATAGCAATAGAAGCTACACACAGCTCCTCAAACTTTTGCCCCACTCATAGTATTTTGAGCTAAAGAAGTATACATACATGAACGAAATACAGCATGAAAGCAGGACTTTTAATGAAGAAGCACTGATCAATATTTGGGGGTCCAAAATAGTCAGATTTTTCTTTAAAGGACATCTCTAAACTGAAGCTGAACTTGGAGGTGGTTTATTTTGATGAAGATTAATTTCACGTTCTTAAAATGCATCAGTTATTTAGGAATTTAACTGAAAACCAGATTTCATGACAGCTACACTCGTTCACAGCACAAAGAAATGCAACTTTATTTAACAGACTTTAAAAACAACAAAGTTGACCAAAGTGTTACATTATGTAATAAAACCTAATAAACCTAATAAAAAAAGAAAACAAAAACAGAAGTGATTAAATAAACGACATCCAAAACAGATTTAAAATGGTCAAATAAAACAAAATATTTAAGATTAGATCAAACCAAATCAAAATGTCAACAAATCATGCAGTGCCACAGGCCAAAGTAAAAAAAAAAGGTTGTTAGACAGGATTTCAAATCAAGTACAGAGGACCAAAATGATGCAGTGTAATAAGCACTAACTGTTTTCTAATCATAATTAATTTCCCTGCATTAATTTAGAGATGCAGCTTAGATGTCACATTAACCTGCAGGATGTTGCTATGCGGTATACATGTCTCATTATTGATAGTGTGGTCCCTTATGAGGAAAAGGGGAGTTGGAAGATGACATCAATCCACTCTCTCTCCCATGCAAGAGAACATGGGATCCTAACAATGTTCTCCACATTTAATTTGTCCACACATCATTATGGATAATTAAGGGTAACTGTAAAATGTGATAAATTAGCAGAAGAAGTAGAGTTCACACATTTTAGCATTAATGGATTTTGGTGTATCATGATTTTATGTGAATGCTCTCTCGACACAAAACCACAGAGTAGTGATTTTCTTTTTCCTAGCAAGATTATACTTTTATAAATATATATATATATATATATATATATATATATATGGACCATTTTATATGTTCTTTCTAATAAAATTGACCATCAAGAAAAACGTATGTTTTGAGGATGTGCGCAAAATGTTGCAACCTGGGTGCTGGATTTCACCACATCGCCAAAGTAACAAGAGACAAATATAGATCTGGACAGAAGGAAAGAAGAGTTCCTCTTTCTATGTTACTTCCCTCCTGTTTTTATGAGAAGCACAACTGCAGAGCAGCGTGATGAGAAGAGGACGATAAAAAAAAAGAGGGAGAACAGAAAGGAGGGAGAATTGGATTTTAGAGCACAATGAAACAAAGACAAAAGAGAAGAAATGGATAAGCACGCACTTCTTGTTTCACTTCTTTAAAGCTCATTGGACATTTGGAAACAAGCTTAATGCCTAGTAACTGTAACCAAGTGCTCAGGGACAAATAAAGTGGTTCTTAAAATACTTCAAGCTGTCCTGGGAATCTCGCCCCCCCCCCCCCAAAGATTTAAACTTAGTGTTAATGAATGACTGACTTAATGTCCCAGAGCAAATGAACTTTGTTTAGCCAGTGTCAAACCAAGCAGTGGGGCATGATCGACATACCTGATCTGATCACACCCTTGAAACAGAGCAGCATGTAGAGGAGGATAATTTCCCTTAAGGCATTTTGGAAAATATTACTCATTACGGTACTTTGCATATAAAATGTGCAGGTGAGTTTTAAAAGGAAAATACTCACGAGATCACACTATATGATAACTTCTACTCACATGCATAAACAACACTGACGCTAATAAAAAATAAATGCATGTTGAAGAAAAGTATGTTGCTTTCTTTTGATTTCTCACTCACATACAGTTCAGTAATTCTGGCTGGAGCTCCTTGCAAGATAATAACAGGAAACTGCAGGAGATGATTGAATTCCAAGCTATTGTGTGACAAAGTCAAATAATGCCAAATATGGAGCAAGAGTGACAGCTGAAGTTCTTTGTTCGCGCTTATGTACTTATTTGTAGAATCTTTGGGAGGTTCTGAGACATTTAGTTTGAACATTTTTGGAAAGTGAGGTCATGTGGATGCAGCTGTCATTTTGTCAATGGATTGTTGGGGAATTGGGAGTCTGTTTTAGGGTAAAGGTTAGGAAACTACCTACTCTGCATAAATTGCAAAATACCACTCTTAGAGAATGATGATTCAGCTGTTTGGTTTTATAAAAAATTAAATAAATGACAGAAGTGACTCAAAGCTATCACTAAACAGCAGAATATTTTGAGAACATACCTTAAATAAATAAATTTAAAAAAATTCTACACTTTTTGTCAACCTTTTTCAACTCTTTTTTTTCTCTTTTATGGTCCAGCATATGAAGAATTATGAATTCGCCTTGTAATTTTTGTAATTTTCACTTACAAAACAAATACCTGTACAATATACAAGGCTTTCATAGGGGCTGGGGTTAAAGATGATGGTGCCTCTTGAATGTGTCCTACTCTTATTAATGGTCAAAAAACTTGGAAATAAAGGAAACACTTGACAAACCTACAAACACACATCTTTTCAAGCAAAGCAACATCCCCAACCCCACCATGCTGTGTATGTTTGAGCCAAAGCTGGATCAAGGATATGAGGCACAACAAATGATGAAATGAAGATTAATAATAATATACTTCATTAATCCCAATTACAGTGCCAATTAGGAAATTCATTCTCTGCATTTAATCCATCTTAGTTTGAACCTGAGAAAAGTGGGCAGCCAATTGCAGCTCCTGGGAAGCAATTGGTGGGGGTTAAGGACCTTGCTCAGGGGTCCATATAGGCTCGAACCCAGGTCTGCCGCACCAAGGCCTGCAACATCGCCACTAGGCTACCTACTCCCCCAATCTTCTTAATTGTAGAAAGATTACAAGGCCCATTGTTACCTGAGCTGAGCTGCTAATGGCTTTTCTTTGTGTACCTACAAGTACATGAAATTTCTTTTTTGAGTAATTGCATGTTTCTGAGCTGTTGTAGAAGTAACAAATGAAAACTTTTGTTTTTCCGGTAAACAGATGTGTCAACACAAAGAACGGTTAGCTCCCTTAGCAGACATTTTACTCTGTACAAGTTTCACAGCCAGAACCATGGGAGCAGGCATGTCTAGTTTCTGCTAAGGCCTTCTGCTTAACACGGTTATGGGGTATTTTAAACTGAGGGCAAACACAAATTAACAACACACATATGAAGAGCTCCCGAACTTGATGGAAAAATAGATATTGTGAAACCCAAAAAGGGTTCTAGGACATATTTTGCCGTGCATGGTTGGAGCAGCTTGTGGAAACAAATAAATATGTACGTTGTACAGTAAAGTGAGTGAACTTACTATAGGATTGCAGCTGCAGTCCAGCTTTACACGTATGTAAATCTACGGCAATCTTGTTTACCACCATTGACTCAAGGTAAATATTTTGCTAGTTGTAACATTGGGCCATTTCATCATATTATCCTCCCAGTTCAGTGTCTTAGCAGGGTGTGGAAGAAATAAAACACCCTCTTTTATAAGAGGTAAATAAAAATGTTACCAACTTAGAGGCATCACATTCAGTGTAAATGAATGCAGATCTTACTCGACCAGAAGCGCTTAGCAAAAATTGATCACCTGCAGAAGTAAACAGGAAACGTCTGTGAAACTTGTCTGTAGCTATAACGTTTACATCAATATCTGTTCATACACTTCACGCAAACATCTTGGTGATAAAACAGCTGACAATTAAGTAACAAACAAACAGAAATGTTGTGTTGCTTCCCAGGAAGAGCAAACTGCAGTAACAAGGCTTTTAAAATGGTCCCATGGGATGGACACTTAGGGATTGTGACTGGGCTGTTAAAAGACAAGAAATATATATACATATGATCAGGTGTATATATATATACACCTGATCTGAGCTGCCATTAGCAGCTCAGATCAGGTAACAATGGGTCTTGTAATCTTTCTACAATTAAGAAGATTGGGGGGAGTAGGTAGCCTAGTGGTGATGTTTTCAGGCCTTGGTGCGGCAGACCCGGGTTCGAGCCTATATGGACCCCTGAGCAAGGTCCTTAACCCCCACCAACTGCTTCCCGGGAGCTGCAATTGGCTGCCCACTTTTCTCAGGTTCAAACTAAGATGGATATATATATATGTGTATATATATATATATGTATGTATATCATATCTCAGGGGTCCTGGAGAGGAGGGTCTGTTGGATAGTTGAACCTCGGATTGAGGAGGAGCAGTGTGGTTTTCGTCCTGGTCGTGGAACAGTGGACCAGCTCTACACCCTCTTCAGGATCCTGGAGGGGGCATGGGAGTTCGCCCAACCAGTCTACATGTGCTTTGTGGACTTGGAGAAGGCGTTAGATTGTGTCCCCCAGGGATTCCTGTGGGGGGTGCTCTGGGAGAACGGAGCCCCCTTGTTTGAGCTGTCCGGTCCCTGTACGACCGGTGCCAGAGCTTGGTCCGCATTTCTGACTGTAGGTCAAATCCACTTCCAGTGAGGGTTGGACTCCACCAGGGCTGCCCGTCGTCTCCGATCCTGTTCATAACCTTTATGGACAGGATTTCTAGGTGCAGCCGAGGTGCTAAGGGGATCCGGTTTGGTGGCCTCAGGATCGGGTCTCTGTTGTTTTGCAGATGATGTGGTTCTGTTGGCGTCATCGGACCGTGATCTCCAACTCTCGCTGGAACGATTTGCAGCCGAGTGTGACGCGGCTGGGATGAAAATCAGCACCTCCAAATCCGTGACCATGGTCCTCACCCGGAAAAGGGTGGAGTGTCCTCTCCAGGTCTGGAGCGAGGTCCTGCCCCAGGTGGAGGAGTTCAAGTATCTCGGGGTCTTGTTCACGAGTGAGGGAAAAACAGAGCGGGAGATGGACGTACGGATCGGTGCGGCGTCTGCAGTGATGCGGACTCTGCATCAATCTGTTGTTGTGAAGGAGCTGAGCCAGAAGGCGAAGCTCTCAAATTAACGGTTAACGGTCCATCTACGTTCCTACCCTCACCTATGGCTATGAGCTGTGGGTCATGACCGAAAGAACGAGATTGCGGGTACAAAAGGAGGGTGGCTGGGCTCTCCCTTAGAGATAGGGTGAGGAGCTCGGTCATCTGGGAGGGGCTCAAAGTAGAGCCACTGCTCCTCCATATAGAGAGGAGCCAGATGAGGTGGCTCGGGCATCTGATCAGGACGCCTCCTGGACGCCTCCCTGGTGAGGTGTTTCAGGCACGTCCCACCGGGACAAGGCCCCGGGGGAGACCCAGGACATGCTGGAGGGACTATGTCTCCCGGCTGGCCTGGGAACGGCTTGGGATCCCCCGGATGAGCTGGCGGCTGTGGCCGGGGAGAGGGAAGGCTGGGCTTCCCTGCTTAGGCAGCTGCCCCCGCGACCTGATCCCAGATAAGCGGCAGAAGACGGTACGGTACAGTATTTCATGACCATCAAAACCATTTCAATTTACCAGTTTTTTTTGTTTGTTTGTTTGTTTTTATCCAAATTAAATGTACAAAAGTAATTTAAAAGAACCACAGAGGTTAAAAATGCTACTCATAATGATAAATCAAACACAAAACTTAATTATAAAAAAATATATATAAAACAATAAATTAAAAACACCAAAAGAAAGAAAAGAAAATGAGGGGACTAATCACTTGAATCAATACAGCATGAATTTGCAAAATGACAACATACTGTATATTTGTGCTCTTCTACGTGTAATATAGGCTGTGTTTGGTCGCAACACCTATTATCCAACCTCCTTGCTACAAAAGTTAGCAAGATCAAAATAACTTCAATAATGACTGCATACAAGAACAATTCAACATAGAAAGTATTTTCAATGTTTGCATTGTGGCTGTTCATATCCACTCCAAACAATACCTGTAATACCTCCAGATGTTCTTCAGTTTACTTCACATTGCTTTTTTAGAAAGCATTTGAGTTTCACAGAAAGCCACAGATATGAACTAACAGTTCCAAATTACATCAATATAGGGGGGAGGGGAGGGAATAACAAGGCCCGGGTAAAAAACGAGGGGGACATTTTTGGGAGGAAGAAGCGACACCGGGGTAAAACCAAGTTGCGACCACCCGCCGCCCTTAATACAACAGGTGACACGGGGAATCAACCTGATAAATTCGGTTAACCATGGCCAATGAAATGTTCAGCAACTTGAAAACTGGTGTTTTATGATTTCTTGTCTAATGTAACAGTGACTGGAGTTTGCATGTTCTCCCCGTGGATGCGTGGGTTCTCTGCGGGTACTTCGGCTTCTTCCCACCGTCCAAAAACATGCGTGTTAGGTTAATTGGTCTCTCTAAATTGCCCCTAGGTATGAATGTGAGCGTGAATGGTTGTCTGTCTCTCTGTGTTGGCCCTGTGACAGACTGGCGACCTGTCCAGGGTGTACCCCACCTCTCGCCTGATAATAGCTGGGATAGGCTCCAGCAACCCCTGCGACCCTGAACTGGATAAGCGGTACAGAAAATGACTGACTGACATGACTGAAACAGTGATAGAACAAAACCAAATAAATTCAGAGTTTAGAGGAATGAAAATCATTATTAGTGAAGAAAAAAGAGGAAAAACTCAACTGTGTCGTGGAGATTTATGAAAAGTAATGGCATCTATTCATTCTCGCTGTGAGAAAAATCTCCCTTGCACTTGTTCCAGAAGACGTTAAAACAGCTTGAGGCCAAGGTGATTTTTGGGGTGGTGAATTGAGCTCTAATGATTTCAGAAAAGATTTTGTTAAGGAGCTCCCTGCAGTCAGACTCTTGAGTCCATAGCAAAACTTTACTGTGTTTTACCTCATTGGCCAACAAATATTGCAAAAGTGTTTCAGCCTAATGTGCACATGGGTGTGCATGTGTGTCCTGAGGGCGGGTGGCCTGAGGACAAGCTTGAGTGTGTGGGTGGGGGTATCAGACAAGGCCGCACATGGAGCCACAACACCCCCTCAGCAAACAACAGGGAGACCAAACCACCAGCCCAGCCCATACACACTCACCCTCACCACATGACAACACTATTGTGGCAAAGGGAGACGGTGTGTGTATATGTGTGTGTAGTCACTGGGGTGGGGTGGTCGTCTTGGTTTCCTCCAGAGAGTGAAACAAATGGATTTAGGGAGATTCACTTCCCCATTAGGACAGACAGATAATATTGACACAGTCTGTCACAATTAAAGGCAGACTGAGCCAAAAATGTCCAGTCTGGAGAGTTTACTGGAGTAGCTTGAGTTTACTGGAAATATGTTCAATATGTGATTTAAGACTGACTTCAGTTTCTCAATTATTCAGATGTGTCAGCAATGCAAATCCAAACATGAATTTGATATGTTTAAATATTAATAGTAGCATTCAAATTCTAGCCCTAATTTAACTCTGATTGAAACTATAAGGCGCTTTTGGACTGTAGGAACCTTTTGCAGTTCCCTTAACCTTTTCGGGAACCAGGACGTTTTTTTGCGCATTTGGACATACAGGAACTAGGGACCTCGGAAACCCTACCTCAAGGCAGGGTCTTTTCAGGGTTCCATAGGAACTGAGATACGTAGGTGTTTGGTGATTGGTAGTACTGGCAAGCCTCTCCCCTTGCGTGATCTTCCCTTCTTCCGGCCCCACCATATTAAAAAAAGTCCCACGGCTGTTTACCTGTTTAACTGTTTACTGAGATCGTAGTAACAACAAGAACTATTACAAGAGGATTATACCAATTCATTATTAAATCGATCACAATGGTACACGTCCTGAATCAATAACTGTTTTGAAATGTCCAAAAGCAATTATTTTCATACTAATTTAATGACCAAACACAGCTGGAAAGTATAGCAGTAGAATCTGCGGCTGCCGCCCGAACACTTTAGTGAACGGACCGTCCACTAAAGTGTCCGGGCGCACTTCAACAAAAGGTAAACAAGGGAAAGGGAAGGGAAGCTGGTAAGTTAGCTTTTATAACAGCTTTGAATAAAAGAGATGGAAAACCAAAATACAGTTGTAAATTGTGTCAGTGGAATCTGCGCATGCGTCCACTAAAGTGTCCGGATGTACTTCAATGAAAGGTAAACAAGACGTTCATAGGGCAGCTTTCAACGGGGGGCTGTTCCATTACATGATACATATGACCATGATGATGGAAAGCTGTTAAACTAGCTCTATAATAGCTTTGAATAAAAGAAACCTCAGATTTGTATTAGATCTGCTGGGGCATAAAATTGTCGCTGTCACAGACGATTGCATCAAACATGGTCCCTTTCAAGGTCCTCCCTCATGTGGGAACACAAACTGATGGGGAAGGATTGTTCTTATAACTTAATTTAAAATATGTATCACCACGGAGCACCCTTTATTATGCATGTTGACACTGTGACACTGCTTTCCATTGCGAGGACTAGGTTTTACCTCTTCTCTGCTTCCCATTGCGCTGACTAGGTTGTACCTCTCCTCTGCGTAGTTCTGCGTGTGTTTGTATGATCTGAGGATATTTAAGCCACCTGCAGGTCCTCCTGTAGGGGATTGCTTGTTTTGTTTTCCAACAGAGACCTTGGTTGTTTAGGGATCGCTGTACAGATGTACCAGTGAACTGTGTAAGTGGATTCATGTTTTCTTTCCTCTCTCTCTTCCTCTTCCTTACTCCTTTCTCTCTGTTTCACTTTCTATCATTACCTCTGTTAATTTTCATTTCTCCCTTGTCAGGCCCAGCAGTATGAAATGGAATGGTGTAACAGACAAATGTTTAAATAAAGAAATAAAATGAATAAACATGATATCAAGTGGAGCCTTATGTTCATAAAGCTCCGCTTGGTAAAGCAAAACTGTTCAACAGAAGAAAGCAATCAGATTTCCATTCTGCTTGCTTCGATGCTGGACAGGACAAGTAAAAAAAAAGAAAAGAAAAAAAAAAAAACTTAATTTAAAATGGGCAGTTTTAGTAACTGCATTCCTAGAACCTCTCTGTCCAAGTTTCTAGTCTCATACTGTAGTCAAATAATCAAATAATTCGGTTTTCTTACTGTACTGTATACGTGCATTTACTCACCAGTAAAATTTCTGCATCACTTTGACTCCTTGGGAAGATATTACATGGAGCTGCCCTTTGGCATACATCCATAAAATGTGAGAGATGGGGCAGCTTCTCTATAAGGCATTATCTGCAGCAAAACTCCTTCATTTCACCAATACTTTGAGTAGAATGAATGAACAAACAAGTACTACTGTCCCGTGAGTCCAGATGTAGCTCTTCGTTAGTTATCGGATGTTCTGCACACTCTACAGGCCACACGTGCCCCCAATTGCGCACTTCCATTGTGCAACTGAGAAGAGCAGCTCACTACCCAGACAACATCAAACCACAATCCGACGAATTCTGAACTCACAGGACAATCGTACTCGTTAGTACGTATGCCAAAGGGCGACACAACAAAATATCTTACGAAGGAGTCAAAGTGATATGGAAATTTTACTAGTGAGTAAATGCACGTATAAACTCCTGGAAATAAGGTCCAGGTTGGAAAAAAAGGAGGTTATCTTTTAATCTTTCAGCTCAACCTCCTCTTTAATGTGTTTTTCTCAAACTTCTGTAATTTACAACAATGTGTGTTATGATGAGTGAAACAAACAGTGTTTAAGAGCAGGTTCAGCTAGAGCCAGCCGAGTGATTCACTCTTGGGGAAATGCTGTAATGTCACATCTTCTCACAGCTGCTGCGATGACAACACATAAACCTAAACCCACGCCGGTGAGCCAGGAAGCTGCGTCGCTATCTGTCTGCATAATTGCGTGTAATCATCAGTGTGTTTATCTGCTAAAACTGCACCCTAACCACTGTGACCTCTCCTAAAAGCGTGTGTGTGCGTCTTAGCGAGAGTGTGTCAAATGTAGGAGGACTGACCGCACTGTTTACTCAGGACGCCTTGGTGTGACCTCGGAGGTTGCCGGTGGCCGTGATTGGCTGCCAGCTACCAGCTCATTAAGCTGCTAGCATGGGGACACCGTGCCAGAAGACACACTCTCCATTTGTTTCACAACACATGAGCACAATCGCACGCACTTGTCAGAAGGACACCGCAGGTATGGCAGGCAGCCACAAGGCCGTAGCCGCCCCTGCATGTGCACTTACACTCACACACATCATGGTCAATGGCAGCAGAGAGTTATTGCGGCCCCGGTGACCTGGCTGAACTTTGGCTCACCCTCTGGTTCATTACACCTCACAACCTCACACCTAGACACCTACTGGCTGAACCACAGGGTTATGGCAAGAGAAGAGAAGCAGGATAACGATTCATTTGAAATCTTTCCTTAAAAAAGAGTCAGTATAGAGGAACTAAGAAAACATTTCTGCCTGTATTTTGTTTTAAACTGATGACATTGTCTTTTTCACACTGCCCATTAGAAGTAGAAAGAGTCTTGTCAGCAAAAGCGCTGCAAGAATTTTTCTCAAGTCCACAAAAGAGCATCTCGGGGCGAGGAAGGACCACCCAGTCACTGACTTGTAAGCATAACATATGGCTTATTTTCATTCCTGTAACGAATAACATCATTGTAGTCTGCAGTTAAATAACAAGGAATGAGAACATGGCAACATGTTTGCTTGATCTATAGTCCTTTTTATTGTGTAACTGCTTGTGTCAGTTGCTCTGTTTAACTTTGTTGAAGCGCTGCAGCTATTGACACAACAAAGTACATACACATAACTGCTAGAAATCATGTACCAATGAAAGAAATTAAACTCCAACTCAAACCACAAAGAACTGGGATGAGCAAAAAGTAAATATCGGTACCATGAAGCACCATGTCTGAATGTTTTCTGCAGTCTCAGGGCTGGTTTTTGAACATTGTGGATGTTTGAGAAACTCCAAGTTACCACATTAGTTTCCCCAAACCCAACAGCTAATGTTTAAAAAAAATCTCAACCCTAACTTTGTTGTTTTATTTGAGTAACAAACAGTGGTGCCAGTAACTAATTACTTCGTGATCTTATTACTTTTAAAGTTGAAAAGTAATCTAACTAATTACTTATTTTTTTTTTCTTGTAATCAGATCACAGTTACTTTATAATTAACTAAGTTTCTTACTTCTGTTGGAGTTAGACAACATTTCCCACCCAAACATGAGTGAAGTTTTGACTTTGTTGTACTTCATTGCATCTTTAATTTTCAGCAGGACGTGCAATTATTAAACTGAACACACCCTCTCACTCATGGTGCTGTAGAGACTCTAGAATCAGACAAATGCAGTGACTTTTAACCACTGAAATGCTACTCTGCTGAATAAAAGTTAATATAAAAATGAATCATTCACTGCAGACCACATTTGAAAAAAATAGTACTAAAAATAAAACCGCAGTCAATGACCTGGTGCATGCTGGGAGCTCTGCTTTAACACCATTACGCTGTTAGTTTTTTCGAACCAATCAAATTGAAGATTTGTCCAAGTGGCTGTGTGTTGCTGTTTTGTTATTTTCTTATATGAAGACACAATGCAGTATTTGTTTGTTTATTTTTGGTCAATTTTGATAGTAATATAGTCTTAACTGTCTTCTGGCCTCTTGGACTGAGATGGGCATCACAGTCACTTTTACCCGCCCGTCCTCCCGTTTCCCTCTGAACATAAACACTGTTTTATGTTTTATAAAACCAACTGCTGCTTAGAGAACGTTTGGTAAGGTATGGGCCAAAAAATATGATTGCCATTTTTGTCATTTTTATTTAACTAATAAACTAACTAGCAATCTAACTTAGTTACTTTGAAACATAAGCACCGTATTTTCTGGACTATAAGTCGCTCCGAGTATAAGTCACACCAGTCAAATAATGCATATGAAAAAAAAAAAAAAACATATATGAGTCGTACTGGATTACAAGTTGTGGTCATTTCCTGTAAATAAGACCAAATAACAACAAAGTAGGGTGAATTTTGGAATTTTTTACATCCTTTTTGTTACTGCTAAAACTTCCCAATCACTCTGATTCCAAAGTTAATGCCTGTAAATGATCATAAATGTCATAATTAAGGGGGATAATCATGGTTTTTGAGGATTTGTTCCAGACAGTACAGCCACGTGTTCAAAATGAACTCCTTTCGTTGAGACAAGGCTGTTTTGGGATCTTTACCCTTGGAGCAGAATATAGTAGTCACAAGCCTAGGGCGTCATCATGTGGCATTAGACGGTCATGTTTACTTCTTGGCTCATGTCAGTCAATATGAATTAACACTTAGAAATATGATAAATTGTATATATATTTTGATATACAAGTCGCACTGGACTGCAAGTCGCACAAGCAGGCAAACTATGAAAAAAGTGTGACTTATAGTCCAGAAAATACGGTAATCAGTAAAGTAAAGACATTACTTTTTAAGGAAGTAATCAGTAATCAGATTACTTTTCATTTAATCGGTGGCAACTCTGGTCACAAATAGAGATGTTGAATACTGGCCTTTTTTTATGTTAACCAATATCTGAAATACTGAATTTGTCCAACTCTTAATTTCCTTTAACCGATATCAACCGATACGGATCTAAACAGACAGCTGTGAGGTTGTATCTCTCATATTTTGAGCAATACAACAATTTTCTGCAAAGACCCCAAAATAGCCTTAACTCAGCCAGAGGAGTTCATTTTGGACATCTGGCTGATATTTCAGATACTAGCAGGTATTAGCCAACATGCGGCTAATTCTATTGTTTCTGACAACTTGGTAACTTAACAAGCAACTTAAAACCAGACATATTATAAGCAGCTTCAGAGCAAGTCGGTCTGTAGCAGCAGCAGATGCACTGTAGTCACATGACTGTAAGGGTTTGAATATACTTGCTGCTGGCAACATGTCCACATACTGTATGCATCATGGTGCCCATGCGTTGCCAATGTACCTACAAGTGTACTGTATAGGTTGTAGGTGTTAATACAAGGTAACGTGTTGTGTGCGCGTGGTGCAATATTGACTTGAACACTAGAGGTGCTGATGCATACAAAAGCGTGAACACAGGGCCAGAGGTAAACACAATGATGAGTTGTTTTGCAAAGTGTCTCTTGGTCTTTGTCCACAACTAGCAGCATTTATATGATTTTAAACACGCGTGCCTTAATACCTGGCAACAGTTTGGAAATGTTCTGAACCTGGATCGTTCATGTATACCCCAGAAATACAATCTGACCGGCAGATTGACCATTTCACAATTTTAATGTGCGCTGTGTACTGCTCCTTGCAGTGTTTCAAGTGTTTTGGGTGCGATGTTCTACAGCAAGTTTATTCACAGACAACGCAGACCACTTGTGTGAACTTTTTAGTACCCAACAACAATGTCCCAGCCCCAAAAGGAATGCTGGGATATTCAGTTCTTTTAGAATGACAGTGACTTTTCTGCATGTTGGTGTTCTTGGAACAAGATCTTGTGAGATTTTGCAATGGAATAATGAGATCTCGCAAGATTTCGTTTGTAAAAGTTTCGGTCTGGAAAACCGATACTGATATTTTCTGATATCACATTTCAATGCCGATATCGGCCAATAATATCGGACATCTCTTTAAACATGCTATTGTTAAATCTTTAGTAAAATATATAAAAGTTGGACTTTATGAATTTCCATTTTTGAAGGCTGGAAAAGTGATAACATTTAAAAAGAAGTAGCTAGAGGGGAAAAAAAATTGCTGCTAGGAATGTTGGTACTGTAGACAACAGGTCAGGAACATGTTGGTTGTTAAAAGAAAATAACTGCACCTTTGAAAGTCTCTAAGAAGTAAAAATCAGGAAAGGTTCAATCTACAAAAAGCTGTCCCTGAATTGTGGATTAATTTAAGAATAGCTTTCCTCAACATAAAATGTATGAGACTTTAAACATTCAATCATTTACACTATATCATCAAAATATGCCATAATCTGAATACATCTTCTTTTCACAAGGGCTACACCTGGAAACTAGAACTGGATGCCCTTAAGTTTCCGCCTCTTAGGTGGAACTTACTGAAAAACTGTCACAGAAATCACTGCATGGGCTCAGAAACATCTCCAAAAATCAGTCAGTGCACCACCAGTTAAAGCTCTGTCATGTAAAGAAGCATCAGTGAACATGCTCCAGAAATGCCATAGGTCATTTAAAATGGTCTCAGGCACACTGAGAAAACTGTTCTGTGTCAGATGAATCAAAGTTTAAACTTCTTTCTAGAATCACAGATTTCGAAGAAAGAGACATAGGAGCACCTTTTAAGTTCAAATGGCTGCGTCTCTGTAACTGGCAATTCCCTCATCTGAAAGGACACCATCAATGCTGGAAGGTAAGTTTTTCAATGACTTTTAGTCTCATTCAAGTTAAGTCTTCTTCCAGAGAAGGCCTTTCACATTTCAGCAAGATGATGTTAAACAATATTGCAATAGCTAAGTGCTGCTGGACTGGAGTAGACTGTCATTTCCCAGGTGTTTACGGACTGTTGTTTAAAGAACAGGAGATGGTAGTAAACATGTCCTGACATTTTCAGATGTGTTGTTATCAAACCAATTAAAAATAATCAAATATTTGTCATGAAATATCAAAATGTCTCACTAAAATATTTGTTATGTTTTATTGAGAGTAAAAAATAACTTGTCATTGAAATTTGAAAATCATTGCTTTCTTTCTTGATTTGGGACATTAACTTGACCATATCATCATTTTCAGTGTTTTTATTTGCAGCCTTAACTTGGATTTCTAACTTCATGGCGCATTTGCCATATTGAAGCTGTATTAAAGTGTGTTTATGCCTTGAAGCCGGGACAGGTTGAGCCAAGTCATCATTTAGAGAACAGAATCTGCTGACAGAATTAGCTTTGCAGGGGAAACCCAGTTACACCAACAGAATGACATTTGACCAGCTTCTCCGGCCTAATTAACTGGCTGACAGGTCTCTGTCCTACTGTCCTGTCTTTTCTATTCTTTTTACGATTTCATTCTCTGATTATTTGTGACACAAAGTCTTTTTGCTTTTCATCTTTGCTCGTTTTCCCATCTTTTGTCATGTTTCAGCTCTTTTCACCCCTAACTGGGCCCTCCCTCCCTGTCATTCATCTTCTGTCCATTCCTGGGCTGACACCCCTCCCCCCCTCTTCTCCCTTTCACCATATGATATGCCTCTGTTGACATGTCCATCTGCGAGTTGCTATAGCAACCAGACATTTCGGCTGACCCCCGCTTTGCCTTGCGTGACAGCGCTGCAGGACTTACAGTCACAGGGGCAAAGATAAGCTGATGATTCTAATGTAGCTGCAGCGTATACGCAACATAAACTTGTGCATTAAATGCATGCAATGGCAGACACAAACAACACCGCAATATTCCTTGAGCATTTTTATTTTATATTAAAAATAACATTCATTACAGTAACTGTTGAACAACCAATAATTATAACCTGACACATCTGCAACAATAATTACACTTAAGAACCAGAAGACTTTATGTCCTCCTTCTTTTCTTTTTTTTAAATAAGTTAAGAAATAAACTTTTTTCTGTTTCCTCTGGAAATGAGTTTCTAAAAGCATTTATACAGTTCAGTATTAGCTATAACTGGCTCACAACAATCTCTAACAGCCAGGGCTTTAAGACTTGCTTTAATGTGGATATTCATAGCATGTTATCAAAGCAGGCATTTAGTTGTTACTCCATTTCATTTTGATCTGCTGGTAGGAAAGAAGAGCAGGTTATTGATATTTTTCAGTAAAGTTAGCTACAGTACGCAGTAGAGCACTTCTCTAAAGTCAGTGTAGTATGATCAGTGTATGGCTACTCCAGTGTTAGATAATGTTAGATTCAGACATTTAAGGATAACAGTACAGTAATGTTTGGCATCGAAGCCTGAGCTGCAGTCTCCAGTTATCATCCCGGTGTGAAGTCCAGTTCTCATCTGTGGTTTTCAACTCCACGTTCAGACTCAAATGATGACTTCAAAAGTCCAAAAGTCCAAGTCATTTGTTGATCGAAGAGGCCAATCAATGGCTTCTACCAGTCTCGCTTTCATCAGCACCAGATAGGCTTCCAAAAACCCCTCAGTATTTGGATTTGTGGTTCAAACACATGAAACAAGCAAGATCCAGTGTTTAGTGTGACGTATATCCTCCAACTCGAGGAGTTCATAAGATTGCACTTATTCAATCCAGAGCGCTGGGTGCTTGCTAGCACCTCCAGAGCCAGAAAATGGGACTTTCCGTAAAGCTGTCCATGGAAAACAGCGGGACTGCCCACCGCCTTAGATCCATCTGGGGGGGTCTGAACATCCCACCATTAGGAATCACATCATTTTTGTGTCTCTACATTCCTTTGGAGTAGCATTTCAGGCCAAAAACTTGTAGTTAGCATTGCTGCTTCCTGCCAGAGAAGAAGAGATATATGAGTTAAATATGTCCATTTAAATTTTTCGAGTTAGTTTTAGGTAAATATTATTCTATTATTTATATTGTTCTTGTTGTATCAGCAGTAACTTTTAACAACACACTAATTATGCTTTCCATGGTCAGAAAAAAAACAAAGGGCTTCCTGAAGTGGCGGACATAATTTGTGAGTTAGTTACTTCACTGTTATAATAACATAATTTATCATTGTGCTTACAGCTGGTCCAGAGGATCAAAAGTCCTTTGACACCAACGATAACAGCCTTCACTCTCATGTTAAATAGCTCTTCCGCCTATCGATGGCTGTCGCTGACTTAAGTTTCTGGGTCAGAATTATCGCCTGCATTCCATCTCCCTCCATTCCTCCAGCTCTGCCCTTCCTCTCACCTTCAGCTCTACATTATCATCGCTCTCATAGCAGCTTTGCTGATGCGTCTGCGGCGTTTTCTCCTGCGGCGAGGTGAAGCAGGTCGGAATGGCGCCTGACGGGCTGATGGTGACTTGGGAGCTACAGTAGAGAACGCTGGAAAAGACAGGATGGACATGACATCAGTTACCTCTCAAGCTGCAATTGTAGCTGCAGATGTGTCTTTTTTTCTGAACTTCTTTGAATGCAAGTTGAAATCTGAAATGACTATGTTCAAAAATCAATTCAAAAGATCTGACTTTGACAGGAAACTGGGTTTGATGTCTTATTTGGAAGCGAATCATGTTTATACATTAGTATCAGGACTTAATATAGTCAGAGAATAGGGCTGGGCGATATGGACTAAAAAGTTATAACGACAATTTCAGGCATTTGTCTTGATAACATTATTTTGGAACGCAAGTTAAAGATTATTACACCAAAGTAAAGTTGTTCACATAAATAAATTAACTAAAAAAGATGTAGAGTGAAGCAGTAGCTTATATAATGCCTACCCTTATAACTTTACATAGAATCACACTGAAACAAAACAAATTAACGATAAATTAGTGAAGATAAATAAATAAATACCAACAGAGGGGTATCAATGCACTGTGCATATGACAGCCTAGCCTTTCCAAACTGGGGGTCTCACTGTAATTTCAGGGGTGTTGCCAAATTATTGTGAAACAAATAAATTAAATAATGATAGAACAGATGTTAAAAACAGAGTAGAAAGATTAATTTGTAAAGCTGAGCCTTAATTTAGTAAACAACTACATCATTATTCATGACAAATTAAAAGATCCGTATTTGACATTTTATCATTGAGAAAAGCTGATTTTGGGACTGTAGGTGGTTTGATTCAATGGTGAACCGAATCTACTCAAAAAAAACTTTTTAACATCCTTATTTCTGAAATTTACATTTACAAATTTACAAAGCCTTATGGCCGATTCATATAATAAATTAAAGGACAATATATTTCTATTTACATCTGCAGTAGTTTCAGCTTGGCTTCAACATCATGAGGTGAATAATAAACAACGGGTGTTCCCTCACTGGATTCTTTAAAGTTCTTGATTGCCTTGAATCCTAGGTAACAAAGACTGTGGCTACACTTGCAGGCTTGAGCCACATAAGAAACTCTCAAGGGACTGATGAAGAATGGCAGGACACATGTGGGGATGTTGTTTAGTCATGCATGTGCAGTTTGCTGCTTCCTGCCTGGGAAACTCACCCTGATTCTCTCACATGTTACTAACTCAAACTACAATGCATGTTTCAACACAAAGACTATAAACACAGCCATGGAGACTACAGGGGGCGGTAAGAGTGACATTTTTTGATAAACAGACTAAAATTTGAATTATAGGCTCTTTACCTGCTGATACCAAGAGAGCTTTAAAGGTGCCATGACAACATAATTCACTTTTCTGTGGTTTTGGGGGTACAGTATAATATGATCTGTTGTCCACTGAGGAGTATCTAAGTCCCTATTCATGGGCGGTCAGCTTTGTGTCTTTGTTCAAAAATGGTTAAATTGACAGCAGCGCTTCATTCTATGTAGTCAGTTTTATATATTTCATATTCTCCAATTAGAGCACACCATCAAGTGAACAGCCTCCCCCCTCCCCTCCCCCTCTCCTTCCATCCTCCCCCAGCTGATACACTGGTTGGATCGCGCTAGTTTGGCTGCATTCCTGAACACTGGGGAATTAAAGTCAGGGTTTTTGAACAAATGGATTTAAAAAAAAAACAAACTTCTGTAGCAACACTGAAGGAGGCAACCACAATGTTGTCATTACCCGTAAGTTTAGTTATTTTCTAAACTCTGTCTTGTCTGATAAACGTATGTTCACTGTCTGAAGTGCCCATGATGCTAAAAGATAGCCTCTTGATAAACACCCCCAGCCGACAGGTTGAACTTGTTTTTCTAAATAAGGTTATAACCAAATAATGTTGCAGCCAATCAAAAAATTAAGTAAACTTGGTCTCCAGGCAGATCATACCATTACCGTACCCCACCCTTTTAGTGAGAAGGGAAATCTGGCGTGGTAAAACAACCCCCCCCATAAAAAAGTACAGCCATTTTTCTTTGGAGAATTGACATATGCAGCAATATCAACTACAGTTTATACTGCTGTGTCATCACACCTTTAAGAGTTTTGCTGAAACTGAAAAGCTGTTCTTTAATTTCAGGGCAACTATTAGGCACAATTCTTTTAAAATGTGGTCCTTTATTACTGTATTATCATCTACATTTTCATATTTCTTTTATTTTAATTTGATTTGATGCTAACTGATATTTCATATGGCAATCCAATTGTTTTACTTTTGTGTAGTTACTTTTCATGTTTTGGATATAAACCCACTCCATCATGTTTCATATTATTGATATACAACACGAATTCTGGCAGTAAAACGTGACGACTTCTGCACTAACAGTTTACATCACACACACCTTCACATTGAGCAGTACCTGTTTTAAATGTGGTTGGCTTTGGTCTTTGCAGAGGATGATGCGGCTTAGGAAGCGATGGATTATCTGGTTCCCCCTGTACCATCTCCAGAAGCTTCAGTCTCCTCTCCTCCTCTGTTAAACGACCATCCTCACTGCTCATATTAGAGTCTTTTTCCTTCACAGGATTGGCCAGCTCTCCCCCAGCAGAGTCCCCACTATTGGCCGACCCACTTTCTTCCCTTTCATTCCCATCTTTTTGAATGACTTTCTCAGTCTCTGTCTGTTTGTGATTTGTGACCTCTATATTTTTTTGGCTGGTCACTGAGTCTTTTTGAATGGTAGATGTAGCAGGGGTGGGGTTTCCCCCTAATTTGGGTGACTGGGTTGTGCTGACAGGCAGAGACGCGCTGTCTGACTGTGGAGCATTGAGCCGATACTGCGTCCTCAGCTCTTGGTCCTCTGCTCCTCCATGGTTATGCTGTTGTGGGTAGTGATGCTGATACTGGTACTGTCTCTGTTGGTGTTGGAGCAGCTGTTGCTGCCTCTGTGCGTGGTCAGGATGGTGCAGTTCCCCACTGCTGGTTGATACATGGACAGTGCTCTCCTCCCGGCTCCCATCATAGCCGCTCCCGTGCCCCACCTGCTGTGTGCTTCCCATGACGCTGTGCTCTGCCCTTGCCTCAGATGGCCAACTGTTGACAGGCCTGAGCAACCCCGTCACTGGCTGGTACCCTCCTGCCTGCACATGTGGGGGTGCCTGAGGGCCCCTGGGCTGCGTCCAGCGCACCAGCTGAGTGTAACTGCCCTGCTGCCACTGCCTCACAACCGGTTCACGCTCCTCAGGTTGGTAATACTGCTGGTTGTGTTTCAGGTCGTCATGGCGATGAAGATCAGCCTTGGAGGTGTGAGTTTTAGGTGAGGCAGGGTGAGCGGACCGAGGAAGAGACACCGGAAGGTGGGAGGAAGGGGGAGGCTGCTGTGGTGGAGGCGGGTGAGGATTGGTGTTGCTCTGAGTGGTAGAGCGAGGGAGGGAGACGGCTGAGGTGGAAGAAGAGGAAGACGAGGAGGAAGATTGGCATCTGCAGCTGACGTGGTCTTCCACAGAGATGATGGCTTTTTCATAGTGGGCTTTCCGGTTTATGTACTGAATCTTTATGACCTGGAAAATGGGAAATGATTTTTATTTGCATCAGTTTAGGTGAACTGAAACAGTTATACCAAATGATGAATTAAAAACTGCTCACAAATCTGTTTACATGGGGAAGTTTTCTTAATAGTCATTGTACATCCATACCCTACAAAAACATTTTTCTAATTTCTAGTGAAAATATCTCATCACACTCAATATAAGACACCTAAAGAGAAAATTTCAGTGAGATAAAGGAACTTGTTTTAAGACAATACATCTTAAATATGTCTGATTTCAAGAAATCTTATTGACAAAATTTCACTTGTTCAATTGGCAGATTTTTTTTTTTTTTTTTTTTGCTTTTTACAAGCAAAAAATCTTGGCCACTCTTGGAATAAGTAAAAAAAAAAAAAAAAAAAAGATTTTGGTGGGGTAAGATTTTGAGTATTTGCTGTGTAATAAAACCATGTTTTTCATTGCAGTGATATTTATCTCACTGTTTGTACCTGAAGGTATCGGCTGGAGGTAACTGTGGGGACACATGGCTGCAGCTTGTTGTTACAGCAGCCTGAACATCTCTGCACCTCCACACATGGTGGCCACAACATGAAGTTGGCATTGCGGCGGTCCAGCATGGATCTCGTTATTTCCATCACTTCAGTTCGAACTTTACAAGCTGCCTGCTGAGCTGGCTGTGCCTCCACTGTCAGGATAGAAGAAAGGAATAGTATAAAAATCAGAATAGAATAGAATAGAAAGACTTTATTGTCATTGCAAGTAATGAAGCAACGAAATTTCTGGGCACCCGTAGTTAAACACACAAAAAACTGTATTAAAATAGATAAATATACATGCATATCCACGTACATGGACACAAACAAGTAAGATGAATAAAATAATTACAGATACTGTATTAAAATCTCTCCAAAAGTGACTTAGTGCATTAATAACTGCAGAGTGAGCTACTTAAGTGACAAGGGCACAAACAGACATGTGGAGCAGATGGATAAAAAAAAAGGACAGAAATACTAACAGAAGGTATAGAAACAGATGAAGAGGCTTACCAAGACTTCTAATGTATCGACCATGATGGGCTTTTGGGAGAATGTCGTGCTCATCCTCTTCATCCTCTAAAAGAGAAAGAAAGCAGATGGTTGGAGGGTGAATAGTCAACTTTATATGATCTAACTTTTATATGAAACTAAGCTAAACTTGAGGATCATTTTAATAAGCAGGAGAAATCTGTAAAACCTGCGACTGTTTTTGGCAGTTTTTAGCCAGGCTCATTGTTCACTGCACACAGGAAGCCCTTTTTTTCACCCCAGCTAAAACAATCAGGCTATTTTCTGCCACTATTTGTCTCGCCGCTGTCGAGGAGCGATATGAGTGTTAAATATAGCTCATGCATGGATCTGCAAGTACGTGCATTTGCACTCTCACATATGCCATCATTGCATGCTGTAACCCCTTAGTCCTAATTATATCCCCGGTGTAGATTGCTTATAGTCACTGTTTGTGTGTGCAAGTGTGTGTTTGTGTCTTTGCAACACACAAACACTTAAGGCTCGGTTGCCTGTTAGCCCTAATCAGCTACCTGGTGCAAAAAGAGAACTACTTTGTGTTGCTCTCCGGGTCTGCTCTCTATTTCATCTTTGCATTTATCTATATCTAAAAAAATTCTGCCAAGGATTTGAACTTTTCCTCTTTTATGTTTATAATTTGACACATTTAAATCTCTTAAAGTTAGTTTGCAAGAGTCTGAGAATGACACTAATTTTCAGGAAATATTTTTTTAAAGACACACAATGGAACTTTTAGCAGTTTTCTCAGTGACGCGCCCCCTATCGGCGGATAACTAGCATCCATCTTGTATCGTACCTGTACTGTGATTCACTCCAGCCAGTAAAAGACAGTCTTATCTTGACTCTTGTTCTGTCCCTTCCTCTCTTTCTTCTCCTCCGGTAATGTTTCCTTGTGTTTCTTTACCGATTACGACATGATGCAGGTTCAAAAACACCTGCGGTGTTCATACCTGGTTCATGTCCATTTG
Organism: Atherinomorus stipes; assembly: GCA_023101725.1. Lineage (NCBI taxonomy): Eukaryota > Metazoa > Chordata > Actinopteri > Atheriniformes > Atherinidae > Atherinomorus > Atherinomorus stipes. The sequence continues at coordinate 165,403 of JALJCO010009074.1, forward strand.
CCAGTAAGTGACATGGTGCGCAACCAATAGTCAGCTGCAATGTCACAGTCGTGTCCCGGATGGGACTCTTACATACTGCTGTTTCTGAGCCTCAGGATGCCTCTGGGCAGTGATGGCTCGAAAATGCACATAATGAATGTTGGTGTGCCTTCAAAACGAGTCAGAAACGCAAATTTTTAAGATCCAAAAGTTACGTTGTGTGTCCTTTAATGTTACATCCAATGCTATCATAAACACACAGAAACACTTCATCATGATTTAAAATTATGAAAGAAACTTTTATGAGTGTGAAGGACATTAGAATAATTTTGAAAATATTTATCTGAGGACAATCAAAGAGGTTTAAGTAAGCTAGCAACTGCGTGAGGCCCTCAACATGCTAACAATATCGTTAACATGCAGGATTGTCACATTAATGTCATCCCAAAGTTATCGTGTAGGCAACTTTCCTAAGCTATATAACACCAGTACAAATGTTCAAATTAATTTGCTGCATTAGCTTTCTTCGCTTGCTAACACATGGTAGCATGATTAGCCAGCCAACAGCTGATAGAGTGTCTAACCGATGAGGGTAAATCGATTTATTTCAGTTATTGAATTAACAGTCAGGAATCGCCAATGTGCTTACATGTGTATCCAGATTTTCATGAATATTTTAATCAAATATCTATCAGAAACCTTTCTATAGTTAGCAAGGGCATGAGCCTCATAGTGACACTACATTAGTCACTGGACCATTAAACAAAAAGATGCACAAAATGATTCATTTATATACTTCTGCAACTCAAATCCTCAATTAAGTTGTGAAACCATCAAAACTAAAACTAAAAAAGGAAAAGAATTGATTCCAAAAGAAAAAAAAATCACATTTTGAGTCACTTCCTCGTGCTCCGTTTCTGAGCGTTCTTCCCACTGCTGGTTCCTCTCTGTGGTCGCTGTTACGTCACTCTGTTATTTATGCATTATGGAATGATCAAAGGCCTGTGTATTAATATATTAATGTGTGACTTAGTTCCTCTGGGGGATGTGATTATAAGGAATTTCTAAAATCACCTGCCAATCTGAGTGTGTGAATGGGTTCGTTTGGACTTTGTTTGGGGTGGAAGGGGCAATCTTTTTCCGTCACACAAATACACACATCCATAATTCAAACCTGTTGAGGAATCCAGAGCAGGAGAACAATGCAATGACCTTGTGCTGAGAGTTTTTCTCTCTCCCCTTCCCCCCTCGGTGTCAGTCTGTCCAACACACAAGGTCAGTCCTGCTCTCTTACTCTCCCTCATCAGGCTGCTTCTTCGCGGCTGCCATCATACATGCACTCTGTCATGCTGCATTCCTCTATATTAAGGGCTTTGCTCGTACACTTGCATGCTTACTGCCTCCACATCTGTGTTATTATTGGCTTTGTGTGAGTGTGTGTTTACTGGTCATTAGTACCTATTGCGTTTGTCTCCTGCTGCAGCAGTAGCTTCAGGTCTTCCACTGAGGCGATGGGAGAGTTCCTCACCAGGTCGACCAGTGATGGTGGGAAGCGGATCACCCTGTGAAGACAGACAGATTCAATGTGCTATTATCCACTTTCTTCCGAGTTCAGCCACTAAATCTTTGAGAGTGACTACAATAGATTGAATCAGCAGAGTTTTAGGGTTAGTTTTACCCTTAAAGGGGAAGTTCGTTTTTTTTTTCCAATCTGGACCAATTTTATAGCATGAAATACGTTCATTTACTCCCCCAGACAGTTTTGGTGCAACTTGAATTCTTTCAGGAGATATTTAGATCCACTCCAGATCAGCGTATGTCCAATATAATGGAGGTGATGGGGCAACCATGTGTAGCCTCTAAATAAGGCATTATCTGCCACAAACTCCTTCATTTCACCAATGTTTTGTTACGAAACATTAGTTGGGCCCCCCATGAGCTCGAAGCGGGTTTTTTTGGGGTGATTCATCCTTATTTACAGACATTTACTTGTTATGGTGTTGCATAATAGTGATGTCATCAAATAGGTCCTGATTGAAAAAAAACAAACTTCCCTTTTAAGAATAATCTTTCTCATCACTTTATCAGCAAAAGTTGAGGACTGGGATGTTTTAACTTCTCAAAATCCTTCATTGGAAGTCTGAATAATTTTTTGTCACTGGCCACAGAAAATGAAAGCTACTGATGCTTTCTGCCAACTTGGATGCCACATATGTTGAGAAACTACTGCATTACAAACTTGAATACAAGTTATTTGTGTCCTTCAAATAAGTCTGAATGTTTGTTTAAAGAAGGAAGGGGGGGGGGGGGGGGGGGCAGATTGTGAGTACTTCCACATTTGAGGAGTAAGTAGTCTCTGCAGGGATATAAACAGATTATGAAGAAGGAGAAAATTTTAAAATGTTTAGTGGGTTTTAAAATAGAGTAACTTTCTTTTTTTTTTGCATGCTTCCCCCTAGTTTATTATTTTTTTGTTTGTTTTATTTATTCTTTTTTTAATTATTATTATTTTACCATTTTTAGGTCTAAAGAAGCATGGGTGAAAGGGAAACATGAGGACAAAGAGTAAAACATTCAAAGGAAAAGAAAAGGGCTGGTGTATAATATCTCAGTCCTTGATCTCCAGTCAAAACTTGCTCCAGTTTCACTTCCTCCTTCGAAGGAAATGATGGTTGTGATTGGTGTTTGCTGCTGCTGTTGTCACTCTCTCCCTGTCTGTTTACCCGCAAACGCCACTTTCCCGCTGTGGCACAGGATTTAGCCTCCTTTCTCTTACTTACACATCTACTTTGTATGGCTCATTTTTTACTTTCATTTTAGTTTTTATAAACCTTGTTTCATAAAAGAGATTTTTTTAAAGCTGAAATTTTCATCACATCAAAAATGACAGAAAACCCGAAAACTCCAGAAAATATTCTATTCTTTATCAAACTTATGTAATTTGGTATTTAATTAGTGTTTAATGAATGCTTTAGGAGGAATTCATTATGGAATCAACATGGCTATTAAAGGGAAAAAAAAACTTGTGTGGTTTCTCTTTCAAGATCAAAGACGTGGACTGGGAACTCTGTGGGATGTTTTTGCTTTGGTTGGCTGTTAGTTGATACTATCTCAGGGCACTTAGAACAACATTTGATATAGTCAGTCACATGCCAAGAAGATGGCAAAGTAAATAAAGGAATGTTAAGAATATGAGGATGAACATCAGAGAGATGAGACAAAAGGAAAAACTTTTCCTTGCTTTGAAAACTGAGGATAATGTAAAAACTCAGATAAAACATGTTTGTATTACACTCACCAAAGACGGGAGTCAAACATGTCTTAATACTGCAAACATGGAAATCGTAAAACTGTCTCATATCTTTACAGAGTTGTTCCAGAGCACGTCCACGTATCCTATGGTTTTGTAAACCTTATAATACATGGGCGGGGGGGGGGTGGGGGTCCTACAATACCAGAATAATTCTGAGCAGCATATTTTTTCCATTAATGAACGTTTCTGTCACTAATTCTGTAGTTCTCACACTTTTTTTGCAGGGCCCTCTTTTCATTGGAAATTATAATGTCAAGCCCCCCCATCCCACCACGCTACCACATGCACCCAAACATTTACCATGAGATACATGAAAAAATGCACTGCATTTATGCCTTTTGAGTCATCATTATTTGTTCATTAGTACTTTAAAGAATAAGCCCATTTTTTGTCAGAAGTACAAAAACTATAGGCCTGGCTGGGGCCTCCATTGACAGAGCCCTGAGCCCCCCCTGGTGGGCCCGCCCCCCCAGTTTGAGAACCACTGCTCTAATTAAACATTAGCTCTTTAAAATAAACACCCAAATCCACTAAGATTGATAAAAGCACTCATATTAATTTTGTGCTGCACTCAACACGGATATGATGAGACAAAGTAATTAGTGGTAGGGATGTAGGCATACACTCATCTCACGATATGACACACAATATTCAGCTAACGATACGATTCGATGCGGTTCAATATAATCTGATACACTTACATAATTTTCTGAAAGATTTAAAAGGAACTAAAAACATCAATTACACAATATATGTCTCTGACTGAACAGAGTCGACAGCTTGCAAATTCTGGACAAAAATTAATCAAACATAGGCCTATATATATAGTAAAAAGAGGGAGGGGGGAGATAAAAGGGAGAGAGGAGAAAAAAATAAAAAAAAGGGGAAGAGAAAGAAAAAGTATATATATATATACCTTATCACCAACTGCTCTCCAGGCACTTTAGGTAGCAGCCCACTGCTCTCTGATACTCACAGTAGAGAGATGGGTAAAATGCAGAGCCCTAATTTCCCATCGGGGATCTTACCAGTATAAAAAAATATAAATATATATATATATATATATATATATATATGTGTGTGTGTAATAAATATATATATATATATACAAACTACACATGCACAAAATGAATGGATGAATGTATAAATAACTATTATGCATCAATACTTTTAGCAATATGGTCTGTTTTGTCAACAACATAATTCATCCAAATGCTCCTATGTTCTTTCCAGTGGTAATCTGAACTAATGAACAGGCTACCTAAATATGTTTCTTGCCAAACTATGGCAGTTTTAGCTTCAAACATGATGATGAAAATGAAGGTCTGCAGATGGAAATTAGCAGAACCAGCGGTGCTAAATCTGGTGCAGCCATCTTTTGATTTTTTTGCGAATAATCAACGTAACTGCCCCTGGTCCTTTAAATAAGATAAAAAGTGTATAAAATATCATAAAAACAAGACATTTGAAATCAGTGTTTTAATAACACAAGGTCCAATAAGAATCATTAAAGTTAATTTTATCTTTTGAAGATCTACGATTAAGCAAAGATAAGAAGAAGGTTTGCATTGATCTTAAAATTTGACCAAATTAGTCATTTTATCATGAATACTTTCTGTTATATCTAAACAGTTTTAACTAAAATCACAACCTTGAATTTACTTATGAATCCTCCGACCTTACACCATATTAAAATCTTTTAAACGTCCTTCTCTTCCTCCACCACGCGTCCTCCTCTCTTCTCTCCCTGTCTGCCTAGTGGGCGGCGATGGCTCAGGACACCTGGATGACTTTCACAAGCCGTTGGCTGACCTAGTTAAGCAAACACACACTCACACTCGCCCCCTCTTTTCCCGTTTGCGTACAGATGCTTAACCACTGTCCTCCCAATTTGTCAAGACAGCCTCGCTCAAACACACACACACACATTCACACAGACAGTTTTCACTCTGCAGCAAGCTATTATTACAGTCCAAACGCTTATCGCTCACATAAAATTAGAGAGTGGAACACTTGTACAGGAAATAGTTCCTCGCATGGACAAACAACAAACCACTTGTTTTTTAAAAAAGGACAAGAATTGGACAAATAACAGTGGTTTAACAGGAACACCTTCATTCTTTATTGCTATCCAGCACAAAAACATGTGCATGCACACAAAAGCACCGCTGAATGTTGTAAAGGAGGAGCTACCATTTTTTATTTCTTATCCTGCACAAGACTATCCGTACTGATATCATGATTTACAAGCAGGTCATACATATCCTCATGAAGAAAACACACACGGCATGAGGCCTTGGAGGAAGCCTGGAAGGCAGCGAGGCTGTATGGAATGTTTGAGGAGAAAGGTGAAGTGTAATGGAATGTAATTATGGGGCCGGCCGAATGCTCACACGCATGCAATCAAACGGAGGCGCAAACTCTGTGAGAGACAGCAAATACACACAAAAATACAAAAACATCAAACCCACGAGTGTGATGAGCGACTCGTAATCACACCGAGTTGTCACAACATGTGCCTTCTTTTATCAAAGGAATGGCGAACGGCCAACTTTCTGCTGCATAAACTAGACAGACTTGCTGAGCTCAGTGGGTACTCTGTCACTCACACACCAATACACACAGCAACCCCCCCCCCCCCCTACGCATGCACCGTCCCACCACTGGCTGCAGAGATGAGGATACAGATGATGGATGAAGAGACAACAGATGAGAGGAGCACAAAGGAGGGCAGAGAGAAAATGAGAAGAGAGGAGTGGAGATGAAAAAACGACGAGAAGGAAGACGGTACGAGGGAAGGACCAGCTTTGATTTAAGTTCTCAAGAACAAAACACTAAACGGTGTTTGCACAGCATGGAGGAAATCTGTCAAAATGATTTAAAGTAACAGGTTGTCTTCTTCAGGTGATTTTCACAGTAATAGCAAACATAAAGCCAGAATGGAAAGCAGGAAAACTAAAAAACATCCACTAATTCCAGCACCTGACTCATGAGTTGTTGCCCATCTTTCTCTTTGTACACTTAGGCCCAATCTCAATTCTTCTCCTTAGCCCTTCCCCTCCGTTTTGCACGTTCACGTGTAGAGGAAGGGGTGTCTCAGAGGTGTAGGGGTATACAGTAAACCCCTACAAATGAAGGGTTTTCCCATGCACACTTACAACGAAGGGGTATGACAATCACCGGCAAGATGGCTGCTACTGAGTCCCAAAAAATCCACAAATGTAAATATTTTCTCCATTGATGAAGTTTAAAAAGTATGAAAACAATTGAATTGTAAGTTGAATTCTGGGAAATGTTTAACTGGATTTTTAATGTGCATGAAAAAAAATCGCTTGTACTATGTTGACGCTTCAGTAAAATAAACGCTAGCAGGTTGAAAACCCAGCGGTGCTCTGCAGAAAGCCCTGATAATCTACAGTGATAGATGATCAATAAAAACTTTGGCAACATCGCTTCATTTACATAGAGGTCCTTCATGGGATATAACACTAGCAATGTCATGCTCAAATCGAATTTGCTTGTTAACGTTAACCCACAGCTGGTGTTATGAAATCCTCTTTAAAGGGACATTGTGTAACAACTGTATATCGCAGCAACTCGCTCGTACTTTTCATGCTGCGTTCGCGTGAAACCGGCCAGCGGCTGCATGCAAAGGCATAAACAAGCCTCTATGTGAAGACGGGGTCTGTCAGTTACAGTGACTTCAGTCCACATCTGATATGTTGTCATGGCAATGTCGTACTGTTTTCCCTGACCAATGTTTTACCGTCTTTCTCTTGGTTTCTGTGATTAAAATGACATCTGGTTTGTTACTGACGGCCGTCTGCCCGACTGCACGTGAACCCAGCATCAGTGTAACGCTCGGTTCCTCCTCACTGCACCACGGTGACTTTTCAAAAACATTACCTCGAACTAAGCTGACAATTCCGGTGTCTCTGGTGAGTTTCTGTGGTTTCCTACTGTCACGCTTCTACTGAACGTAAAAACATGGTGACACAACATGGCAGCCCCCACCAAGCCGACCCGTTCCATGTAGATATGAATGATACGAACGGCAAATTCAGAGCTTACAGGAGCACTTCAGTTTGTTGATGGGAGTGATTACTGATTAATGGAAAAACACTTTTGAACCAAATAATCAATTTTTGTGAATAAATAACAGGAGAACTTACACAATATCCCTTTAAAGTGCAAATTTGTGTCATTTTATAGAACAAACTATTAAAGACACACAACGTAACTTTTAGACGGAGGAGGATTTTTTTAATTCCCTTAAGAATCCACGTTTCTGACTTGTTTTGATGGCACACCAACATTCCCTATGCACATTTTCGAGCCATCACTGCCCAGCGGCGTCCTGAGGCTCAGAAACGGCACTATGTAAGTTTTGCGTCCAGGACGGGGCTGTGACATTGCAGTTGACTACTGGTTGCGCACCACATCATTTGCTAGCAAACGGACATGAACCAGATATGAACACAGCGGGTGTTTTGAACGCACGTCATGTCAGATTCGGCAAAGAAACGCAAGGAAACATTACCAGAGGAAGTGAGGAAAAGAAAGAGAGGAAGGGACAAAACATGAGTCAAGATAAGACTGTTTTTACTGGCTGGAGTGAATCACAGTGCAGGTACGATGCAAGATGGATGCTAGTTTAGCCGTTGATAGGGGGCGCGTCACTGAGAAAACAGCTAAAAGTTCTGTTGTGTCTTTATACTAAAAACCATTTCTAAACACATTCACACCAGATGTGATGCTGCTGAAGTTTTCATACTTCTTCATTTCGACATGCGACACACTGCTGTTAAGTTTTGTGACTATATTTTGCACACTTGTCAAGAGATGCACCAATCCAAAACCCCGATGGGATATCGGCTCTGATATACTGACTAATTAGCTGGACGGATATCGGATGAATGAGGCTGATCCAGCATCAGTCATCTATTTTTTTTAATATCATATACAGCAATACAATTACAGACACTTCAATTATATGTTTCCAACTAGGGCTGGATATTGTTCAGAATCTCACCATTCAATTCGATTTAGATTCTCTGGATTGCGATTCGATTAAATATCAATTTAAATGTTTTGATATTGATTCAGTAAGAAGTAGAAACTCTGTTGTAGATGAATATCTACTTTCATGCCTATGTGAACGTTTGTAGTGTGTCGCTTTGTATACTGTATTTGGCTAATAAAACATCTGAAAATAAAAGATAGCTACCATTTTGGTGGTGTATGATCTAACGTGGCCTTTGTGCATGCAACATAAATAACACACAGCTCCCCCCACATCAGGAAGTGAATCGAATTCAGAGGATTTGTCGATTTGATATTGAATTATATAGAGAATTATTGCGATGCATCGATTAATCGATATTTTTACCCACCTCTATTTACAACGCCGATTACATCATCACACAGAGCAGCTAGTGATGAGCAGACACAGAGCTGCATGGCTTTTTTTTAACAAGGCGACTGTAAATGTTTATGTCAAGCCTGATGCCTTCGACATATCGGATCGGTATCGTATCAGATTGGACTGGAAAAAAACTGGATCGGTGCATCTCTACACTTGTCACAGTACTTGTTGGTAAAATATGAGTCTGAAACCTGCACCTGAACACTAGGGATGAAAAGGCTTAAGCTACAAAAAGGATATGGACTAAAAAATGTATCATGATAATTTCTGGGTTTTATCATGGTATCGATAAGAAGTCAATAAAAAATATCAGTAATTATTTGTCTTATAATTCCCAGATTATAATTCTCTACATTTTGTCTTGAGAGCCCTAAAATAATAGATGGCACTAAACTACATCAATTAAGTTCAAGTACTACATCTGTATTGCAAAACTGTGGTGACACCAAACAAATAAGTCTGAAATATGAGAACAAGTTTGACATTTATGTAAACAGTGCAAACATTAAAATTAACAATAAATAAAATAACTGTACATACAACCTGATAAAATGAATTTAGCGTTTTTATCCTAAAATGACAAATTATTATCTTTGGGAATTTCTTTGATGATATATCGCACACGATAACATGTCGCCCATCCCTACTGAACACGTAACAAAAGTACTCTGAACCAGCTCTGCAGATGTTATTGCTGCTGTGAGACTGCACTTCAGGATCATGACACACAGATTCAAAAGATGAGAACATTACCACCTTTTGAATGATAGCTGAACAAAACACTGACAATGCTAAAACAAACAGTCTTTACACAAACAGTAGTTGTGTAAAGAAGTTCAGGACCTCTCCACTGGAGTCCAACGCCACCAGTCTGATGAAGGCAAGCCCACCACAGGATCTATCGCTAATGTCTCAGCACCAGACACTTCAGCACACCCTCAGCTGTCCTGTACAGTATAAGACTGGTCACAGCTCTTTTGCTGGGAAAAGGAGGACCAACCAAATATTACGTAGATGGGTGGTGATGATGTCATAGCTGACCCGTGTTACATTTTCAACTCCTGGGAGTCTAACTGAAAGCACAGCAGCATCACTTTAGGAAAGACTTCCTCAATCTTTAAATCATCTTTTGTTGCCTCTTTGTATGAAAATGTTCCCACCTCCTACAGTTTTAATGAATTTCATTATGGAACATTTTAACTTTGTAATTATTCTCCTTTTTCCATGGCCTGAAAATGATCCACAAGTTCATTTTTGACTTTAAATATTCATCATCACTCCAGTTATTTCCCGTTATCCATGTAACTGACTAGATGTCCCTCTAAAACTGCAGCACATATGGCTGGAAAACAGCTGCTGTGCACTTCTATCTGAGGCTGTATCAGGCATAACCCCTGATGTCACACACACATACAAAACACATGCACATATGTCTCACTGACACATAAGCGTTTGTACCCGTCCATGCATCCAGATGTGCGCACAAAACACACACACACAGCTTGACGGCACACAAACTCCGTGAAATCCCTGGCAGCTTAGCTGTTGTTCTTATGTAAAATGGATCAAGCCACCATGCAGGCAGCAGCCAGCTTGCCTGCAGAGACAACAGTCACACAACAACCTGTTCAAAACCCACCAATCAGCATTTGTGATGATAAAAGAATTCAGGTCCAACCTGATGTGTGAGGGCTTTTGTGTTTTTAACTCCAGCTCCATTTAAGTGGATTTATAAATGACACAGAATGACTCTCGGTGTGCGTGCATTCATGCCTGTGCGTGTGCTCAGCAACATATTGTATAATATTTGACCGGATTACACAGAACAGCTGAGAGAAAATGCTCTCTGCCTTGGAAATTATGACGTGCTGGTTGAACTTCTTACATCATACTCAGGGAATCTGCAGTGGCATGACTTCACTGAAAGATGTGTGTTATATCTATTCCACAGGTAGAAGTGGCTGACCTATCACAAATATGTCACCGTTATAACATCAACATAGTATCTGCGGCAAAGTATTTTGTATCCCATCTGATGAACTACTGTCTCTGTATGTGCCCAAATTTTTATAGGTTTTTCTTTTATGTCATGCTTTGTTCTGTATTTTGCCACAAGGCTATTGTATTGTTATTTAATAGTGTCTAATAAGCCCATGAGGGCTGGGCACCAACCAAGGTGCTTGACACTTAAATAAACATCAATCAATCAATCAATCAATCAATCATAACAAGAAGACCAATGTGAAAAACAACTCGCAGGTCGAGCTGCTGTTCTCCAGCACTTTGATAACAGGACGGATGAGTTTATTTAAAATATAGAAAGATGTCAGACATCCAGAGAGTAGTCTCAATCTGCAACACGTAATGATTGCAGCATCTTGTTTTACCTGCATGAGCTAAAATGTCCACGTTAAAATACATTTTCCGGATGCTTCGCTTTTAAGATGAGTTTGTGTGAAATTTCTACACCAGAACTTAAAAAACAGAACGATGAGCCAAAAACAAGTCCTCTGATCCTTCACTACCACTTCTTATAGCTCAATAAATTTGAAATGCATGACACTGATATCACATCTAAAAACATTAGCCGAGGATAATCAAGTAGCTTTGGTACAAAATATAACAAGACATCAAGTTACATTAAGATGAGCCTGACAGATGCGCACCATATGAAACACTAAAAAGATACGCAGCAAAACCAAAGGACTGCCATGATTAACCTTTCTCTACAATTTCTGTCAAAGTAATCCAGCTGGTGTGTATCTGCATTGATTTATTGGACAGAATGCATCCCAGTGCAACATCATTTGAGTGACAAGGTGGCAACCAGGGAACCAACAGGACCTTGGTGTGACAATCAAGGATGGATTTAAGCTGCAGTTTTTGCTCCTGCTGGCACCAGCCAGGCCCTGCCTCCACATCCCGCTGCTTCTTTCTGACTCCTCCTCGCAGCATCTCAGGAGAATCGCGGTCATGAAACGTGAAAATGAACCATAGAGAGACACAGATCCCACTTCCAGCACATGCTGCAGAGTCACAGCGGGATAACTTGACAGACTGATGTGCAGGCTGTCGCACATGCACATACGTAGTTCATTTTTCATTCCTCCCGGCTACTCTTCAAGTGCTTTTGGAAATCACCCACCCCACAGTTTGTAAAATCACTACAGAGGGGGGTGTAAATGTTACTTAGGTCTACCCTTTACTTCAAACCAGCAGTCTGTATGGCATATCTAAGTCTGTAGCTTAAGCAAAGCTTCCAGCAGACTAAAAAGAGGCTACAAGAGAAATATCAGATAATAAAAGTGGGGAAAATTTCCCAAACTATTTTTCTCTATCCTCACACTGAGCCCCCACCCCCAGCTGAGAAATATACAGTAAGATAGAATCATCAACCTTGTTCTTTGGCGGTATTGGCACATGTGTTAATAAACTACTTGAGGATTTAAATCAAAATTGAAAAACTACCCTCGAGCATTAAAAGATTAGTCATCTCCGTCAGAATTCCTGCATGTTTTACCTCCATCACTCATAGTAATCAGGTCTGTTAGTTTCCCCCCACCGACTAGAGGTCATATGTTTGCCGGGTCTTACCTCAGCGTTCCCGAGCCGCAGACGGGCCGTTAAAAGCGCAGTCAGCAGCAGCAGCAGGACCCAGGACCTCATGTTGCCGCCCAGCCTGAGGAGCCGCAAGCGACCGGCTGGGCATTTAGCACCTTGGAGTCCAATCCCACGGCTGCACCGAGCCTCGTCCCGGTGTCGTGTGCTGGCCGCTTGCGCAAAGCACGCACTGTTAAATATTCCAAATGTGTCACTGCCAATAAAGTACCGCTTGTCCAAATATTTGCTCACGGTGACTCACGCGCAGGCTAGACGTCTGACTGTGTCCATACTGCTGTTTGAAATATCACTTAAGGAGATATCAAAGGTGGCTGTCAGTGGGACCCGTGCGTAAAGCACGCTGTGTGACACGAGATACGGTTCCTAAAAAAACAGTTCCTTCAATAATACAAAGCAGTCCAATACAGACTCACTTAATAAACCCATCCAAGTATGTGATGTGAGGTCTTCAGCAACATGTGCCAAAATGTTTGGTGCGTCATTTTTTCCCCCCCAAACAGAATTCCACTCAAAAATGAGATTTTAAGCTCACGCTCATAAACGTGCGTTTCATTGTGACATTTTTTCGTCACAACCAAAACCTCGCATTTCCAAAAGGTCCGTGCGTAAAAAGTTGGTTCACTTTGGTTTGGCGCTTCGTGCGTAATTCTGTTTAAAAACGTCAGATTATTCTCAATCCAGCGCGATTCATTCAGCTGCAAAAAGGTGCCTAATTTAAGCGCCTCTCTCGTCAATGGCGGCTCCCTGTAAATCCCACACTTGTCTCTGCGTCTTAGTTTCCCTTCCCGGTGTGCCTTCGTTCGTTTGCTGGATCACGTCGCTCTCGCCTCGCGCGCGTCTCCTCTCTGGTTGCTTATCGAGCGCTGAGCGGCTTTACCCAGCTGAAGCCGGGCCTCCCCTCTGAAGTTTTTACACGTCAAGCTAGATGGAGAAATATTGAAATTATACAGGAAACTATTAGATTTAGCTTTCAAAGTAAAAGTCCGTTTAAACCTCTCATGCACGCCTCATCGTCCCTGATAGTCTCGTTTTGGACAGAAGAATACTTTATTAAGTCATCAAGGGGAAAGAACACTAGATTATTGATCATGAACTTTCACGTTAAAAAGGGAAAATTCTCAGATCCTGTTACGATAAAGGTTAACCTTAAATCCAATTAAATATTTGTCTAAGATTGCTATACTTGTTAAGATGCCATTTTAATTGAGAATTGTTCATAAAATGCAGGAAAAATGTGTAATCCTGATATTTTATTCAAGGACCTTGTGGTTTATTTGATTACAGTTGCAGATGTCTGTCTAAAACAAATCAAATTTATGGATAGTCAGGGACAAACTGTCAGCGACAGCTCTTAGGGGTCTTTTTAAATTTCTGTTGTCAAACACGTAATTACTCACTTGCAATTTACGACGGGATCAAATGAGTTGGTGTTTTATTGTGATAGTTTGTGACCGGATGTGTTAACTTACATGAGGGTAGTTTGACTATTGCCCTCAAGTGTGCACCCAGAGACCCCCGGTCTTCCTGTCTTGAAGGCAGGTCTTGCTACCTCCGTATTAGGTGTAAGGGAACCTAAACGTCTGTTGGTGCTCTTAAAGGAAAGGTTTGAAGTAATTATTTAATTGATTTGCGTATGAATAAACACTCATCGATGTAAAGAAAAAACAAAACAAAACAAACAAACGTTTAGCCTTTTTTTTTTTCAACTATAGTTTTTTAGTTACTTCGTCACATACAGATTTTATCTAGAAACAAGAGTAGTTGGTGATTACTGGATGTTAGGTTATCCTGTTTTCCGTAGTCCTTAAATTGTTTATAGGCACATTGGAGAAGGGCGGGGGGGGGGGGGGGGCACTACAGTCAGCATCATACAGCGAGTTTAGGACTGTCGGTATTTTGCCATTTTACTGACACATCATTTAAAATGCCTTTGTAACTTTTAATCCTCCTTTGTTTCCTTATTTCAGTGCACTGTAAAATGTTTAACTTAAAGATATGAGTTAAAGGGCTGCCCGAAGATTATGAGTTGAATGGAACGTTTTTTGTGTGTTTAAGATGTGTTTAAGTATTTTTGTGTATAGGCCCCCTAAACTGCTCCCAGATGCTGAAACATGGCCATGCACAGCTCAAAATCTAGGTGGCTAAAATGCAGAATTAATTTTCCCAATCTGGATTAATAGAAAAAAATGTAGACATCTCATTTTTACTATTGTGTAATTTTATTTAATTTCAATTCAATTCAAGGTTATTTATGTATCACAATTACAAACAACTGTTGAGCACTGCGCTTCACAGTTAAATGAACATATACATGAATGACATAAAACATCAAAGCAATATATAAAACACTTTATTGGATCCAACAGCTTGTTGTCAACTTCTATTAGTCTGAGTCAGAAGTAGCCCTTGTAGACCAGAGTTAAAGGGGAAATTCAGGATTTTTTACACTGGGCCTCATTTTCGAGTGAGCCAGGACTTACAGTATCACTGGAGACAGTTTCCTCTTATTTCATCTGATATTCTTGTTACCGGTAATTTGTGTTACGTTGCATCACAAATTACACATTACATTTTAAGAAAGTAGTTCCACCAGCAGTGGAATGATACATTGCTTCCAGGTGGTAAGACAGGAGAGTGACGCGGTTTAAACCAAACAGAAGTGCGCCACTGTCTTCACACATTTTCAAAAGCTTGTTAGTTTACAGAATTAAGAACAGTAATAGGCAACATGGTTTATAAGTGTTTATTTTTACAGTAGCCGCTACTGCAGTCAAATTCCTTCGTACACTTAACGGCAGATGATATCACTCCGCTGCCAAATACTGGAAGTAAAAATGTATTGCTGAGACACTTTACTATCAAAATGTAACACAATGCAAGGTAAGTTTATTCTTGTGACTACTGGTAACAAGAATATGAGATGAAATAAGATGAAACTGTCTCCAGTGAGAAGTAGGACCCTGGCTCACTCCAAAATGAGACCTTACGTCAAAAATCCTGAAAATCCCCTTTAAGATTCATGTCCTAGAAATGCTGTGGTTCAAATAAGAACCATGCTCTTTGTATATAAATGGGAAACTGACAAATCCTAAAATATAGCTTATTTGTTGTGAAATACATCTCCCTCTGATAAAAAACAATCAAACAAAAACCCCAAAATCTGACAGTTTACTTATCCAATAAGTTTGGACAGTCCCATGACTGCATTTCAACTTACTGAACTAAAATGCCAACTCACTTTTTTTCTTTACATTTCTTATGCACATTATGGTGCCACAAAATATATAGAAAGAATGTTTTGTCTCATTTTGGCATGGCTCCAACCTGCCACAAACCTCAGATGCCATAATTCCCAGTAGGTATCTAAATGTAAAGGATGTGCATGTTTGGCTTGTGCCTGTGCTCCCCATCACTGCTGCTTCTGTTCATCAGGTGATACACACACATCACAGCAGGCGGATTCTTATCATATTCATTTCCTGTGTGTCCAGAGATCATTTGATTCTCAATATGGTCTTTGAAGCAAATTATGCCCCTCATGCTGATGCTGTGGGATAACCCAGCAACACTGCATATCTAAAACACTGATGGTATTTAATAGACCAGTGAGATGTCTTTCTGAGGGATCAACACATTCCTTGCTTGAAGAGGCAAATTTATTGTCTTCGTTTGTGTTGTATCTGTATACAAACCACACACATTGTGGTCTAAACAGTTTCTATCTCTTTAGTTTTTGTCTCTGTTATCTCATTTGGTTGGCCTGTGAAGTTTTGACCTGCTTTGTGGCAAAGTGTTATAAATATGTTTGTTTTGAACAAGAAGACTAATCTGTTCTGTTTTCCAGGAAGTTTGATGTTTCATTTTAGGGTCATGGCTGGATGGGTCGCCATGGAAGCTGGGGTCACGGTAGATTCTTCCTCTCTGCAGAGGGAAGACAGAAGAATCATAGCCGTGTGGCTATTCCTGGACCGCATACACGCACAAATATCCACCAATGTAAATGCTGACCTTTTACCTTCATGCAGTTCAGCGAGGGGCAGACTGAGAGGACACTCTGCTGTCACTGACAGGATGAAGTACGACCCGCAACCCCCCCCCCCAACTCAGTTATAACCGCAGTATGCTTGTATGAGTGTGTAACAACTTGAAAGCGTATCAGGTTAACAGCGTTGCTTGCTGTCAGTCCTCAAAGTTCAACATTCCTGGTATGTCAGAGAGGAAGGAGACGTTCACGAGTGTGTCTTGGTTTCAGCAGGTGTAATAATGTTAAACATATCTGCAGCTTTCACAGCTGTCAATGACACCGGGAGACATAGGTTTGTGATCGTAGCATCTATTTCTGTATCATCACAAAGCTAGAGGTAGCACATATACCTTTTAAATGGCACTGTCACTGTGAAAAATGCCCTAAGACCAAAGAGGCAATGAAAACAGTCCGAAATAAGAGACAAAAAGCATCAATTAGCCTGAATCACTGATAAAATGATTGTTTATTACATGAGCTTGTAAAGTCATCAATTTGGAAAGAAATGCAACTATCAATGACATCATTTCCAGCTTTGAAAAAAAAACTTGAAAGCTGTGGAAATAAACTTTCAGAGTAATTTATGTACTCTGCCCTAAAATCAGAGGAAAAATAAAACGTTACCTAACCCAGCTGGACCTGTTCTCGTTATAAAAGCAATTCAAAATCTGACAGACTCCCCACTCATCCTTAATCCGAAAATGCTTATTCTCATGTGAAAATGTCATGCCATGAACAAGATGAGCAAACTTGTTTTCTTTTTTTTTTTTTTCTTGTTTGTCTGAAAACACTATTTTGGCTGATAAATGTGCTTCTGTGATCCAAACTGGCCTATTTCAGGAGCTGAGACCCAAAGAAGACGAGACAGCCAAAAGAGGAGTAATCAAATGAGCCTTCAGACAGTCTGATTTACTATAAATTCCTTCATAGAAGGTTAATTTAAGTCAAACTATTGGCATGTCAGTTTCATAGCCTTTGAAGGGTATCTTTTCCCACTCTTTTTTCATTTCTCAGTCTTGACTTTCCCCTGTTAAACTGTGCTGTGCATGTGAGTCTGTGTGGGAGCGTTAATTAACTTCCTGTCCAATATCCTGATCTAATTCATAGAGTTTTTTTTCCCTTTCTCCTCCTGCCAACTTCCTCTGTCACTGTAGCCTGCTACATGATGAGGCAAACAGCCTCCTATCAAAGTTCAAATTCAGGCCACAGACTTGATGCACAACCTCTGCAGCTCATACTGATGAAGTCCCAACATGCTGTTTAGATTTAGACCATGTCCACACAAAGTCAAAACAAAAACGAAACGCTCATTTTCCAGAATGTTTGTCTTAAAGACAGAGACGTAAAATAAATGTGATCGACCACATGAATGCATGGAAACGCTGCAAAATATATACCAGGCCTGTAAGTGGCGCTGTGGTGCTAAAGCAAAAATAGGCAAAAACAGGCAACGAAAGATCTGCCGGAAACCCCAAAAAGATGGCGGCAAGTACGCGTGGGCGAACAAGTACGAGCAGCAACCATTCAACACTGTATGGCGCCTTTGTTGTTGTGATGCTGAGTGTAGTGCATGCGTGTTTAGAGGCGAAGCTATGACGCATGTGTGTAAGAAAACTGCTTTTCAAAATCTTCCCACTCTGAAGGCTTGATAAAAAAAGTAGAGATGATTTGCAGACCCCCGAAATGCCGGCTTCTTAAGGAGGGGAGGTTGGTTTGGAGAAAAATTTGAGAATTTGGGCCAAATTTTACTGGAGGGGACCTAAGGTTTATTCAATGAAGTGCAGAATCTTCTGTTAACTGTCATCCCTGATAAATCCCATGAGATCAATAAATACATTTGTTTTGACTCCTGCAGATTTAGTTCAAATTTAGCTTGACAGGAAAACAGATGAAGATGTGAAAAATAGAAATACAAAGAATGACTTGCAAATGTCATAAACCTATTTTCATTCAAAGTCAAATACAGAAAAAGTAAAAGTTTCTTGCAAAACACTTTACTATTGCATAAAGATGAGCACATATGATTGGCTCTGCCCTTAATATTCTACTTCTGGTGCAATCAAAGAGAGAAGTTAGATGTATTCCAGGGATTTCTGGTTACTCAGATCATATGGAGTATATAGAGGATTATGTGGAAGTATATACTTGTCTCTGCAATTCAGAGACACAACATTTTTTGATCTCCATTCACGCATGCTTATTGTACAACACCCATTTCCAGTTCAGTGTTTGGAAGCACAAAGACAAAAATGAATGCTTGTACAGCTGGCTTTTGATGGGGAACGGCAAAAGAACTGAAAAAGTTATCAATTAATAAAGAGTCAAGAATTAAGACAAATACTTTTCATTATACATTGCAGTCAGGGAATTTTACTGATGGAAGAAAATAACTAAGAATAAAAGGTTTTTTATTCCAGTGGTAATTATAATCTTTTATTTCAATTCCATTGTTTATGATAGATAATTGAAAGTAACTTAGATGAAATTGTATGAAAAGTGCTGCTTTGGTCATTTCATGAGTGGAGATCTTAATCTTTTGTTTCACATAATGAGAATATTGTATTTTAGTGCGATAAATAGGGATGTTTGATATTGGCTTATTTACCGATATCCGATATTGTCCAACTCTAAATTTCCGATATCAACCGATACCAATATATGCAGACAACTGTGAGGTTGTATTTTTCAAATTCTGAGAGATACAACTACATTCTGCTCCGAAAACATCCCAAAATTGCCTTAACTCAGCCAGAGGAGTTCATTTTGGACATCTGGCTGACAGATATCAGATACTAGCAGGTATTAGCCAACATGTGGCTGATTATAATGTTTCTGACAACTTGGTAACTTAATCAAAAACTTAAGACCAGACATAAGCAGCTTCAAAGCAAATCAGTCTGTAGCAGCAGCAGCTGCACCGTAGTCGCATGACTCTGAAAGGAATGCTGGGAAATGAAGTTCTTTCAGAATAACAGGGGTTTTTCTACATACTAGAGCGGTGCTGATAGAACGAAATTTTGCAAGATCTTTGTTCTGTAACAAAATCTCGCGAAATTTCATCAATAAAAATATTTTGTCACTCATTTAGCATTTTCTGCAAACAGTAAACATGATGGGGAAGAACATACATGCTTTTTGGTATTTTTTGCAGCCTTGTGAGTCCTTTTTTTTCTCGAAGAAAGCCTTGATGAGACAGAAAGCGAATGAAGGGACTGCTGAGTCTAGGAAAAGCGTGAAGGAGGAAAAGGTGGGGGGATGCTGTGAGTAGAGGAAAGGAGAGGGAGGGGGGCAGTAATGTCACAGCTGTATTGTTGTGTGTTTTCCCAACATCAACAGCGGAGGAAGTGGAACGGAGCAGCTAAATATACAAACAGCACAATGAAGCAGTGAGTGTGGAGCAGCTGTGGAACATGGCTGTCACCAGGTCCAGGAGTGTGAAAACTGAACACCGCCTTCTGTTTATAAAGGAGGAGCTCATGGAGAGTGCAAATTACATTTCAGATGTGAATCTTAAGAATCAGCAAAAAATAATATAAAGATATTTATAGCTTTATCTAATTAGGCCTGCAAGTTTCAGGTTACGTAACTTATCTGACTGCTGCTTCTTAAAGCCTTATTTACAAAACAACCAAGTTTTTTCATGTTTATTTTAGGTGCAGCTTTTAATCAACATTCATATCAGAACATACTGTAAGTTCAGGATTTATGATATTCCTTTTTTTTTTAAGGGAAAAGGATTGTTGTTGGACAGGTGTCAGGTGCAAGTGTGTGGAAATGGAAAATGGTTTGTGGTTCAGGTAAACCATTTGAGCCACGAAAAGGGTCAGGGGTCAAGCAGAAAGACCCCTGAGCAGAATTTTGCCCAGAGGCCCGAGAAGGTCAGGACCAGTGCTGGTGTGCTGGAAATACTTTGCATTCATAACATATATTGTGAAAGAGTCAAAATGGGGGTCACCAAATGAGCACATTTCTGTGTTATCAAAAAGTGGTGTGCATTTGAAATTAAAATGGATTAAAGAGCAAAAAGAGATTAATCTTTTAATGTGTTTCAAGGTCTACTACCAATCTCTAGAGGTAAACCTTGCAAAACAAGAGGAGTGTCATTTAAAAACAAGAATGTTATGGTCAAAAAAGAGGTGCTGTACTGTATCTCTGTGATGGGAATATGAATTTATAAGGTCCATTGAGGGATTAACACCCAACAGGCATTTGACAAGCCCCATAAGTGCCACGACAAACACTTAGAGCGAAACTTGTTTAGGAAGGGGGTATTGCTCAGTGGTACACTGAAAAAAAGATATTTTGGATCAACTAAAAAAAAAATTACTGTAATTTGTTAGACCTAAATTTAATAGTTTTCTTAAATTGAATTTATGATGTGGTTGAAACCATATTTTTGATTTATTGGAAATAAGATTATTCTTTTTTTTTATTACCTTAAGACAAAGAAAAAAATTGCATTCATACAAAGTAAAATTATAATTCAGGACTAAGACCGTTAATTTTTTTTATCCTTTCTTTCAACTTAATAATTTTTCATTTTGCAATAAACTTATTGAAATGCTGTAAATTTGTTAAATGCACTTTTTTCTCAAGTAAAATTTCTGATTCAATACAAAGAAAAATTTTAATTATACCTTAAACAGATACCATGTATAGAGCATTTAGCTGCAGACCCAGTGGACCCCATCTGGGTGCCCCCTTCATTCCTATGTGGTGGAGGAACTTTTTAAATTTCTTTAAAGGGACTAGAGGCAGGAAGTGTGAAAGAATAAACATGCATGTCCAGTTTTTTTAATACTAATGGGTGACGAAGCGCTAAAAACCAAAAAGAGTGAGACCACCTACGTCTCTCTCCGTTGCCTTGAACAGGCTGTGTGCTGCATAATGCGCTGTGATTCGGTGGCCGAATTTCCCGCACAGTCCTGCGGATGTGATGTCAAATGATCCTGCATATGCGACCCTGAGAGTTTGGATACAGGAAGGAGACGGTCGCCATGGATTTAAACACTGCAAGCGATAGTTATGGATTCTTCTGCCGCCAGCAAACGATCCAAATGAACTGAAAGACTAAAAAGTGGCACTATGAAGACTGATTGATTGATTGATTTACCAAAATAAAGCCAAAACATTACAATACCAGAAACAAATAGAACATTACAAACCAATAATTTACCAAAAAAGGTAAAGGCTGAAGCCTAGGCTTACTGTATAGTTGCCTACCGTATTCATTGACTCAGCAGTCTAACAAAATATCTTCTGTCCATTTCCATAGATACATACAGTATATACACATATACACATTCATATTCAAATATTCTTACAGATTCATACTACATATTCTCATGTTTACACAATATAGCTACACGACAGAATAATTTTTTATAATTCTACATTTTAAGGTTCTTTTAAAGTTCACCAAAAAAGCAGATAATTTGAGTTCATCATTCAGTTCATTCCAGTTTCACACCAATGACAGAAACACATCTAGATTTTACTTTACTTTTTTCTTTAGCGTATTCAAATACGAACAAACCTCATAAATTATACTTACTGTCTCTTAACTTAAATAATTTCTGAATGCCAGAAGGAAGACTTTTGTTCATACTGTAGCTTTATACATTACTTCCAATATTCTGATATATACAATGTCTTTACATTTTAAAGTATTGCTTTCACTAAAAAGTTTATTAGTATGTTCACGATATCCCACTTTATTAATAAGTTTAATAGCTTTTTTTGTAACTTAACTAAAGTCTCAATACTTGTTTTATTTGCATTTCCCCAAATTTCTGAACAATATGACAAATAGGGCACAACTAAGGCATATAATATACAAACCTTTTACATTTATTAAATGTATAAAAGGAAGAGAAAAAGACTATCAGCGTAGTAAACAACATTATAGCTTCAGTTTGTGCGCGCTCCCGTGTCGGCTTGGCTCGTGGCTGCAGTTACCCGCAGCACCGGTCGCGGCACTCCTGAGTCTCATTTCTTAATCTTGCCTCTAGATCCTTTAACAATGTGAACAGGGTGTTATTGGAAACAATCAGGTGGCATGCCATCGCACTGTAACATATGACATACAGTATCAACAATCCAAGGGGTGATGACATAATGTTCTGTCATCAGCCTTTCAGAGGCCATTGTTACTTTCTAGACTTGAAAGCTTTGCAAAAGCATCACTAAGTAAAGGTTGGCCAGAACTGCATTCTTCCTGATCACTGTTTCTTTTTCACACTTAAATGTGACTTGAAAGCTACAGAAAGACAGGGACCCATATTTATACACTAATTCTGCTTCTCTTTCTAAGCTCACGTCATCAACTCAGCAAACATATTTTGAGGAAAAAAACTTAAAGGAACTGTTTGAAGTATGACACCGAGACCTATGGAAAACTCTTGAAGTTTTGGCTATGTGAGGATCAGAGGACCACGAACAACGAATGGATTGAGTTTGGCTTCAAAAAGAGAAAAAAGAAGAAGAAGGAGAAGAAAGGAGGGAGGAGTATGCACAGCTTCCAACCCAGAAGGGCAACCCCCAAGGGGCTACAGATGAGTTGAAAGAAGATTTTTTTCTCTCTTTATTGGAAGGTGGTGGACCCTCCTAAAGCGATGTAAGGGGAATTTCCCTCTGATTGAGCAAGCCTCGTCTCAGATCAAAGTGTGCATATGTGTGTGTGTAAGAAGTGCTTTACATGTGATGAAGTCACCAGCACATTTAGATTAAACTAAAACAACTGCATGGCAGAGAGATTGAAGTATATGGAATATATGACTGATGAAGTGTAAAGAAGCTAGAGACGCACTGATTCCATACCCAGGTTTGATATCGGCTCCGATATTGACTAAATTAAAAATCAATATCATACAAAGCAATACAATTACAGCGATCTAGTTGCTTCAATTCTAAGTTTGCAACACTGGTTGCATCATCACTCAGAGCAGAGAAGTATTTATTTATTTTCGCTGCTGATGTAAACTTTATTTATTAATCAATAATTTTAAGTAAATTTATATCTGTGTTAACTTTTTACCCTTTTTCAACAAGGCTAAATGTTTATGTCAAGCCTGATCCCTTCACTCACATGGCAAAGTATACGCTTTATTCATTCAACAGTAGTATCGGTATCGGATATCGGCCGATATGCTCAGTACAGGTATTGTATCAGATGAAAAAACTGGACGGTGCATCTCGAAGCAGACTTAAATCACATATGAATACTTATTTACTATTTCCCTGTATTGTGTTGCACTGTACAGTGTCAAATCACATTGAAATATATCACATTATCCTCTACTGAATATTCTGTCACACCATCATATTTCCATCATAGCACAGTTTAAATGTCGTCCTGTTGCAGCAAGTTAGCCTCTATCACGTTGAGTCTCTATGATACATCGTAATGCATCATATCAGAAAACTGAAGCAGATTCTGCTGCTGACTGGCCATATAGATGGCCTTTTTTTTTTCCTTAAACTTTCCACCTTGTAGTTTAACAAATAAAGCTGACTGAGCAGCATAAAAGTCTGTCAAACAAAGAGGCCAATTAAAACATGTAGTGGGAGTTAACACAACATGCAAGAATAACAAAAGCCTAACTATCTCTCTCTGATCCTTTGTAACAACAGTAAAGTTCAACCTTCACTTCATTACCAGACTCATAAGTCTTCACACCAGACTGTCACTCCCACATATCTTTGAAGCAGTTTCACTAAAAACATCATCAGTTTTTCCTGCGGTGTGTTTTTCGTCATTATGATCCCGTTGCTTTTTATCCCAGCATACATTCATGTTAGATGTTGTCAAAGTTATGCTAGTGCTGCGTGTTATCTCTTTTGGTATGTCCAGTTGTTACTGGTGTTGTCCTTGTAGGTGTGTTTGCACTGGAGTAGTGGGAGTTGCTGACTTTCTAATGGATGTCAGGTCTCTTTACTCTTTCATGTCAGATGTTATGTGACACTAAAGACGGTCAAAAGTCGTAACCTCTCTCTGACAAGCTTATTTGGCTGGAATGGGTGTTAACCTGTCAGCAGAGGTGTCTTGTCTATCTCAAGAGACGTGCTTAGTTACACTAGTAGTTATAGCAAATGTAGGGGGTAGCCAGCTCTGTAGACCATATCATCTATAGTCAAATGGTTTCTGTGAGCTCCCTTGATTTTTCAAAGAAAATGACAAAAGCTGCCTGTCAGTAATATTTCTTCTTTAATTCCGTGAGTCAAAGTGAATTGTCTGTCTTTTTACACTTTTTTTTTTTAAAAAATCTGGAAATGATTATGGTCTCTCAGTGAATTACCCCTTTGCCAGCCCCACCCTAGAACTGCCGCTGACCAATCATACGTTAGCAACTGTAACTAAGGAAAGGAGTTTCTGGCAAACTTCACCTCCATACATGGGGCATGGACAGGATTTTCAAGTCTGATGACAGATATCCAGAACGTTTGGGTGATGTATTTGAAGCGGAGATAATCTGGATAAACGGTTTGTTATATGGAGTAAACAGGGGGGGAAAAAAATCTTGATAAACGGTTTGTTATATGGACTAAACAGCGTGAAATATTGATAAACGGTTTGTTATATGGACTAAACGGCGTGGAATATGGATTAAATAGCGTGAAAGACCTCACTCGCAGCTGCATGGAGGCTGAACACGGAGCTGGACAAACTCTTTATTCCGAGGTAAGACGCTAACGCCACCTAGCACAGTAGTTAGCTACAAGACACCGGCATAATGTTAAGTAAAATCTTCTGTTTTAACATGGAGTAAGGTAGCTGTGTGTCGCTAGAGGCTAAACAAATACACCAGATAAACACTAGTGAGTCACGCTGGTTGCCAAACAGAGACAAATGTAACACGGTCCTCTCTGCCAGTTTCTTGGTCCAGTAGCTGCTACCCTGATCAGATCCAGTATCTGCTATTCCGATCAAATCCAATGTATTGATCAAACTCATAATGTGGGAACAACATCCTGGTCAAGGGGAAAACATCCGGCAACAGGCTAAAACACGTGAGATACCTAAAACTTGCTGGAGTCATACACGACAGTGAGCTTAAAATAAAACAATCTGTTAACTTACTCTGCGATGCAAGAACGTTGTTGTTCCTTTATACGGTTGTTGTGGACATGAATCATCAAGACGTGGAGTCCACATATGTGGACTCCACACTTTTGGCTGTCTGCACCAGAATACTAAATTCTGTGTAGCTGGAACATGTACACAAACATGGCACTGCTATCTGATGATGTCAGAAGAGAATTTTTTTTAAATCCAGAATACTATTTATATATTCATCATATATTATTACATATCTATGATAAAAAAATATATACATACATTACATCAACACTGTAAATTGTAATATTGGTTATAATAGGATATATCTAGCAGATAGAACTTAATTATAACTTAGTTTTTAGTAATACCAATTTTAAATAAGTCGTAAGAACTTTGGAGGGCAACATGCTAGATAACTTAAAGGGGCTAGCGACAGAACAAACAAACATGCATGTCCATTTTTTTTAATTCTAGTGGGTGATGAAGCGCTAAATACCAAAAAGAACCCACGTTTCTCTCCGTTGCCTTGAACAGGCTGTGTACTGCAAAATGCGCTGCAATTCGGTGGCCGAGTTTCCCGCGCTTCCCTGCAGACGTGACGTCAAATGACGCTATCCGCATTTTGATACAGGAACAAGCCGGTCGCAGTACTTACAAACACTGTAAGGGATAGTTATGGATTCTTCTGCCGTCAGCAAATGATCCAGATCAACTGAAAAACACTAAAAAGTTTAACGACAAAGGAAAAGCTTAGTAAACAAAATGATAGCTTGGCGGCTTGGCTCGTGGGTGCAGTTACCTGAAGCGGCAGTCGCGGCAGTCACGAGTTTTGTTTCTTAATCTTGCCTCAAGTCCCTTTAATCAGTTTAATTGAAATGAGTTCTGGGAAATTAGGGATGGTAGGGGAGCAGGTTTCCCATAATGCAGTTTACTTCTTTTAACAATAAATTAGAGATAATTCACAGATGAGGGATTTATAAATAATGTTGATAGTGTCATGTGACTGCTCTCAACTTGTTTCTGTATATAACACCTACTATCCAGCAGCTGCTGCACCGCAACAGAGACGTCTGTGATCTGACATTAATTTTAGCTAAAACCCACCCAGACAAAGTTCTTGCTACATAGTAAGAATAATTTTGAGCTCACCAATCACTTTAAGTAAGATGAACTTGAAATCATCATGTGGTGAAAAAAATAAAATGAAGATTGTGTGAAGCATTTCATCTAATTTATGTTAAATTAGTCACATCTAGTTTCTTCAACAACCTCATTCACTTACAGCTTAATCAGATTATCAAGTTCAAAAAAGTTCTACAAACTTAAACCATTTTAGTTTATTCTACTTAATCACTCCAATTACTGAATACCTATTTTTTTTTGAGGCACCAAGTTTGTGTACTTTTTAAAAAGTAAAGCCAACTAGTTAGAATTTACAGCAGAAATCTATATACAAGCCAAACTAAGGCTCGTGTCTCAGCTCAGGAGGTTTTGTACTGCAACAATGACTGTTATGGGAAAGGTATGTCCAGCCAAAGGTCAGGACAGTCTCCGTTGTGCAGTGGTACAAGTTTTTCAGCAGAGGTGGAAGGAGTTTGTTCCTCCTCAGCATTCTCGGAAAAAAGAGATGCTACTGGGTCTTTTTAACAATGTGGCTCATGTTCACAGACCAGATCGTCTGAGAAGTGCAGCCCGAGAAACTTGAAGTTTGTAACACGCTCCAGCTCTTCCCCATTGATGCTCAGGCCTGAGTGCAGTGTGGTCCTCCACTTCCACAAATCAGTGATGATTTCTTTTCTCTTCTTGGTGCTGAGGTCACTGCACCAGGCTACCAATGGTTGGACTTCCTCCCTGTGATGGTGGAGATGCTCCTGTATCTGAAGACAACATGGTGAAGCACAGCCACTGAACTACTTGCAGAAATACTGTACAGTCGAACTAACTTGTAATTTTCCAGCAACTGTATTCCCACCTCCATTCAAGACGAAAAAGTCTCAGTGAGGCATGACCACAGCTCTTTCCAGCCGAGGTTATTTTCCCATCGTGAGGACAAACAGGATAAAATAAGAGACAAACTCTGACTCAAGTTTTTAAATTTGGAACAAAGCGTCACAAGTGTCATAGGAAAAGAACTGGATGGTGTGAATGATAAACACACGCTACATGAATAGTGTTAAAAAGCATGCACACTAGTTGCAAATATAAATGTCACACAGCTCAAAGGAAAGCCACAGCCCTTAACTTGCCATTGCATTGGGGGGGCGGAGAGGGGGGTCTGATGGTTTTTCTGTGCAAATTTGCACAGTTGTGGTTTTTGCTAAGAAAAATTGAAGGAGATGTAGAGTAAAGGAAATGCGTCAGCAGAGGAGAGCTACTAGCATCTCGGGACAAACCCACCCATTCACACACATATGAGAGTAAATTGTGTCTGAATATGGGTGTGTGTGGCCTGCATAGTCGGGGTCCTTATCTTGAAAGAAAAGTGAGTTATATATGCAGCTCTTTTGTTCATTCACAGTGTGCACGCATCATCTTTGATAAAGGAGAGAAAATAGCTTTTGGAGATAAGTCTGATCTGCGCAAAGTAAACCCCAATCTTCATTACCTTTGAGAGATCCAAATGTTTGCTCAGCCAACAAGACAAGCCGCGACATTTACTGTCTGTTTCCTGAGCTGCTGGAAACACAACTGAACATAATCATTTCCAATTTGTTTTCCTTCTCTGTTTTTCCCCTCTCTTTTTCTTCATCTCATCATCAGCCGTGCAGGAACCTGCTGCCCCAGACGTTTATACCGCATCCGTTTATCTGACTGCCTAAGGACTTGATTTGAGACATGAAATCAAAAAAGTTCAAGCTGAGGCAGGTTGAGTCTCCTCATATATTGAACGATCAGACCTCAGAAAAGATGTGATTTGAGTTTTGGCAAAACTTTATAACTGCTTTGCAAGAAATATCAATAAAAAGCTTTTCATACCTGAAGAGTTTTCTGTATTTGCCCCTGAACTTGACTTTAAGGACTTAGGGATTAATTGGATTTGTAAGACATGACTTGATCTGTGAGCTAAAGGTCCAATAGGTCTGCTTTAGCTGTCAAATACCTGAACACCTGTCTGGTTTTGTCATTGTTCTGTGCTGTTCTTAAAAGAATACTATGAATGTAGTATGAATATTGTGAAAAATACTTTACATACATTCCAAATGGTAAATACCTTAATCTTGTGGGCAAATAGCTCTGCATAAATGAGTTATTACTGTAGGAAATATTGCTGCATTTCAGAACATCTGACTAGACTGTGGCGCCGTTCACCGAAACTGGATGTGATGTTATGAGAAGCTCTACACTGCTGTCAATCACTGCGTTTACATGCAGCCAATAACCCTTTCATAACCGGAATATTAGCAATAACCCGGTTGCGGGTTGAAATCCGAATATGCTCATTTTCGGGTTTTTAAAAACCCGAATATTACCCCTGGGTTACTCCTATTCTAACCAGAATATTTGGTCATGTAAACGCTTATTGGAATATCTCCATTGAAAGAAATATTTAATTATGTTCTGCGCATGTTCTATCTGCAAGGATTCTTGGTCTTTTGATTAAACTACAGGGAGTATTTTGTACCAGCGATCAGACAGTGCTCTCCACAGCTTGCCAGTTTATCACCATGGCAACATGCATCCCGAGAAGAGCTGGTGTGCAAACAGTTACTTCGCGGGGCTCCATCACTCATCTGGCAAAGTTTGATAAAGGCGTGACAGGAAAACTCACTGACGGTTAACTTCATCATAACAACCGTTCCCACCAGTCCTGACTACGCACCTTCATCTGTCTGGGGGACTCTGCTGGAAATGGGAAGCGTGGATGTGCACATTTCCAGCTCCGAGCTGCATTTCCAGCACACATTCTCTCCTTCTATGACCCGTCAAGTAGCTACTGCTGGTGGGTCAGTACCAGCACAGCACCGCAGGAAAAGGACTGCTGTCGGCTCCGGACTGCAGTCAAGCCAGCCGCCTCTCGTGAATCTACGGTCAAGCCATCCGGCATTATTTTGGCTGTAACTCTGAAACTTGGCTGGCTTTCCGCAGTGGCACCGGATGGTTTATTATCCCTATCATCATGACGTTTTACGTGCGACGCAGTTTGGGT
Source organism: Atherinomorus stipes (assembly GCA_023101725.1). Lineage (NCBI taxonomy): Eukaryota > Metazoa > Chordata > Actinopteri > Atheriniformes > Atherinidae > Atherinomorus > Atherinomorus stipes. The sequence continues at coordinate 194,970 of JALJCO010009074.1, forward strand.
CGAGATATTCCAATTGATTTCAGTCATCATGTATACAGGAGTAACTGTCTGCTCACGGATGTAAACGGGTTATTCCTAATCTTTCAGAAACCACAATATTGACCTTAACCCGAATTTTGATGCCAATTAAACGTAGTCTATATGGATTTTAATGGGTTTATTGCAGTTTTTAAGTTACTTTTCCAGTTTTACAGACGGACAGTAATGACTTAGCCTTCTGTTGTATTGTCATTTAATGTTTAAAATCTCATAAGGACGCGTTTGTTTTTGTTTCCAACAGATCTTAAATACATTAGAAGAGGATAAAATAAGTCGCTCTTACCAGTTTAGCAGTGGTAGCCCTCCTGTACATCTCTGCTGGTAAAGTTCCCCTGTCTGCAGACATTGTTTACTGGAGGTGATGAGACTTTTAACACATGGAACTGTCATCATGTCTGCTGAATTAGTCTTCATTCATCAGTGTTTGCTACACAAAGCTGTGATGTCCAGCTGCGAACAGAGACAGCTTCTCCTCGGGTCTTCACGGGTCTTCTCAGACATCGTAGGACTTTCTGGCTGCTTCCAAAGATGCATCCTTCCCTCCCTCCTCATCTTTATAAATGGGAACTATTTAAAACTCGACTGGAACCATGTAAGTTGTTTTCGTCTCGATTTTAAAGGCTAATTATTTGTCGCGTGCTAGCGATTAGCTGCGAGTTAATTGTTAGCTGTGGCTGCCACTGTCACTCCTGACTCTGTCTTGCACCGGTACAGGTCTTGGTCCACTCAGTGCAGGTCTAAGCAGCTCTTTAACAGTTGTGGGTCCGCTTGGTGCTGTTCTGGGTCACTCCTTACAGTTCTCAGTCTGCTCGGTCTGGGTCTCGTGCATGCTGGAGCTGAACCGAGTGAACTGGGCTCTGTGAGAAAGTTCTAATGTCGGGTTCTAACCTGTAAGGTCTGATGCCCCCATATTCCTCAGTATCATCACACTCCTCTGAACGGGGTGATGATCCCACCACACAAACCAGTTCCACTCTAGCTGTTCTGCAGCATCTTTATGTTTTTCACCGCTTGGATTATACATGTAAAACAATGAGCCGACCGCATTCTGCTTCTAGCCGTGAAGTTGTGCCATGAAGAGGATAATTGCTAATGGCTAGCAAGCTGGGCCTTTCAAATATCTGATGTTTACGTGGATATAAGACTTCTAACTGCACAGAACTACTTATTTTTGTTTTGTTGTGTGTTTTGTTGTAATGCAGAATGCAGAATTAGAAGCTAAAGTCGCGTCATCAGCACTTTAAAGTACCCCTGGCATGAAATTTGCATTGTTTGAGGTTTTTGATCGTATATTTTAGTATCCCCAGCCTGTCTATGTCCCCTAAGAGGTTAAATTATAGATTTGCATTTCCTTTTTCCCTGGGTGTGTCTGCCTACATGGCGAAGTTAGCATTCACAAATGGGCTGATTGGCAGTTCAGTGTATTATACTCCTCAGGCAGCTTGTGACGCCATGACTTCCAGCCAATTACCCCCCTCCCCCGACCTACACTCTCCAATTCCCTCCCTCCGAGATCTACAACAAGAAACCGACATCATGGCGTCCCGTTCGCATCAGAACTGCGCTGTACCTGGTGTATGAAGGACAACAGCAATCTTTTTGTCCTCCCCAATGAAAAGCTTGTGGATGATTTCATTTCTGCAGGAATGAGCCGACCGAACTACCAGAAAATCTCCCTGCAGCTCAGTCTCCTCCTCAGGAGGTTATAACGGCTTCCAGCCACCATGAAGAAACACGAAGTTTCTAATAAACGTTTCTTATCATGTTCGTGTCTTTTATCTCTGAGGGAAACTGATGTTTGTGATGATTCCAGTTTATAATTCTTCCCGTTGTGCTCAAGTGTTCGGCTGCGTACATAGGCAATCGGGCCTTCATCATGATCATCATCACTGTTTCTGTACCGCTCCGGTCAGACGAAGACAGATCTAACGTGCAGGACTAGTGTAATATATCTTTAGTATTAACTATTAACTGAATTCGGGTCATGGATGAAGTAAATAATTCAGGGAAACTTGTTGCTGGAATATGATGCTGTTTTCTTCTTAAACACTATTCATACTCACGCATCAGCGTTTGTTTCATGACCGCTGTACGTCCTTTATAGATCCACAGAGGCTCAATACAAACTTCTTTAAGCCTGATGTGCAGCCGTGTTCAACAGAACACAGCAACTCTATTTTTTTTGTTTGTTTGTTTTACTCCAACATGAGTGTGTGGAGAGGCGCTTGTCAGCAGGTTCCCACTGAGTGTATGGGCGGATGTCTCCAGGTATCTTCGTATCACTCTGCCTCCTCTCTGCCAGAGCACCATGAAAACAGAAGCACATGTCACAAGCATGCCTTCTGGTCCTGCCCACTGAACCTCGGTCATTGTATACCGGTGCTAACAGTAGTGCTAACTAGTAACGCCTGCTATTCTATGACAAGGCGGAGTTACGGCGAACGATCCTTTCATACAGTATTCAGGTACTTTGAGTCTGACTAAAAAGGGACCAAAAGTCGCTGGGAATTTCATGCCACTGGCACTTTAAGCTCTTTAGTGAACATTTTTGAGATATTAAAAGACTTTTTAGACATTTTGTTTAATGGCAGAAAAAAATCTAGAGTATGTGTATAGTTTTGGCCAGACAGCATGACAACAATCCTTAACCCAATAAAGGAAGAATGGGTTGGAAATGGAAGGCAGGTGAGGAGGTTCACTAAAGATGAAAAAAGGAAAAGAAATACAGATAGATGGAAACTAAAAAAAAAAGAGCTGACTGCCAGGTAAAAGTATCTCTGGCATGCACCTTCTCTTAAAGTCTAACCAACACACACCCACACATGCATAACCTAAGCCATTTCTGTGATAAGGTAAAAAGAGCATTAGGTTTCCACTCTCTCCACAAACATTATCTGATTTAGAGGACTTCCTGCTTACTCTCCCTCCCTGCTCTGCTCCCTTCATTCTTTGATATTAATACCTCCACAGCATGTGCAGTTTCATCTGTATCTGTGCCAGAAACTGTATACAGTACACCATATAAAGTCGTTTTATGGGTGTGTGTGTTTGTATTCATTCTGTCTGTCTATTAATGAGTTTGAGCTCTTATTTCTGTCTTCTGTTACTATACCAAAAACTGATTTAATGAAGCTTTTTAACAAGCCAGACAAGAAGCATTCACATGATCAGTATAGTCTTGCTGACCAGTCTACAATAACCTACTGGTTTTAAGTTAAAAAGAAAATTTCATGAGTAAGCTCCAACTCCACTTTATATACAATGTGGAAAAAAAAAGACACAAGGAAGTAACAAAGAAAAAAAAAAGAAGAACATGTAAAAAATTAATTGAATTATAATATTTGCAAAAACAATAAAATAAAACAGGAAATAAATATTTCTTGATTAAAAACATAAAAAAAAATAAAAAAATAGGTGGAAAAGAAAGGATTGGAAAAGAGGAATATTAAAAGAAGGGAGAAGAAAGAAAAAAGAGAGGAAAAAATAAAAAAATGAAGATAAGATAAAAAGAAATGAAAAAAAAAGAAAAAGGAAATAGGTAGGAAAAAGAGGGGAAGGGAAGGAGGGAAGAGAAAGCAGAGAATATAGTGGGGGGATGTGTGGTGTGGTGGTTGGAGGGTAGGTAAGAATAAGTGAAATAAAAAGTAAGAAAATAGGTAAGAATAAATGAAATAAGAAAATACTTAAATAAATGGTTATTTATATGTATGTTATTCAAGGGACGTAAGAATATAATGACGAAAATAAAAATGGTGAGGGATAATAAACAAAAAAGTATATATCACTTTGAAAAACAACACAGTTGACCAAAGAGCTTCACAGCTAGATAGAATAGATGAAATATAAATTAAAGAATAAAAAACATATAATCAGCTAATAAAAGTTGAAGTTGAGAATAAGCTGAAAATATTGCTGAATGATATTGAACAACCTACTGTACAATGATCAGTAATTTCAAAAAAGAGGTGACAAATGGCAAGATTCCAACAATTTTCCCATTAACAAATGGATTTAAATGTCCTTTGAAAGCCTTTAAACTATTCTGTGCATTTTTTACTTCAAAACTGGACTACTGCAATTCTTTATTATTGGGTTCTCTCAAAATTCTAAAGTTTAAAATTTTACTCACATATAAAGCTCCAAGTGAAGGTCCACTATCTTACAGATCTCATCTAGGATTTTTTGCATCAGCTGGTCACTGGCATGGTGCTGCTTCCTGAACTTAATTTTGAACTAGCCGGCACATTCACACAAAAAAAAATGTTGATTCATAACCTGAAAAATCATCTCTTACTGACGGGCAGAGGTGGACATTACAGGTGTCAGTTGTTTGCGGATCTGCTTGTACATTTAGAGCGGGTGTTTTCAAACAAGCTCATCTACCGAGAAGGGTCTATCTGCGGCTCGCAAGACAGGGGCGTGTCGTAGAGTGGGCATGTCGTAGAGTGACGTTACTCGACAACACGCCCACCAGGCCAATGAGAGCACGGTAAAATCTAGCCCTACCCCTGACCCTTCCCCTAAACCTAACCAGACCCACCCACAATGCGACACGCCCACTGTAGGACACGCCCACTGTATGGCACGCCCACTGGGTTGCAAGCCGCAGAACCCCCGAGGGGGGGGGGGGAGGGGGGGGAAAAAAAAGGGGGAAAAAAAAAATGGAAATGAAAAAAAAAAAGGAAAAAAAAAAAAAAAAAAAAAAAAAAAAAAAAAAAGGAAGGAGGGATAGATACACTTGCATCTACCTGCAGAGGAGCTGTGCTGATTAAAATCAGCTGTTTTAGTGATTGGTTGGAACAACTGCTGGACAGGATTTTTACTTTCTGGACCACGGATTACCAGAGGTGGACATCCCTGGTCCAGAAAGTAAAAATCATCTCTGAAAAACAAGGAGGAAAAAGTCTGAATACTACCCCAGAGGGCTGCACAGTGGCATGGTGGTTAGCACCGCAGTCTCACAGTAAGAAGGTTGCTAGTTTGATTCCCGTCTGGGGAGGGGGTTTGAACGATTCCAACAGTGGCCTTCCTGTGTGGAGTCTGCATGTTCTCCCCGTGTGGTTCTCTCCAGGTCAGCTTCCTCCCACTGTCCAAATTAACCTAACATGCATGTTAGGTTAATTGATCATTCTAAATTGTCCCTAAGAATGAATGTGAGCATGCATGGTTGTCTGTCTCTTTCTGTTGGCCCTGCAACATAAACTTGTAGTCAAGACTGCCCAAACCAAGACGCTGACAAGACCAAGACTATTTTAGCTTGAGACCAAGAAAAAACATATTTTTTTTTGCCATTTTTCATGAATTGTAGAACCTAAACACCATACTGGGTTCAGCTGCTGAGTATAAAAATGAGATTTTATTATTTTGTACTTGAAGGGCTGAATAATGAAATATAAAACAAAAAACAGTGCCAGGAAATTGTAGGTTACAAATCCCTTCAAGACCACTAGGCCAGTCCAAGACATTATGAGACAGAGAGACCCGAGGCCAAGACCGAAACCGAGACCAAAGACTTCCGAGGCCGAAACAAGACCAAGACCGCGAAAAAGCGGTCTTGAGACCGGTCTTGAGAACTACAGCTCTACTGCGACAGACTGGCGACCTGTCCAGAGTGTACCCTGCTTCTCGCCTGACAATAGCTGGGATGGGCTCCAGCAACCCCCCCGACACTGAACTGGATAAGCGGCACAGAAAATGACTGATGACTGACCGCTACCCCAGACCAAATAATCAGTCAGCTTTAGAAAGTCAAGAAGGAAAACCACAACAGAAAGAAGACTTGTTTTCATCTAACAAGTCTTACTTTTTCTCTTTGTCTGTAAACAGGAGCAATGTAGATAAAATTTTCCCACAAGGGATGAGTTCATATTGAGCCTTAAAGTAATTTATTCAATACCCGGTCAGCTACAACCAAAGAAGCTGGCCAGGTACAATCTCTTCCGCCTGGTTTTCTACAGATGAAGATGATGGGATGGCTATTGAAAATAAAGTTCACATCGGCTGATTAAGATCATGATGAGAATCTTTAGTTAAGAATTAACTGGGATGCCACTGTCTTATGTTGCCTGGCAACTAGATGTCTGATATTATTGCCCTACCGATTTTATCGGCTGATGTCAGCATTTAAATGTGATATCATGAAATACTGGTATCAGCTTTTATCATACCGATATTTCTACTAACGAAATCTCACAAGATTTCATATCAGAACACCGAGATCCCACGAGATTTAAACCAATTTAAATTTCGGCAGAATGTTTCGGTAAAACATATCATTAAACTAAGTTGGTCGTCTAAATATTGTTTGTTTTAGAAAATGTATGCAACAGTATCACGGAGTCGAATACTTACAGTAACCAACTTGCAGGATAAAAAAATCAAAGTTGTTTATGTTTCACTTCAATAAATCAATTCCCCTCCTGTACATGTATCCTGGGACAAGTATTGGTCCAGTTATGTGGTCAGGTCAACTTCTCACCATAACTCAATTTAATTGTGTAAATACTCTCCCCTTGTCTGCCCAGACCTACCTTTCCATTAGAAATGCAAACACATAAAGGTCAGCAGCTTAGACTTTGTCTCCTTAAACATGTTCAAAAACTTAATTTACTGTCTGTGAGGAATTATTTTAAATAATGCAAACAAAGATAGTTTGAAGAACTAAAACTCTGATTCGGCTTTACTGTTGTACAGTTGTGCAAGTGTGTGAGTGTGTCTTTAATGTTAAATGCTGGATTTGAGTTTCACTTCCCCACTGATGTCATATCCACTGTCCCCACTCTTTTCCTGTTTACATGAGACAACTCTTGGCGGGAACATCAGCGGAAGATCAAGTCCCCCTTTCTTTAGATCCAGATAAGTCCATAAATAACACCACAGGCTGATTAAAGCAACACTATCGTTCCTTTGGCTCTTATGTCCCTCTGATGGAATTGATCAATGGTGGAGAGCAGGAAGCTGAAAGTTAAAGCAGCTCAAATGGCCACATTTTCTTTTCATCTTATTTCCTTTCAAAATGGTTTTGCGTGTAATATACATAAACACACACACCTACACACAATCACACACACTATTCTGAGAGCTCTCTAATGTCCTGCCATGCAGGTGTGTTTTAATCTTCTAAATCCAATAATAATGGCAGTCCTGATCTTCACATAATCCCATAGAGTTCAATGGGACAGCTGTATGATGTGCTACCAAATTAACAGACAGGCTCACACAAGTATAAACACACACAAGCACAGAGACACAAAATGTGTAGCCTGTTTAGAACACTACATTGTAATACCTAAGGAAATACTGACCCTATAACATCATTTGATGGCGGCATTAATAGTTAGATTAAAGAGTAACTCAGGAACAAGCGGCAAACTCTGCCAAAGACCAGTGAAGCTGACCTGGAGGTGAGAAAAATTGTTGTTCAACCCTCATCTGCTAGGGGACGGCTGCAAAATGCTCTCAATCCCCGTAGACTCCCATGTTAAAAAGGCCATCATTCAAAATATAATTTTAGGTTTGATACGTCAATTTTACCTTCATGTCAACTATGACAGGGCTGATTTTTTATTTTATTTTTTTATAACTCGTCTGTTAAGATGTTGGTTAAAGCCAGAGTTGGTAATTCAGCTCAGAAACACTTTTGGTTATACTGGGTGAAATGGTCCTTCCATCCTGACAGTCGTCAATACATCATGGATTCATAAAAAGGAAGGAAAAAAGTCAGACCTCTGTGAGAGCTGCAGTCCTGTAAAAACTCTGACTAACCCCTGCCATTTGCACCGAAAGGAATTGGTAATTCGCAACTTATAGAAAGAACGAATCGATGCCTTTACATCTCGTCTCTGTCCCTCCCCTCTCACCATCCCCCACCTGACCCCCCTGTGCGCCGCTCACTGTAAACAAATATGGCTAACGGACTGCTAACTGCTACGCCAAAAAACCAAACCAAACCAACAGATAAGGATTAAGTCTCGGAGAGACATAATTGACAGGCGGCAGATTGGCTGCCAGTTCTAACACTGGTGGCTAGTAGCCATCTCCCTGCTTGCTCCCAGGAAAACCTCAGCCTGTAGCAAAGTCCACAGTGGAGATTTTCAGTTGGATAAAGGCCCATTTATGCTCCCTAACATACATAAATAGTAAAGCACACTGTTGACAACTTTTTAGGGGCAAAAGTCACTGTTGGTTGGCTCAAAAGTTACCAGAATTTGCTAAATAACATCACCGCAACAGACAGTCACAATCATGCATACACAGTTCCACATGGAAGTGTCTGAAATATTTTTTGACACACTACATTGCCAATTTACAAGGGTACTGAAAGTGTGATATACACATTTAAGTCAGGGTGCAAAGAAGACCCAGGTGTGCCACAAGGCATCATGGGAAATAAGCAGCAACTTACATTAGGATATAATGGACGATTTATGAAACGATTACTAACATATTTGTCCGATGGGCATTGCGGCAAAAATAGAATATTCATTCATTGGCTGTCAATCATTCGCTCCAATGCTCACTGCTCCCTTTTCTTTGCCCATTTTTATATTTTCCAGGAGATGCATCATGACTAGGTGGTGATGGTGGGAACCGACCAAATAGCTTCACTTAAACTCTTCAGAAACCAATGGGTCACATCAATGGAAATTTTGTCTAGTTATTACTCATTATATGGTTTTTATAGAGACAATGATAACAAACTAATGAACCTGAGGTTGTGTTTGTTTGAAAAAAATGACACCATATACACCATATATACCATATACTCAGTGTGCCCAGTTAATAAAACCCCCTTCCACAAGTTTCATTCAGCTACTTTTCTTTCTGCAAGACAACATATCTTTTCCATACAGTTACACATTTATGAAATAATGATCTCAATCTCATTAATCCAAGCTCTTTAAAATTGTCAGATAATTTCACCATAAAATTACATTTTATGTGGTTGCAGCGTTACTACTAAGTTTTTTTTTTTTTTTTACATCAAAACTTTTAAATCGGTTAATATTTACAAGTCAAAATATGGCCCAGCTTGAAAATTCCTGCAGGTTTCATTCAAATAATAATAATGATAATAATAATAATTATATATACTTTATTAATCTCAATTTGGAAATTTGTTCTCTGCATTTAACCAATCTCAGATTGCGCCTGAGAGCAGCGGGGAGCCAATTGTAAGGCAAGGCAAGTTTATTTGTATAGCACATTTCATGTACAGGACAACTCAAAGTGCTTTACATAAAACATTATGTAACCATAACTAACCAAGTTGTCAGAAACATAATTAGCCACATGTTGGCTAATACCTGCTAGTATCAGATATATTGCAGATATCCAAAATGAACTCCTCAGGCTGAGTTAAGGATATTTTTGGATCTTTGCTCACAAAGCAGAATACGGTTATATGAGAGATACAACCGCACAGCTCTCTGCATCGGTTGATATCAGATATCGGAATTTAAGAGTTGGACAATATCGGTATATTGGATATCGGTTAAACAGCCTATATCAAACATCCCTAATTTTAATTATAATTATTTTAAACTAAGCTTACAGGAACAAAGTTAGAAATATAAAAAGCTACATGTCATTTAGTAAAGTTACAAATAAGTCAAAAAGGCACTTTCTCCTGCACCGTATGTAACTGTGGAAAAAAAACAAATTTAAAATGAGGATCAGGCAAATGTTTGGTCTCCTGTCTTTCTTCACATATTGTACACGCACACACACTCAAACACACACACAGCCTAGTTATTAATATCTTGTTGTAGATTGTGGAAAAGACTGTTCCCAAATAGCAGATGGGGGGATTTACAGCTCTGAGACAATGGAAGAAAAAGAGGGAAATCAAGCCCACTGACATCACGAACAAACTCACAAGGGCGTACATGAATGTAGGAATTACAGAGAGAAGGAGAGGGATTAAAAGAAAGAAGTGATGGGAAAAAGATAATAAAAACAATGACATCATAAGTCTGGCGAGATCATTTGATTACAGAAAATTGGTGATTGAGGTTAAGAAACGTGACTGGTTCTGGATTTTATGGAGTGTGGTGGAAGGGATGAGGGATGGAAAACGAGGACAGAACAAAGAGGCTGTATGGGGCCGAGAATAAAAGAGCAAAAGAAAGTCAGGAGTAAGAACAAAGAAAGTTGTGACCTCGCATTTCAAAAGTAGAAAGTGATGACAAGGTGATGACAGGAGAGAGAAAAAGAAAGGGAGAGCAGATTTGAAAAGTACTAATAGATAAAATGGGTTTAAAACAGAAGGAATGTAGGGAAAGAAGTAAGAAATGTAGATGATAAAAGACTGTCGAGGCAAGCAGCAGGATGTGAAGCACTGAAGGAGAGAAAGAGGGGGAATGACAAAAATGAATGCACAAAAAGGAAAGGATTAGAGAATGAAAACATTGCAAAAAAATATGGCAATGTATAATTTATTCCAGGAAAAGTTGGTCAGAGCAGGAGAGTAACTTTCTGGATGAAATGGAGCGCAAAATGTAATAGAGGAGCAATAAAATTCACCATGAAATGAAAGAAGGCAGTAGACCAGATTATATCTTGAGGTATGTCTCTGAAGTTTATGTATAAGAAAATATCGCCTACGGTGTGTTTTGCAGACGTGTTTTTAGATAAAGTGATTTTGGTTATCTAGCATGAACGGATAAGACTGATATCAGGAAAATGGTCTGGATTAGATTACATTTTATTAGATTTTAGTTGACATTGCTTCTCTGCAGGATAAATTGCCAAAAATAGACTTGACCTAAATATTGGTCACTGAGATTTAGGGAGCATTTGTACTGAGAGTACTGCAAACCTTTGTGAACTATAGTTATGCAAAAATGTCTCCGCAGACACAATTGCAGCTTAATGAGGAAGATAGTAGCAAAAGGAAAAAGGCAAAGAGGGAAAGAAAGAGGCCATAAAATATGGAAATGGGGTGAAAAAAAAAGCAGGCAATTAAAGAAAGATGAGGGGAGAAAACATGGCCCTCATTAAACCACAGCTGAGAAAGTAACACTACAGCTCCTTCATTAATGGGTTGGTGTGTGATCTCATGTGTAAGTTTGCATGCAGTTCTGCAGCTGCATGCCTGATGTTATGTGTGTCTGGTCACAGCCCGAGGACGTGACTGACTCAGTGACTAATTGTGCCGTCTGCTCACCATAACAGACACACTCCCATGCACACACACCGAGATTATGCAATCATCAAGAAGCATCATTAGGATAATCTTCTTGGCCTGGTATTCTTTTTTTCCCCTTAGAGGATGAATATCAGCATGTCTAGATTACTCTGTGGTCTGAAAATCCCTTACTTTGCTTGTTAGATCCCTGACCTCTGCTTACATTACACCATCCCTCCGTTCTTTGGTCCCTTGGTCCGTCTCAGTGTCTGTCCAGCACAGAATAACTAATCACCTTATAAAATTTCTAGAGTGGTTTTCCCATAGTTGCAAATAAATGTCCTCAGTTTTCAGTCATTTTTCAACTTTTCCTCAGTAACACATTGATGCTTGTGAAGGATGAGCCACAAAATAAGCCTCTGTAAACACAGATAGTGTTAATACCAACTGAAAACCATCTCAGAACATGAAGTGCAGCCTTTTGTATCTTAGATCCAATACTACATACATTTAATTCAGCATTCAATATGTGAAGTCCGGGATTAAAAACTACAACTGCACTCTATAACTGGCTTGCAAAAATATATCTATTTGATGCATTCAATTACTAGATTCTCAGGCAAATGACGAATGACTTGGTCCACATAGTAAGTGAGGTGCAGCAACACAGCTGATGGTGATAAAGAAGTGGCATGGTATTGTGACAGTGTGGGTCCACAGGAATATCCCTTTGGCTGAATGTAAACGTGCGTGACTGTCATCAGGGGGTCTGGGGACTGAATCTAGCCTGAGCCCTCATTTACAAACCTTGCCACCGTATGACAATCGATAACTTAACGCTGAAATTTTAGATGTTTGGCTTGTCTGACATGACAAGAAGGATCAAGCTAAAAAGGAGTAAAAGCTGGGAGAGCCATCATGTTCAGTAGTTTCTGCAGCATGAGTGCAACACTGTAATACGTCATTACTGTAGATGTTGATGGGGTTTGCTGATTCAAGAAAGGTATGGCTATGGCATCATCAGTTCAGAAAGATGCATGTGAGTTGTACACACTGAAATGAAATGGTGGCTTTTTCAAATCTGCATGTGTGTGTGTGTGTGTGCGTGTGTGTGCGCGCATCTGGCATATGAACCAGGCTTTGTGGAATTGACTAAAGCCCCGTTTACACTAGAGCTCCAGCTTGGAACAGGGCTGTTTGGTGCGGTTTGGTCTGGTGAACCCTGATCTCTGTTGAACTTCCACAGCTAACTGTACCTATACCAAGTAGGCGGCGTAGCAGTGATAGCGACAGGTGCATCAGCTGTATAATAACATGATACTAGAGCTTTCCATGATTTATAAAGATGAAGAATGGTACACGGACAAAGGATGTCAACGGCTGTCAAGATAAACCCTTTCGGGTTGGATTGGTAAGATTGAGCTCTGAGTAGAAGGGTCCCAAAAACAGTGGGATGGTAGTCTGGCAACTGTCCCATTTTTTTCCCCGTGGAAACTTGGGTCCCGTCCATACGAAATCAAACTCTGGCCTAAAATCACAAATTTTTCACCAAACCAGCCTCTCATCCATACGAAGCCGGCATTTCGAGAGTCTGCAAAACGATCTTTTTTTTTTATCAAGCCTTCAGAGTGGGAAGATTTTGAAACGCCGTTTGTGCGGTTCCATCTTTAAAGGCCTCCTTCCACTGAAAACCCGTTTAACTTGCTCCTTCTGAAATACGGAGAGTTTCCCCTTGTTTACTTACACATGCTGACTTGCTAGCGTTGCGTTCCCCACAGTCGGCTGTGCTTTCTCATCAGAGAAACAAGCAGAGAAAAGAGCGAATCGGGAACAGCCTTGCACTTCTACGTCACATTGCGAAAAGCGTATCCCACGTGGGGTTTCTATCTGTCCATTGGAAGGCAGGTAACCCTCCACTACAGACTAGAAGTGAAGACAGCACGACTGTAGCTTCGGAGTTGAGAAGCTAATTAGCTAACTGTTTGTTAGCATGGCGGAACAAACTTGTTTGTCGGCTCTATTTCCTGTCTGTGACAAAATAAGAGCGGAGGGCGGAGCTTCCTTCATACACTGATGGGAAGGAGCCAATCAGACGGAAATTCATGAGAAGGACCCGGAAAAGCCTGCCGTTGGACCACAAGCCTCTCTTCTAGTATACAAATACAGCTGGATACAAAGATACCAGAAGGTTTTTTTAAACAGAAACGATGCAGAATGCATTCAATAATAATGGAGAACACAGAAATATTAATGAAATGACCACGGAAGTACAACTTTAAGATCTGACCGTAATTTTTTTTCTCTTACACGCATGTGTCATAGCTTCGCCTCTAAACATGCATGTGCTACACTCAGCATCACAACAACAATGGCGCCGTACAGTGTTGAATGGTTTCTGCTCGTACCTGTTCGCCCACTTGTACTTTTCGGTTTGGTTGTTCTTCTTCTTCTTGGGGGTTCTGGCAGATCACAACCATAGATCGGAGCATTTGGTTTGGTTGTTTCACGTTGTATACATATTTCTGCGCATGCCCAATATTTCATCGCCTGTTTTCGCCTATTTATGCTTTAGCGCCACTTGCAGGGCTGGCATATATTTTGTAGCGTTTCCATGCATTCATGTGGTCGATCACATTTATTTTACGTCTCCGTCTTTAAGACAAACGTTCTGGAAAATATGAGCGTTTTGTGTTCGTTTGACTTTGTGTGGACATGGTCTTAAAATAATGCGTATACGTAGGTCCAAATCAGCTTCTTTTTTTTTTTTTTACCACCTCTCTTGCTGGTTCAGAGGTATTTCAGTCATACTCAACCCTCAATCTCACTCTGTAATGTCCATTTAGATGCTGAAAATACTTAAATTGTCAGTTACTTTAGACATGAATTAAATAAATACAAACTACATTTTAGTTTACACAAACTTCAATCTGAACAATTGTACTAATGAGACCTAAGATGTTACTGAAAATGTAAGTGTGCATAGATTAAATTAATGGTTGAAGGTAGTGAAATGAAAATTGAGTTAATTTGTTTTTTTAAAAAAGCTCAATCACAATTTAATCCACTAAAGAATGAGAGCCAAAAAAGGGTGATGCTCTCACTTATTAGCTGCACAATGAGGAAACTTTCCATACACATATTTGCTGTACACACACCACAGAGCAGAGAAAGTACCTTGAGCACTTGCCATTTACTCTGTCTCTAGATTTAGAGATGATAAAACATGCTCAGGCATACTCAGAGAAATCTTAGTTGACATTTATCATATTGTGTTTTTTTATGTGGCATGTCAGTGTTGTTTATGATCGCCAGCAGCATTTTCACCTCCATCCATCCACTGCAGCTGTATGTGTGTGTTTGTGTGTGTGCGTGTCCACTGAGGCGAACTAGATCAAAACGGAGTGTCAGCCACAGTTCAGGTAACACTGAAACAGCAAGCAACAAGTGAAAATCAAAACATGGGCAGCTGGTCTTACACAGAAAGTGGATTGTATGCTGTGGAAGAGTTAGCACAGACAAATCCAAAGTGAAAAGAAGCACAAATGAGACAGATATGAGGAGGTGACAGACAGGACAGGAAAGAGAAGGAGAGTAAAAGAGTTCACAGGAACTTATTCTGATGCATTTGCAGTGATCGTAACGGACAGCGGAAGGACAGCATCAGTGAAATGATGTGTTTAAATGGACCACCATCATTATACTGTAGATAGATTTAGCAACTTTCTGATGAATGTAAAAATGACTTTAAGAGTACACTGTAAAATGTACCATTGGTAGTTCCCCACAGCAGCTAGAGTTTGGGCTCGCACCGACTATTTCTGTATGTTGAACTAGACATTTCCTCCTCTGCTGTTAGCCGTATGCCTCTTGCCACTGGTTTTCTCGTGGTCTTCTTTTTTGTCTTTTTTGTTTTGGAGAGGGTGAATCCTTAAACTCGGCCTGAACCCCAAAATCCCCCTACACACCAAAGATGTTTAAAATAAATTGGGAAGTCATCCATTCTCCCTCCCTCCTGATCTCCATACTCTGGATTCCTTCCCTCTTTTCAAATCCAGACTCAAAACCTTTCTGTTCAGACGGTCTTATTCCACCTAAGTCCACATGCATCACTCCAATGTTGTTTTTCCCTGTTTTACTTCCTGTCGTTTTGTTTTCTGTGGTACCTCTTATGCTTGTGTTTTTACTGTTTTAGCTTCCTGTTTTTAATGTTTCATCTGCCTGTACAGTGTCCTTGGGTGTTTTGAGAGGGCGCTTTCAAATGAAATGTATTATTATCATTATTATTATTATTCTACCACAAGGTGTCGCTACGTGCTCGGCAAGCAACAACCTCCGGTGGCCAACTATGAAGCTACCCGGAAGAAGCCATTCTTTGTAGTTCTCCCTTGATCCGGTGGGGGCTGTCTTACCTGTTTACCGCCGCGTAGGGGGCTACTCTCCGTGAGCTCCTGTTAGTTTCAAGTTAGCTCGGTTAGCGTTTAGCCCAGAGTACGTCAGTTGTCAATCATTTTCCCCACAGCTTGGAGCGGCCTTGCCTTTGCTCATTTTAGTATTTTCCAGGAGTGATGATGTGACACGGCAAGATGGCGACGGTGGGACACCCCCAACTGGCTTCACTTTTAGCTCTTCAGAAACCAATGTGTCACATGAGTGGAAGGTTCGTCCCTCTCTTTTAACGGTCCATGGTGCTTGCTCGCTGTTTTTGTTGCTGTTTTCTTCTGTTGAGATCTTGGTTGAGATAAGTGACCTGACTACTTGCAATGCAGAGTAATATTAGATTAACTGTAAGACCACAGGTTTAAAAAAAAGGAATAAAGATCTGTTGGTCATTATATTGTTTCAGCGGTCATTACATGAAAATAATGACCACTGAAACGTTTGGAAAACCCATTCAAGTCAACGGAGCATTCCACTGCATTCTAAAGAGCTGTTTAATACATTTCTTTATGTAACTCTGCCAACATACCTTCTTTGTCAGTTTTATGTTGGTATCACGGCAAAGAAGGTATCAGCAGCCATGCATTTAGACCGGAGCCCACTGTCCGGCAAAAATATCTCCACTCTGACTCACAGCTAGCTCCATCAATATTACTGATTCGCTAATCGTTAGCACTCATGCTGTGCTCACTGGACACATCTTTTTCAGTCAAGAAACTTCCGTTTCATCACACAATGCCGGACCCATCAATAAACTCAGTAAAGTAGACAGAATCAAAGGTCTGAACCCATGCAACTGGAAATATTGTCTATTTCTGACTTAAGTTGTCTGCCAGCCTCAGGTGTGCGATGAGGAGTCAAATAGAGTAAGATGTGTTCACAGCTTTCCTTGTGATGTTTTTGCTGTAAATTGAAAATCTTCAGCTAAAAGGATGAAAGGTAGAAATGGTGCCAAAGTAAGGAAAATCAGTCACATAGTCTCAGCAACTGAGCATGTACACTGCTAGCACATGGGAAAATTAGATTCTCTTTGAGATCACCACCCGGGCAAACATGAGTGTCTGCAGCTTGCTTCACACTCTTCATCTGGCGGATTTGTTCTCGTAAATCTCTTCCCCTTGCACACTCAGACACACACTCACTCATGCATTCAGACACTTAAGCTCTCTCACACTTTCCCTCCATCCATGGTGGCCTTTTATGAATCAATAGCTCCATTGATAGACTTCCATGAGTATCTCTGGGTGGCTTCTGCTTTTGGGGCTAAAACCACCATTAAACATCCTTCCTGGTGTTTCCACAGACTCACACACAGATTCAAAAATTTAAAATCAACCATTTTAAATTAATAAGCTGCTTGCTGTCCATGTGAGCAACTCAACCACATACAGTCCTCACGTAGCATAATGTTACAGTAAAAGTTAAATATTCTTGATGATCGGATATTCGGATTTTCAACTAGTCTATCTGTTGTGCAGTTTTCAAGAGCTAACAAGGCACAGATTAACAGCAATTTCCTTGTAGATGAAAGGGAATTTTGCCTCCAAAGAGTGATATGTTGAAAATTATATTAATGAAAAGGATTTGCACAATGATATCACAAGCTCTGTAATACAGTAGTATGTTTTTTCATTTACACTACACTAAATACTGTCAGTTTTAAACAAACGTTACTTTAAGAGGTTATTTTCAGCATTTTTAAACACAGAAGTACAAAGTCTTTATGGCTTCTGAGAAAGTCTGTGACATCTAAGATGCTTCAAGTAAAGTCATCTTGTTTTCTCTTTTGCTTTTTCTCTATTTAAACACCAATACTCACATAAAAGGCTTAGTAAGTGGTATAGTAATACTTACCTGTTAAATAGGGGAAACTTGAAGGCCATGAAGTTAATTAAAATAACTTGATGAATATTCTTCATTACCCAGACTTAAATCAGATGAGAGTGCGACAACTTTGCACCTGCATGTCTTATATATATATATATATATATATATATATATATATATATATATATATATATATATATATATATATATATATACATATATAAAATTATATATTGTAAAAACAGAAGCAGTCAAAAGAGAAAAAATCCCCTAAACATGGCAAATCAGAGCAGAGTAAATGAAACAAGGTTATTACTTGTTGTGCAGCTGCACTTAAAGGAGCCGTATCATGCTTTTCAAATGTTCCAAAAGTCAAATATAGGCATTTATAAGCTAGATATGTTCCCATCGTTACTATAGAAACTAATTTGGTGTTAAATATTAGTTTTTCTATCGTCTAATTTCCAACACGGAAGTAAGATGGCTGACTGTACTGAACCGCGGAGCTCTCGACCAATTGCAGCATGTTTTACGCCCATTTCATGACGTCGCCCCGGAAGAGACACTTATTCTGAAGGGTCACAGAATTGTCTGTAGCACCGGCACCGGCAGCTCTCATGTGGATGTTAGTAGTAAACATTGATGGATAATTACTCCGATCGACGGGATCAAACGGAGCAGCCTGTTATGGAGCTGTATGCGCTCGACCCAGAGTCTGATATGGAGTTTGAAGTACACGCAGTACCACAGAAGTACCACAGAGACCCCTGACAAGTAAGTAAATTAGCGAACAAATCATAGCCTAACAGTTAGCATTGAGCTGAGAGATGTGTTGACTCACCAGTGCTGTTGTCTGTCCATGCGCGTTTTTATAGTAGGAACTGCGTCAGGTTTCAGAAGTAATCCCAGAGAAAAAACACTTTACTGCCCGAGATTCATGAAGTTGTCAGGAGTGAAGTTCACACACAAAGTTGAGTTTTTTTCCTGCTCCTGAAGTTAAAATCCAACCACTTCTGGCAAGTCGATTCATCCAGTACAACAAATACACTCCCACGCTGAACATAACTGCATTTTTCCCAACTTGCTGTCCTCTAGAGCTTAAAAAAAAAGAAAAAAAAAAGGAAGAAAATTCTCCTGAACTCTGGATCAAACGTCTGTTAGCTGATGGCTGCTTGTCTCTGAGGAAATCTTCCTGCAGGTGTTAGTTTCTTCCTCAGAGAGTGTGTATATGATTCTCTGAGTTTCTGTTCAACAGAGGGCGTCTTGCTACGACACTGAGCGTGCGCATTTGGACTTTCGTGATTGGTGCCACGTTCATACGTAACGCGGTGGGTAGTCAGCCGTTTGCAGGGAGGTAGCGCTTGGTTTAAATATTCATGTAGATTACTCAAATATGCATGAATGAAGAAAAATAACGATTTAAATCATTTCTTGATGAGGTAATGACACACTGACATGCTGAAAAGCTCTTAAAAGTCCATTTTTCATGATAGGGCTCCTTTAAGAAGGCTGGCTGGGTAAACTGGAATAAAAGAAATTATGTGCAATATCTTTTGATTTGAAAAAAAGTATTTAAACAGAAGTAGATATAATCTTATACAGACATAAACTTGTGATTTTATTGTTAAATGTAGTAGATTTAATTTGTTGCATTTACATCTTGCCAGATTAATCGTTTTCAGTGGTAGAGGTTGCAAATTGTTCAAAAGTAATTATTGGTAAATTTGGTCTGCATGAGCACATGAGCTATTGGGATGTAGATGAAAATAAGACAGTAAATAGTGATAAAACTCAGTAATTACTAACATTAATCCTACTAAAATGTTAATCGTTTAATTTATGAAATCCAGAAATGTAAATGGACAGAAAAAAGTTTGATAAAGCTTCATTAGGAAATTGTTCTTCGTAAGAGAAATAATTTGATTTCTTCCGTCTTTTTTTTTTCAGAACGTGCTGTGTATATGCCTTCAGTTGAAAAATCCCTTTTCAGACAAGCTGTGGGCAGTGCTCCAGACATGAGCTCACAGGGAGACTCCCTTTGGTGTGGTGGTGGAGGTGATAGGTGAGGATTTGTGTTGCCTATAACACCCAGGTGGGGGGTGCAGGATTTTGGAAACATACCATTTTGGTATGTTTGTGTTCTGACGCTCAGGTGCACACTCACCTAAATCTATGCATGCATACACTTGTACATGTGCATTCATCCACAAACAAATATTTAATGCGCACACAAATAACTCACTCAACAAAAGCATTTAAGCAGCAATCAGTTTAACTGGCAGTTGGCAATTCAAACTGATTGCTACAATGAGTGGAGATGTGAATGGGAAATAACCTCTGCTCCACCAGCGACACATAAAAGAAGGGTCCAAATCCTGCAGCTGCCAGGTGGCAAACAGTACAAGACTCTAGGATTATAAAACAAATTCCAGGTAAGAATATAAGTCTTACTCCCTCAGTTATTAAGGTAAAATAGACTGTCTCTTCTTAGCCAACTTGTCTGGTCATATGCAAACGTCAGACATATATTGTCAAAGTTTCCATTAGCATTGGCTAAACACACATCTGTTCGTCTCCATTAATATGTCTAAATCACTGTATTTGAGTTTGTTTGTTGATGTGGTCATATTGTACAGCCCACTTGCTATTTATAGATTAAAGCAGACTTGTTGGGATGAATCCCTTGTTCACAGCTTGTCATTATTTGGAGTGATTCATGGAATTGTACCAATATGAATGTGGAGATTTCCCCCTTTGGGGCATATAAAAAGAGACGCGCTCGATTAGATCATGTCTCATTTATGCGTTTTTAGCTCACAATGTTGCCTCTTAAACTTTGAAATACGAATCTGATGTAACCAATGATCACTATTTACCAAGATAAGATATATAGTATGTATTTACCTTTTTTTTTTCTTACAGGACTCTTATTCTAAGGACTTGCATAAAAATCACAATGAAACAAAAAACATTGAACAAAATCTGAGAATCAACAGGAATAAAATCTGACACCCAAATGTATTTCATAACAACGGCTTGAAAATGAGTTCAGATTAATTAAAATTTATTATAGCTTATTTCAAAACACCTTGATTCTTGCCCTTAATATCCACCCATGTAAAACACTCTTCCTTGAGTATCATTAACCTATCGTAGCTGGAATTCAAGGCCCCTTTAAAGGATTTCAAGGTGTAAAGCAGTAGAAGGAGAAAACAAAAGCAGACACTGCGTGGGTCTGCATCATGTTGCCAAACCAGCACTGACACGTCAGGACACAGATATGAAACATCTTTGAATGTCTGAGGTTTACAGAATGAGGCATCACCAAATCGGGTTTGTCCCGGTGATCAATTGGGTTTGGATCTATAAAAGTCCCAAAGGTGAGCCAGTCTCGAGCTCATCGTTAGGTTCTTCTCAGTGTTTCTGAACAGTTGAGATACCTGGCAGGTAGTACTGTAACTGTATGTGTATTTGTGTTGAACTCTCAGCTTGGCACGACCCTGTACTGAATTGCTGGGTGCAGGATTTGTTTATTTAGCTATTTATTGTTTCATTAAGCTCTTGTGTGCCAACAGACGTAACTGAGTGACGAAACGGTGGATCTTCGCCTCCACTTGGTAAAGCCTGCGTACCATCCTGTTTCTTACAACTTGAAACAACATGTAAGCCTGTTGAGCCAGAGGAAGTGTTAATTATTGATAGTTGAAGATGACTATTGGTCAGGACTGTATTGAGATGACTGGTCCAGATGACAGTAATCACCACAGGTAGTCGGGTAAGAACTTGAATGATGTTGTCAGAACAGATCTTATTTATTAAACAGGTGCCACTCCATACTTTAGAGCTGTGACTTTCTATATGTGGCCAATTATGGTATCTGCACAGGTAGAATAAATAAAAAACAAATGTCCAACATTAATTATCTACAAAGGAAATTAAATACTAATCAGTTGTGCAAATAAAATTACTAGAACTAGAAATCTGGAAGGACTGTCTCATTCCTGGTTGTTGGAACAGCAGAGGAAAACTTCAATTGTGGTAATAAGTGAATAAGAAGATCACAGACGTTTATTTCATGAAGATTTCTGCTGTCTGTGACAAACCTGGACACTGCTGCTGTTCAGTCCACTGATGTCAGTGTGTTCATATCGGGGAGGAATATCGGACACACAGAGCAGAGGAGGAATAACTTGCTGCCACGATGGAGAAAACACTGGATTAAATCCCCAACAACAAAAACACGGTAAATTATGGTGAATACTCATTAATCTGACACTTTATTTCATGTATCTATGCTCCCGAAAATGACGCTTAACGTTATTATGCTAGCTAATGCTAACAGAGACAGCTGTGGGGTTGCTGAGAGTTAATGACTAATCTGGGAGATTTTGTGAAATATAATGTTATTTGCTCTGATCAGGGCAACGTTGTGACCAGGAAATAAAAACAGCTCAGTTGCAAACAAACGGATCAGGAAGACGATGTCCTGCAGCCTTTAGTTTCATCTGCAGGACATGTGAGGGCTATGTGGTCTGTACAGTCCCTAAACAATACCAAAAGCCAAATATGTGATGAAATAGAAAAGTAACCACCTTTCAAAGAGTTTAGTTTTTTAAACTATGATAAGGAATCATGAGATGTGCGTGTTACTCCAGTGTGGCTTGTCATTAAAGCCAGTTTCCAGAGATGAATAATAGTTTAAATTAATGCTCCGAGGTAAAAAAAAAAAAAAAAAAAGCCAGAATACTTTAGAGATCTCTGGATAACATACTAATAGTTTATCATTACCTTAGATGACTGTCCAACGTTGTAAATCCAGATATTCACGCTGCTTTCCACATTAACAGATATGAGGTAATCGGGACTCATTCCCCTTGCAATGGCGGCACTGCAAGATGGCGCCACACACAAAACTCTCGTCGGATTAGTCTATGTGTTTGAATCCATCGGAACCGTCTCCTTCCTGTGTCAAAAGTGTCGGAGACACGTATGCAGCGTCAATTGATGTCACATCCGCAGGACAGCGCGGGAAATTCAGTCACCGAATCGCAGCGCATTATGCAGCACACAGCCTGTTCAAGGCAACAGAAAGAGACGTGGGTGGGCTCGTTTTTTGGGGTTTTTAACACTTCATCACCTATTAACATAAAAAAACTGGACATACATGTTTATTCTTTCACAATTCCTGCCTCTAGTCCCTTTAAATGCTGCTCTTAAAACTCAGATGATGTCATTTTAGATGTGAAAGCTTGTTTTTTTTTCTTTTTTTCATTGAAAAGTGGTAAAAACCAGGATTTTATCTCAAAATATTTTCTTTATGATTGTGACACTGTGGGGTCCTGTCACTATGCCTCCGACTGATCATGCGCCCTGGCTACTTGGCCATGAAGATGTCTCTTTGGCTGGATGGTCAGTGTGCATGACTTTCACCTGGAAGTCTGTGGATCAAATCCTGCCTGGGCCCTCTGTTGCATACCTTGCCACATAATTATTTCTTTCTCATTCAACCCCCCCCCCCCCCCCCAAAAAAAAAAAAAATGTAATTTTATATTAAAATAATTATTAAAAAAAAAAAGGAAAATTAATATTTTTTTTTTTATTATCACTATAAAAAAAAAAACCGAAACTAAAAAATAAAAAATACAGAGGTAAAAACAAACCATAAAATTTTATAACACATCAAGCCTAGCGTGGGTTTTTTTTTTGGGAGAGGGGTGTATATTAACAACATGCTTTATATTTAATAATTTTAAAAGGTATTAAAACATAAATTTCTTTTTTTTTGGGGTTTGTATTTATATATTATGGTTGGGATGATGAGGTTATAAAAGTGAAAAGAGAATCTATAACCCCCGCGGGTATGGGGGTGGTCTTTGTTTTTTTTGAAAAAGAAAACAAGTCAGAAATTATCTATATATTTATTACATATTCTCTAATTAGAGCATACTATCAAGCAAACAGATCATGCATAGAGTATTGCATTATCATGATATTATCATTATAACTTCACCTGTGAGGTGCTTTAATATGGCCGATAAGTGGAAAAAGTTTTGATGAAGGCTCTGAATTGAAATTACATTATTTCCAAGTCAATGAAGCTTTTGAATACAGTTATAAAGTACCAAAATGACATTTGCACTTCTGATACACTTAAGTCAAACTACATTTATTCTGGAAAATTACTTGTGCTGTAATTATTTCACCAGTTAAGATGTTCTGTTCTTGATACTGCTTGCAGATGAATACATGCCAAGGCTTGTGAAAGAAGTTAAATGTAGATGGAACATTGACACCTGCTCTCTCGGATAAAAAAATGCAAGTATGTGAGGATAATTATTTTCACAGTCAGTGGCTTTGGAATAACATTGAGGTGACGGGCGCTCATCTTCCTGTCCACTCAACCTCCAGGACAATCTAAGGAAGCGGAGATGATGTGTTTTGACGGCACAAGACCGAAACAAAAACAATCCAGATCTCCTTTTAAGGTGTCTTTCCTCTTATTGCCTGAAACTCTGCGTGTGTCCCTTTCCCTTGGTCTGTCCATTACCTGTGATGTCACTGATAAAGAATCCTCCAGTGGCGAGACTGCAGGGAGGCTCCGGTTAATAAGTGACAGTTTCTGAAAACAAGTTAGTGGCCCCTGTACCACACAAACACACAATGAGACACTGTCTTGTTTCTCTCTTCAATCTCATATACTCATATAAACCCTCTCTGTCTCTCTCACACATGCACGCACACACACACATACGGTTAGGTTACATAAGGTGAGCAATGTCTGATATTATATACACTGTTACTTCTGTTACCTATTGCAGTGTGTTTAACCCATTTAATACCACAATTTTTCCCAGACATGAAAATATCCAAATCAGGTGCCACTGGCAACAATCAAGAATTTTAAAAAAAACCAAAAAAACAACAACATTTTGCTGAAAAATATATGAAAAAAGTGTTTTTTATGATGGGTCACATTTGTGACCGGTGGGATAATATGAGGTACTCTACAGCAGAGGTGCTAAAGTCAACACCAAGTCAGCATTGTGTCTTTATTTGAAAAGAATTAGCAAAAAGCATTACTTCAGTGCAAAATTTGAAATTGTGATTTTATCTAACATTATAATTATAATGTTTTGACATTTTTGTGCAACATTTACTCAAGAACATGCATGACACAAAATATATTTTGTTGCTATGCCCCCTGCAGAGGACACATTCAAATAGTTGCATAAAAAAATATAATATAATATAATTCTGTGGACCCCTGAGCAAGGTCCTTAACCCCCACCAACTGCTCCCGGGTGCTTTAAGTAGCAGCCCACTGCTCTCTGATACTCCTGTACAGAGATGGGTGAAATACAGAGCCCTAATTTCACCTCGGGGATCATACAAAAAAAAAAAAAAAAAAAAAGAAAATGCCCAAATGAATGAGAAGAATGTATAAAGAGCTAAGCCTTTTTATAAAGTGCTTGATTGATTTGTGCATAACTAATTACTTCTACCACATAAATAATGTATCTGCTATCATTTGTTGGTCTATTAGGTAACAGAATAACTCAATAAGTTATGAGCAGATTTGGATAAAATTTTCAGAGTATGTTGAAAATAGCACAAGGAAGTACCAGTTTTATAGTTTAGACTACAATCAGTCATAACAGTAATACAAAACATAAAAATTATATTTACGGTAAAGGTCTAAATTCATATGACAAAAAACCCAAACAAAACCATGATGGATTTGAACAATTATCTGACAGCTCTACTGTCGTATATTTAAACCAAATGGACCAAGTTTGGTGTACTTCTTCTCACCATTTGGTGAGTTCAATAATCTTCACCTGTAGGTCCTTTAGCGACCTCTCTAGTTCCCATGGTAATTCTTCAAGCATTCAGTGTGCAACTATGGCATAGGTGTTGCGTTTATCATAAAAACACCATTCCAGGACCCAATTCCTTGTGTTGATTGGCCAAAGACAGACTTGGCCATACCTTGACTTCATGTCAAACCATCATAAGATACAGTCCCACCACCCCTGAGAGGTCCTCACCATAACAAATTTGTAAAACATTTACAAGTGCACCATTGAGAGATCATGAACAGATGGGCCACCACCACTTCTTGGACCTGATACTGTATCCTGAGGTCTGTTGGGCATGGTGGTCTACACCTCCCGGGTACTCATGACATTGCTTGATGCGTTGTGGTTGTCTGACTTGGTCAAAGTCTCTTTGTTCCATCACTTTACAACTGTGCCAGTATACTTCTTTTCCATGTGTGTTTCAGTAGGGACAATGTTGTCCTTTCAGTGGACTATCAGCTTCTCTCTTGCAAGTGCAGTGGAAGTAAAGAGGTCGTCGTGGTGATATTTGCAGCCGTGAGGCACCTCACCTTACTCAGATAGCTGTCGTGTCATAGCAGATAACTTATTCAGATGGCAGACATTTGGGGATGAATCTGGGCAACTTTTGGCAAGTATGGCTGAGTTATGGCACTGGCAAGTCTTGCGTAGGGCAGAAGTGGACCAGATGTCAGTTACCAGCCAGATTTGGGTTATGGCAAATATCCTGTGCTTCACATGTGGTGCAGATGTCTGTTGTTTGGCTGGATGTGGATTATGGCAAGTATTTGGTGGGCCAGAAGTGGTGGTCATGTGGCTGAGATATGGCACTCACATTTAGTCTGCGGAGTAA
Source organism: Atherinomorus stipes (assembly GCA_023101725.1). NCBI lineage: Eukaryota > Metazoa > Chordata > Actinopteri > Atheriniformes > Atherinidae > Atherinomorus > Atherinomorus stipes. The sequence continues at coordinate 221,092 of JALJCO010009074.1, forward strand.
GTCAAGGCCACATTTGGGCCAAACATCTTTTCCTTTCTGGGTATTTCTGGTGTATGGTGTCTTTTGTTGAGTCATCATCTTTTGTTCATTAGTACTTTAAAAAAAAAATCCAATTTTTTGTTGGAAGTGCAAAAAATTTACTTCTTAGCCTAGCTGGCCCCCAGACATAGCCCTGAGCCTCGCCCCCCAGTTTGGGAAGGACTGATCTACTGTAACATATCAAGAACCTTATTCAAATTAATCTAAAAGAAGAAAAAGTAGAAAGTTGGCAACAATTCTGTATTATAGAAGTATATAGTTTGTGTGTCTTGATACAATGTGCTATCCCACCGGTCACTAATGTGACCGTCAACATGCTTACTCATTCTGAAAACACACTAAACAGTCAGTCAGTCATTTTCTGTACCGCTTATCCAGTTCAGGGTCGGGGGTTGCTGGAGCCTATCCCAGCTATTATCAGGCAAGAGGCGGGGTACACCCTGGACAGGTCGCCAGTCTGTCGCAGGGCCAATACTGAAGGACAGACAACCATTCACTCTCACACTCATACCTAGGGGCAATTTAGAGTGATCAATTAAACTAACATGCATGTCTTTGGATGGTGGGAGGAAGCTGGAGTACCCGGAGAGAACCCACGCATACACGGGGAGAACATGCAAACTCCACACAGGAAGGTCACAGTTGGAATTGTTCGAGCCCCCTCCCCAGCCAGAAATCGAACCAGCAACCTTCTTACTGTGAGGCTGCGGTGCTAACCACCACGCCACCGTGCAGCCCACACACTAAACAAATGTGAGTAAATGCAAATGCATATATTATTACTAGACACATTAAGGATCATGTATACCAAAAATCTTTCTCCTATGTTTATTTTAACATACTAACCTCTTCCTCTTCCTTGGGAGGTTTGAGGCAGCAATCCTCTCCTCAAGGTGCAACTAGAAAGTAAAAAGCTCTGGGACCTCATTTATAAAGCTTGCTTATGCAAAAAACCGGGCTAGGAAGTGCGTAAGCAACTTCTTACGCAAGAGTTGGGACTGATAAAAAAGAACTAGCTTAAGAATGTCCGTAACTTTCGGCAAACTACAGACCTTGCTTACACACATTTTGGAGATTGCCCAGAGGAAAATTATATTGGAAAGGTGATCTCAGAAAGGTCTCATTTACTTCTAGACAAACATGAGATCCATGTGAGAGCTAAACGAGACTATGGCTCATTTCTCCTGTTTCCAACCTTGTGTCCAGATGGCAAAAGTTTCACAAAATCTCAACCTAGTCTTACTTCCAGTTCCAAAGGAGATCTCTATCATTTCTCAAATAATTCTCAAGATGTCTGCATTAAGTCTCAAATAAGAATATTTCTCCTTGTGAATTTTAGGAGAAACAAAAGAGACATTCATGAGAACGATTTGAAACCTGAATGAAGCTGGGATGAGATCGCCTTTTGCTGCATCACACAACACAAACAGGTGTTCTGTGTTCTGCACACAGTTGCACTGACACGGCGTTTCCTCCATCCACAGCGCGACTTCTGAAAAAGACCTCTGTTACATCATTCACCACCACAACAACCTGCTGCCATCAGCAGACTTTAGTTTATCTGTGATTCCACTGTGACGCCCAAATAAAATGTTTTTGTGAGGCTCCACCTCACCAACAAGCACCTCCACTTCAGTCTACGCGAAAATACGTTTTATTGTCTTTTCGGACGCCAGGATCAAGCTTTTAATGCCTCAGATCAGCTGGCTCATTCATATGCAGAAACATCCATAAGGTACTTTACATTGATGTTTTATGGTAGAATGTGGGTGTGTACGGGGCGGAATATGAGCCAAATTCCCTTGCGCAAACTTCCAGGAAGAGTGTGATTTATAAAGGGGAAATTGCTTGAATCTGTGCGTTCGCACAGTTTTATAAATCTTAATATCTTTTGACTTACGCAAAGTTTTGGTTTTGGGCGTACATACACTTTTAGTAAACATCCTACGCACAGTTTTATAAATGAGGACCCTGGTCATGTGACCATTTACTCTAGAAATGTGATACTGCATATATTTAATCCAAACACTCTATTCTTACCATATTAACTGAAAATGAATTGAAAAATAACTGACATTTAGCCCAACAAACAATATCTTTGGTCACTATTGTGACCGGTGGGGTGAGATGAACTCTGACTCTTCATCAAGTCCATGTGGAAAAAGGCCAACTTTGCAATCTTCTTGTGTCTCATCCAACATCAACAAGAAACACTGGATCTTTTGTTGCTAAGTGATTCACCACATGCACCTAGATGAAGAATAGTCTGTATAGGCTGATAAACACTGACAAGTCAACAGTGATATAATTCGGTCAAGGCAGACGAGAGGAAATGCAGAATCTGGTTATAACGCTGAGTTGGACAGGCCTTGCTGTGCCTCTCACATGCAGATGATCTATTGTTCATCCAAAATACCAATTAGTATGCAGCCTCATTATTAATCATGGCTGGCTCTCTGTTCACAAATAGAAGGTGAGTCCTCTAAGCGCAGATTATCTATCCAGATGATGATTTCTCACTCTTAAGCTACATTGCGACATGCCACAGGTGTATATGTCCCGTACCATAACACAGTTCCAGCCCTCACACTCACAGACGCCTCTGACTCACCTTTATGACATCACCGCGGTGAGGTCATTGTCCTGCTATCCTGGGAGCGGATTAAACTTGTGGTAGACTGCTGTCACACTGGTCTCAGGCAAGCTTAAGCGTGGCCACACGAGATCACTCTGTGTGGCTCAGCAGATTAAAATGTGTGCTACTCTGCATGATGTCATGAAGTTGAGCCCTGAGCATGACCTATATTAAGTATCATCCCTGCTTCTTTGCTTTTCTCGTAATCTCCACTGCCACCTTTGCACTACTTAGGCATAGCAAAAATTTAATTTAAAGAATGCATTGAGAAACTTAAGTTTTAAATCTTCTTTTATACAATGGAAGACAAATCTTAAGTAAAATAGGCCCCATGGTGGTTCATTATTTTGACCGTAGAGCTGAAGTGTACCTGTGACAGTTTCCCAAATCACAAATTCAAACTGTTACTGTTTCATGTATTTTCAATTATCACAAAAACTTTAGAGCTTTTTTTTTAAGGGGGGTAATCATCAGAAGCAAGGTTTATTAATGTTTACACTAATATCATTTAAACGTCACTTGGGCATTTGTTTCAGCACATGGAGGAAGAAGGTTTCTTTTATCTATAAACAAACACATGCAAAAAGAAAATCCTCATCATCAGTCATCATCATTTTCTAACGCTTATCCTGTTCAGTGTCCGGGGGTTGGTGGACCTATCCCAGCTATTATCAGGGAAAGGCGGGGTACACCCTGGACAGGTCGCCAGTCTGTCACATGGGCCAACACAGAGAGACAGACAACCATTTACCTCATATCATACCTAGTGGGTAATTTCCAGTGATCAATTAAACTTATATACTAGTATATATATATATATATATATATATATATATATATATATATATATAGTGGACATCCTTTTAAAAAGCTGTTTTACGTATAAATGTATGTATGTATGTATATATTTACTAATATCACATCAGTGAGTGATCCAGATAGATAGATTTAGATAGATAGATAGATAGATAGATAGATAGATATATGTATGTATGTATGTATGTATGTATGTGTATAGATAGATAGATAGATAGATAGATAGATAGATCTTGCACAGCAGAACAGATCCGCTGATTATCCGCGTTCTGACTGGAAATTCTGATAGTAGGCAGACCATAAGCAGACCTAAAGCTGTAGCTGCACCTTTGCCCCAGATCCATAGCGGATCCATTCATGATCATGTGCTTCAGTACGGACCCGTTTTATGGCTGTGTTTTTAATACCTACTGAAAGAGTTAATGACTATTGAGCATTTTGACGGTCAAAAGATTATAAATTTAACTAAAAAAAGAGCGAAGGACCTCCACCAGACAGCTCAACTCCCTTATTTTTGTGTGTTCTGGATCATAGTGTCCTGAATTTTCTCTGGATCCAGATCAACTTTCGAAACATTATAGAACTCATTGAGATCCTTTCTTGTAATATTTTACTAAACACTGGGGCCATTTGTATGGAGTTATATGGAGCACTTCTAAAAATTTGGCCTATTAGGGTGATGTTCATGTAAGACTGTTTAGGCGTTGGTGTGGAGGTTTGATGTTCACCATGGGGTGTCAGTCAGAATACACAGGACTTGCTTGTACGGTTAACCGTCTTTACTGGTCACTCTTAATCACAACAGCACAGTCATGCAACAAACGACAGGCTTACAGGTGAGGAGTTCCAGGCTAGTTAAGGTGAATGCCTGGTGTGGTCTATAAACACAGAAATACAAAGCCATGAGGAACATTCGTTCAGCAAATAAACACATTCACGGTACAGTTAGGACTAAACATACATATGTGTTCAAGGCTAACAGTTTCTTTTATCTATAAACAGTTAATGGTAATTGGCATGTAACAGGTCAGCTAGCTTAATAGCATAAAAAGGCACACGGTGAATGGAGGAACACTTCAATAAGCAAATCAGCTAAATTACATTAAAGGTTAAATAAACATCCAGGCAGAAATACAACTAGTCACTTCACAGATGGACACAGGTCGCGATATTCAACTGGCTAGAGGTCTGTCCAGCCATCTTCTCTCCTCGTGCTTGCTCCTGCTCATGTTTCATTTCTGCGTCCTGATGATATGACACGCATAAAGTTAGCCACGCCTGGGATTCAAACCCACTACCACCTGTACTCCAGCTGGCTGTCTAATCATTACGTTATCCACAGACACACATTCACTCAGCATTCAGCCCATTCTCTCTGTCACCGTGGGCAGCCTGTGTCGCCTCCATTTTCAAACACCCCTTCTTATTTTAGACAAGTCTGATAAAAGAAGATGGTTTGGAATGTTTTTTTTTAGTTTATTATCTGTTTTATTTGGGCCTTTTAGAGCGATCTGAACCAGCACGGAAGGGTTCCACGCGCTCTAACAGTTAACAGCTGACAGTGTGAGGACATGTGTTATCTGATGTAGACACTATAAATCCTTATGTAGATCTGATCTGAAAGAGTGCCAGAATCATTATGACTCGAGCTGAATACATGTATTACACACTGATTAGGGCTGGACTCTGTCTGCAAGAACACGCTGTTTGTTCCTGGATGCATTTACACAATAGAGGCCGAGTTGACGAGGCGTGAAAAAACCCCTAGAAATACAAGATGCCGAAAAACTCGACAGTTGGTAGGAACCCTAGGGGAACCAAAATTTTTCGGCAGCTTAGTATTTTAAGTGTTAATTCTGAATTATTTCATTTGGTATAATTAATTTCTAATTAAAAAACAGCATGTAACCGGGGCCATTGTCTCAGTGAAGATTTATATAGCTAGATTTCACAGAATAGCTGTGTTGTTTTCACTGTGTAACAACTGCGACTATACAACCAGCTAAACTGTTGTGGAAATAACAAGGAGTCGTAGTTAGCTGTACTCTGTCATTTATTGTGGCTCTTTCCATCATTTCACACAGAGAGTAAAAACTGTAATAACACAAAAATAGCTGTTTTAGTTTCACTGAAACAAATTACTTGCTCATAAAAAACAACCATCTAAACATTAACTTAAATCTGACAACAAAATGTACTTATGACATTGCTTCCTTGACATTTCCAGCATAACTGTGGTAAAACAGCATGGCCGGATAAAACACACGCAGACTGACTAGCTTGCTTCCATGTGGTGACTGACAGGGAGTAGCTAACAGGAAACAGCTAACAGAAAAAGGCTTGTCAAAATAAAGGTCTGACTACCAAGATAAAAGTGTAACAAATTACGTTCAAAAGGAAAATGCAGTCGATTTTAGAAAAAAAGAAAATACATAACATGAAAATGAGATTTAAAATGTTTTTTTTTTTCTAAGTATCACTGTACATGTCTGCAAATGTGAAATATTATATGTGGAAAAACGTGCTGCATGTTTTTTTGTAAAGCTGTGTGCACATTAGGGCTAATTTGGCAACACTCAGGATTGAGTGGACAAATTTCCCATTTTGGAGATGTGTGTTTGTACATGTGAGTGTGTGTTGGGCGGGGTTTCAGGGAAACCATACAGCTGTAAATGGTCATTGGCGACTAAGGAAAATCCATCCTGTTTATACGCATTCCTAAAATTCCAAAGGTCATGCTTTGTCATTTTCCTTACAGGAAAAGAGTTTTGAATCTGGAAATGCCCCACAGCCTGTTTTCTCATGAAAGGTTATATGTGTGTGTATTGTTTTGTGGGGGCTGCCTTGCTATCACCTGATGTGACAAGGTTATGGACGTGTTACCGGAATTTTTTCCTTTCTGTTTCTATTATTTTCCATGAGGAAACTCCACTCCATGGTCATCACTTTGATCACGGGTGGCAACATCCTCATGTTGACTTCTGCAAGTCAGATGACTCAGAGTGAAAAATATTGCTATTGTACCAAACTTTGAATGTTCATCTGATTATCTCTAATTGCCTCCATCCATTTGGACACTTTAATTTCTCTGATGATACTTAAAAGGGAAAATCTCTCCTTTTTTGGTCACTTTTAAAGGTCAAAAAGTTTCTTGAGGTTGAATTTTTACAGATGACATGCTCAACTTGTGATCGTTCCTTCAATTAGGTTCATTAAAGAGTGAGAGTTACATTTCCTTCCTCAAGAACACTGAACCATTGTAAACACCCATCAGGTGGTAGCCATGGCTGTCTGGACTCAGCCCCAGACCATCCAAATTTAAACCTCTCACCAGACCTGTGTTGTAAAATATTTAGTGACTGGGACCTAAAATAAACATAGCAAAGTTTGCAAGTCAATTCAAGCAGACAGTGAGCATGTGTGTGAGACAAACATAACAGTCCTGTTCACTGCAACTGACATCCACTCTATGTTTTGCACTATGGTTTCTATTATTTAAAGTAATATGTAGAAGTTTTAAAATCCTACAGTGTTTCAAAGGGCTGTTTCTGTGGATAGTTAAACCACTCTGACATGCACAGAGGAAGAGAAGTAATTTCTTGGTGCTTCAGCGTGTTCAATATATATATACATACATATATATATATATATATATACTTCCATTGCTTTATATACATTTGTCCTCAAAATTATTCATACCTTCCAGTTAAGGAAAATGCTAAGTTCACAACAATAATTCAAATTAAAATATCACATTTTTTTTTTTGTAAAAAGTAATGATAAATAAAAATTTTGTAATTATAATTTAGAGAAAATAAAATGCTGTTGAGTTGTGGTTGAAAAGAATATTTTTTAAAAATGACACAAACAAAACTCCTAGAAATTAGAACACCTTGCTCATAAACAGTGGGTCACAATACCTGTCAACAGGTGCAGATGTCTGATTGAACATTACAGAAAACACTTAATTGCAGTAATTTCCTGAAACAAAATTTTTGTTCGGGAGCCCTATCACGCTTGTTTACTTGTTTTATTTTGTGTTTGTTTGGTTTGATTATTTCTGTTGAACCTCCATACAAAATCAATGTCATGATTTTTATTTATTTTTTATTTTTAAAGATGTATTATTACTTTTTTTCAATTTCATCTTATTTCACTGACAGATATATGTATACTTATATATATATATATATATAAATGAATATAGTCGTCCTCAAAATTATATATATATATATATATCTATATATATATATATATATATATATATATATATATATATATATATAGAGAGAGAGAGAGAGAGAGAGAGAGAGAGAGAGACAGCCATGTTTTGAAAAAAATTAAGCGAGACCACCCTAAAAAAAAAATAAATAAAAAAAATCCCAATAATCCCAAATAGAGAGCCAATTAGGAAATTCATTCTCTGCATGTTCACCTGCACCTGCACCTGCATTAAACCTGAGAGCAGTTGGCTGCTAATAAAAGCGCCCAGGGAGCAGTTGGTGGGGGTTAAGGACCTTGCTCAAGGGTTCACAGTAAAAATGGTAAAAGTACATCTGTCGGGACAAATATAATGATAACAACAAAAAGCTCGTAAGAGTTTAATTTAAGAACTATTATCGAGCCATTTTCCATGCTTTTCTTGATAAGTGATTTTGGTTATTAAAGGTGTCATAACCTAGTGTTTTACATACACGATCCTTCTTAAATCATCTTCAAATGAATTTTTAATTATAGTTGGATGGGAGGAAAATTTAATGAGCTCATTTGAACCTTTTTTTATCCCCAACTTTTGTTTTTCGCGAGAATACGCACGAGAATTAGACCTGTCTGTAAGCGCGTTCACGAGGCAAGCATCAAAGTCAAAACAAGTTTTACCGGGACAGACCAGGTGAAGGAAATGATGTCCTAACAAAGAAAAACGTGAGAAAAACGTTACGGTGCGGCTGATAGAAAGAATCCGCAGAGTAAAACAGCTGGACTCTGATGAATATAAGGAGCGGACATCTGACTTAAAGTTAACCAAACAGTGTTAGCTTTTGTAGCTACATTAGCAGTTTGTCCGTTTGTCTACCATCATTTACTGGTCTGTTACACAAAAGATAATAAGTTACACAAGCAGCAACATTTATCAACTTCACATCCTCACTGAACTAATATAATCCACTGTCCCTGGTAATGCTGTCCCTCCTGTTAGAGCACTGAAAACTGCTGAATTTCTGCTGAGGCAGCTCAGCACGGCAATTTTTCCCTCCTCCTCCTCCTCCTCCTCCTCGTCCTCTGACAAAGCTGGTCATAATGCTCCACGGCAGGTAATCAGCTGCTTTCAGGTGGTGCTAAAGAGGCTAGCTTTGCAGCTAGGAGTCTCTGTAGTTCACATCATTCGGAGAAAAAAATCCAAATTGCGTACTGTGGAGAGCGCTCTAGTGGCCGATTCTGGTGAGAAGAGAGAGCCCACACTGAAAGACGAAGTCACTTTCACTCTTGAGTTTCTGGCACGTTTTAACTGAGGTACTGCTCCAATACACGTGTTTTAACGTGAAAAAGTGGGATTTCCGGGTGATGACTCCTTTAAATTCTTACATCAATAGCTATAGCACTGTACTGCCAAAAACAGCTTTTAGGCAGTCTATGTTTTATTTTCTGTCTCTTTTAGTCACATGAATCACACCACAGTTGGTACTCGATTACATAACCATTAATTTTGATGACAAAGTTGGTCTCTTAATTTTTTCCATGGCTGTATATATATATAGTATAATACACTTATCTGTATCGGTCAATCCCGAATACGTATATATTTTAACTCAGATTGAGTGCACTTCCTAAAGGAATGGTTGAGGAGGAAAAGTTTATGAGCACTGGCTTGTTTGTAGTCTTGAATTATCCCCAACAAAGTATGTGTGGAGAATCAGACAATGGCAACTCTGTAATGTTGCACGACTTGGAGCAAAATGATGTATGACATGTTTCATGGCTCGATGTCCTAAATCTTCTAACACTTTAATTGTTGTGAAAAAGAATGGCAACATGGCAAAGTGGGGAAAATGCCAAATTATTTTAGAATGTGATACAGACATAGACATAGTGTTAAAAGAAATTAGATTAACCAGAAGACAATAAACTATCTTGGCTTCACAGTGTTTGCAAAGAAATAAAGGTCTAGAAACCACAGCATTTCTTTGTTCATGATATCCCATATTTTCCTTGATTTGTGTTTTAATATAATTTGGCTAAATGAGCCTAAAAGAAAACCACCAATTTCTCATTTTAATGAAAGTTTTTTAAGTGTAAACAACTCACACCACATAATGTTGTATACCGTCAGAGTTGCTCCGTGCTGCCTCTCAAACCTTGATAAGTGATTGTTCGTGATGACTCAGACAGTTTTGAGTGTGTACATGTCTGTGAGAGCAGGCAGTGTGTGTCACTGTCTAGAGGTGTGTCCCGTGTCTATTTTAAAGACTTCACTCTCTCTTCTCCCTCCTTGTCTCTGCTCCCCGTGTCCCCATTCCTCTGTGCCCCCATTTCCCACCATCCCACCTTCATTCTCTTCCTCTCAAAAGCAAATACCACCACGTACACACATTTCACTCTCTATTTTTGATCACATTCCAGCCCAGTGACTTCAGCTTGTGTGTGTGTGTGCATGTGTGCCCATGACGTCAGCTGTTTGTTTGCATACTCTGGTTGTGTCTGGGGCACTAGCTTGGCAGATAAGGAGGGTGGGAGTCTGTACATGTGTATGTGTGTGTTTTGTGTTTTGAAGGGAAGAGAGGAGGGAAATGCCAGACATGAACAAGTTCACAAAAAATGTTCTGTTTAAACTCAGAAGAACTGGCTTCTGGAGTGATGAACATGTCAACTTTATAGAGTCTTCATTGTTGAGCAACTGATGATTGAGTATATTCTTATTTCTCTGTCTCTGCCGCTCTCTCACCCTAGCCGAAGGAAACTGCAGCCTATGATAACACATTCTGAGACAATGGGTCCAGTGGGTCTCAATAGACACGCACATGATGCACGATGCATACACATCTACTGTGCTGGTGAAGCTCAGGGTCAAGGGTTCTGTCTGCGCCGCTGATAGACTCCAACTCCTCTGAAATTATTTATCAAATATGAAACAATCTGAACATACCATCAACATTTTTCTGTCTCTTTTTTTTCCTTGTGTTCCCTAAAATGACCTGTTGGAATAAAGAATCATCCCTTTCCCACCTTCCCTCCCCTGCCTGGACCTTGTCTGCCCAGTGATAAGGTCAGATTGGGTTTATTTTGGGCTGCTTGCAGAGCTGCGGAGACTATCAAAGCCCCCCCAGGGTTTCCCTTAAAAGCATTTTGTTGTGTTTTGGGAGGTTTGGTCCCTCACGTGTGGTAACAGCTCTGCTGTCTGAGAGGTTTGACCTTGATTGGCTGCATTATCTGCTACTGGTGTCTGAGATTTTAAAAGAAAATGAAGATTAATTTGTTTTCAATGTGGGTTTGCTGCTTTGAGAGAGACGTTTCTCTAAAAAAAAAATTCTACATATCAAATATGTAGGCTGCAGGTCCAGATGGTGTCAGTCCCAGAGTTCTCAAGACCTGCTCAGAACAACTACCGGTTCTCCAGCACCTTTTTGACACCAGCCTGAGACAGAACAGTTCCTGTGCTGTGGAAAACATCCTGTCTTGTTCCTGTCCCTAAAAAACCTCAACTAGCTGAACCAAATGACTACAGACCAGTTGCCCCGACATCTCATATCATGAAAGTCCTGGAGAGACTCTTACTGGCTCACCTAAACAGGCAAGTGAATACCTTTCAGGACCCATTACAGTTTGCAAATCGTAATGGGCTTGGGGTTGAAGACGCCATCATCTTCCTGCTTCAGAGAGCCCACTCTCATCTGGACCAGTCAGGCAGCACTTTGAGGGTCATGTTCTTTGATTTTTCGAGTGCCTTTGATACTATTCAGCCTGCTTTGCTATGTGAGAAGCTCCATAACTTCCAGGTGGATCCTCCACAACCACCTGGATTTACAACTACCTAACAAACAGACCACAGTTTGTGAGACTGAAAGGTTGTGTGTCTGAGATGGTGGTCAGCAGCACTGGAGCACCACAAGGAACTGTACTCTCCCCATTCCTCTTTACACTGTACACCTCAGACTTGCGGTACAACTCTGAGTCCTGTCATCTGCAGAAATACTCTGATGACTCTGCAGTTGTGGGGTGTATCAGTGATGGACAAGAAGCCGAGTACAGGGAACTGGTCAGTCAGTTTGTGAAATGGTGTGGTAACAATCACCTCATCTTAAATACCAGCAAGACTAAAGAGATGATTGTTGACTTCAGGAGGAGCAAGAATAAGCAGCATAGTCCTGTCTACATCCTGGAAGAGGAGGTGGTGGAGAATTACAAATACCTTGGAGTTCAGCTGGACAACAGACTCGACTGGAAATGCAACACTGACTACATCTACAAGAAAGGTCAGAGCAGACTCTACTTCTTAAGGAAGCTGAGATCATTCAACGTCTGCACCAAGATGTTGCAGATCTTCTATAGGTCTGTTGTGGAAAGTGCAATCAGCTTTGCAGCATCTGCTGGGGAAGCAGCATCAGAACCAGAGACTTGAAGAAACTAAACAAGCTGATCAAGAAAAGTGGTTCTGTGCTGGGGATAACTCTGGACACTCATTTGACATTTCATGAATGTGTTAATGCCAGTGTTACCAGTGTGACCAACTGCAAAGAAAACTGCTTCAGTTACATGTATTCATTACTAGGGATGTATACCGAGTACTGGTTCCTAATCTTAACGATACAAGTTAAGATTCTCGACAAACAATACTGTTATCGATGCTTTTTGAACGTCTACTTAACTGCCGCGTAATCATTACACCATCATGTAATCATGGTGATAGAGTAAGACAGACACACCTCCCTTATTCTCACAACTGTCCTTCACCTACCATTATGTCCAGACCTCTCAATGCTATCTGAACAAGTGTTTTAACAACTTTTATTGTCTTGTAGTGTCTTTATTATGTTCTCTAAATTACGTTATAGTATCAATAAGAGTAAATACTGGTACTGATAAGGAGTAGCCTACCAATATTGGTATCAGTATAGATAAAATCATAACGATATACATCCCTATTCATTACAGTTCTTTGGTATCACAGAGTTTCTTAAATTAACTTCAAAATTATGGCATTCACTTATGTGCCAGCAGATTAATACATTATCACAAAATTAGTTATTTTAGTTATCAGAAGCTTTACTCTTCAGTACTGTTACAAAATTAAGATTTAACACAACTTTCATTTTATCAGCTGGATTCATTGTATCCATTAAATGTTTAAGATTCAAGTGCTTAAAAGGGGGAAAAAACAAAACATTATTATTATTCATTTCAGATTTTTGATTTACTGAATTGTAGATCTTAAATATTGTCATTGGATTAAATGGTGCTTGAGGACCTCCTATACAGTCAAATTTGCCTACACAGGACATTCACTTATAGGTAAACGGCTCCACTATGTGTCAGCAGGTCTGAATTGCGGCCTAAAGTGGGGGGAAGACTTCTTGGAAAGCATATTGACACTAGAGGGCGCCATGTATTTTGTTATTGGCAGATGCCCGCTGCCATGAGGTAGCAGAATGAGACCGGAAACAGTTTGAAAATGTACCACATCACCAGCGCAGTCGTGTACAGTGTTAAATAAATAAATAAATGGATAGATAGATAGAAAGATAGATAAATAAATAAATGAATAAATAGATAAATAAATAAATAAATAAATAAATAAATAAATAAATAAATAAATAAAAGACATATATTAAGGGGGGGGCTTCTAAGTTGTTTAATCACTTTAAGCTATGCTTACTTTTGGCAAAGTTAATACATATGTCAATTTCAATATTTTGAAAACATACCCTTACTTCCAAATTTTAAATTCATTCAATTTTTAATTATTTTAATGTTTACGTCTATCAACTAAGTCGTGTTGCTAAACTTGAATTTGAAAAGTTTAACCGGAAGTGTCTGTCCTCCTGTTAGCTTGACCGTAACTGTCAACATTTGTAGCGCCTAAGCTGTCACAACAAGCACGAGACTGTCTGCTTTAGCTCACTGTCATGCAGATTAATCTTTGACCTATGGAAATCTATCAGAAATTTACTTTGTGGATTTTGCTGCTCGGACTTGAACGTGATTGTGATGTCTTGAACGACTGTCTGGACTGAAACGTGGGTAACCATTTCCTGGCAGAACAGAGTCAGTTAGTTGGCCGTTGGTGAGCGTTTGTTTTCTTTATCAGCGACTGGCCTCACAACAAAAAGAGGTAAGTTATGGAGACTGAGTATACCAGTCTGAGCGGTGTTTCAAATAGTGAGTGCTTGGCCGTAAACATTTATGACTTTTTATGTGTCGATGTGCATCAGTCCACTCTATCTGGATGCTTTTGTCCGTTGACTGCCCGCTGTGATGATGCAGTGGTGTTCATAATGCAGCCTGATGGATACTTATTAGCTGCTGTAACTCATTGCTTCGAAAACAGTTAGTGCTGCTCATATTGTACATACTTGAGTGTTTTTACTTTATTACTTTTACTTAATATATTGCATTTACTTTAAATTGTTCTAGTTCTAAAGTTTACCGCAATAAATATGTAATTAGTCAAAAGCTTGTGCTGCGCCATGCTAAATCCATATTATGCTACAGTAGTTTTGTCTCTACAGACACAAGCAGCTAACACGAAACAAGAGTCAGCTAAATTTTCAAACTTTAAAAGAATATCACGCAGATGTGCCACGAGCAAATAAGGCATAGAAAGGCAATTTAAGGACAAATATTTCCTGTAAACGCACTGATAACTAGGTTAATTTTTAATTACACACATGACAAGCAGAAGCAGTTGTGGAGAGGAGGAGAAACGGCACAAAAATATATTTATATGCAATCTGTTTTTATTTTTACTGTGTCATGGTCCTTATATAATTCCTAAACTATTTTTCAGTTTCGTTGCACTGCAGGTCTAAAATTGTCAACTTTGGAGACTCATTTCTCAGTAGGGCTATATTTGAATTTTACAGCATTGTCGGTTTGTTTATTTATTTATTTATTTCGGCCAATTTAAGTACTTAAATTTGAAAATACTCAATAGTATAAGATCCTTTTAAAAAAATACAGGGTTGTTTGGTAAATGTGTGCAGTAACTTAATAAATTGTTATAAACCTAATACAAGGCAAAACGTCTATCTCAAAAAATAAACAAAAACAAGTTGTCGAGTTTAAGGTGAATTATACAAACTGAATTTCTTTTAACTGAGAAATATTGCTGCAAAATAACTTGGTATGAAAGTTAAAATGACATTCAGAAAGGAATCAGACACAGCTGATCAAGTGAAAATAGTTTAAATAGATGAGTTTGGTGAAGGGATGACAGACTCAGCGTTCTCTGGCAGCAATGCACAGACAGCTGAGAAGCCCAGAAAACATTTGGTGCTGCAGCTGTAAAGCTTCTTTTCTGTGGCTATCAGGCCCGTCCATATGGCCCCAGTCCTACTGTAAAGCTCGCTGTAAACCAGGATACAGCAATCTGTCTCAGGAGTAGACAAAAACAGGAGAGACTAACTGAGAGAGCACAAAGGAAACATCTGGTTTACATTTATATACAGACCTTATTATGTTGCTACTTAACTAAATACCTCCATTAGTCTTTCTCCAGCTCTATTTTACAAAAACTTGGTGTAATTATTTGATGCCAGAGCACACAGATGACTCATGTGCTCTGTATGTCTGAGTCATATTTCACCGCTACTGTCCTAAAGTTAGCCACAGCCTCAAATCATTTGCCATTCAGTTTGGTTTGGTTCAGACTAATTCTGCATTCCTTTCTTTGCTGCACTGTATTCACATTTTTCTCTCTCTTGGCCCTCTATTACAACTGTTTCAATCTTTTGTTCTGTATTTTCCACTTATTTATACAACTTAAACTTCTTTATACCCACAGCGTGATTCTGCACTAAAAGTTCTCTCATACAGTACATCCTTTTTTCTATTTTTTTCTATCTTTTTTTTTATCTACCAGTCATTTATCATTCACTATTAATGTGCTGCCTCCTTTTTAAGTTAAGTGAATTGAATTTCCCTTAGGAATAAATGAAGTATTTTTCATTTCATTTTCTTGTTTTAAGTTCTTTTGTTCTCATCATTCTTTTCATGTTCTGCTCACATGTCATTTTTCTTTCTTTGTGTGTGTCCTGCCAGTGTTAGTGGTCAGAGCACTGGACCAGTGACAATGCCCCACCCCGCCCAGCCCTGAACAAAGGCCACTAGTTCTTTGTTCCATCATTTAATTGTGGTTATGATCCAATATGTTTCTGCCAGTGGTGTATAGAGCTCATATTGATCATATTTTTCTTATGTGGTCAGGCTATTCAATGTCGAGTCCTGACCTTCACAGCCTCTGCGGAACTTCATGAAGACGAAGCGGTTGCAATACCTGACATGCAGTGCTTCATTTGGGCAAATTCATTTTAGGATGGTGCTAGACCTGATGCATATCTCTGCTGCTGTCCTTTTTCATGTTAAACAGGTTTAATCTGCACACTACAGCTGTATCACATGGTTTAATTGAATGGTGAACGGTGCCTTTGTCGCTTTCTTCACATGATTTATCTCTAATACCTGAATCAGATTTTCTTCTTTCTATTGGGAGATGTTTCCATCTCCCTGAAACTAGCCTATTCATGGCTTCAACGTGTATGCTTGGAGAATTATACGGCTGTTGAAGAAGAAAGGATTCTTGCAGCCCATTCCACAATAAATACTATTTTTCTGTATTCAGAGTATGAATGGGCAATTGTAAGTTGTAATTAAGTTTTACAAGATGCAGTCAAGTATTTTTACAGCTTTTCAATGAGGACAGCAACAAAAGATTAGAAATAGCTTTGTGCAGGGGTGTCTGCACATGGAGGAGGGGGTTGGCATGTTCAAGAGGGGAAATGTGCTGAGCTAGGCTGCACTGTGATGCCACTTATAGTTGAAGGGTGGATTTCAGAGAATTAAAGTACAAACTGCTCCCTTCTTTGCAGTCTTGGCTAAAGCCTCTTGACGTATTAAGAAGAAAGCAAAGGCTGAAAGTGTGAGGGGGAGGCATATATTTCCTCGGTCGCCGATTACAAGCTGTTGTTGCTGTGGAGTCCAAATATTTGTCGCCTTTGTTGCTGTTTGTTTTGAGCTAATTTTAGAAATTTTCTTTGTGTAATAATTTCAAATATGCTTGAAAAATAGTATTTCATATCTCACTCTCCAGAGCTTGTTAGCCACACCCATCATATAGACAGCGTGGTTGTTGTTGACACAAGAGGGAAGATGACAATAAACGTGCACATTTACAGCAAACAAATTCTACATACCTCACTCAGTGTTGCGTTTCTGGCCTGTTTGCTGTGCAGGAATGTGCAACCGAGAGACGCATCTCATGATGCGATACCTCATGGTTCAGCTAACTGTTTTGGAAAGTGAGATCTCACATGTGAGCCATTAGCAAATGCTGCTGAAAGAAAAAAAAATAAACACTGTCTGTGTAACACTATGTTGTTATTCACAGTAAACATAGAAAAGGCCTCACTGCTGCCGGCGGCAACCACAGCAGAGGACTGTTGGACGGGATGGTGATGCATGGGGCTGCTTTTGTCGCCTGCTTATAAATAGAATCTCAACAGAGTTTTGTTGAAGATATTGTAATCTCTTCACTTTTCAGCCCCTCTGCCCTTATCATAGTCTGTTTAACAGCTTTATATACAAAAACGGTGAAGTAACATAGCTAAAAAAAAATATCCAAATTGATCATGAATGTACAAATCCTTGGTGCTAAATGCTTGTAAAATTTAGCAGAATTAACCTTTCAGGCCTGGGTGTTTCTGCATGTGTGCTTTCACACTAACTTCCTGTCTATAGAGTAGAAACAGCCACAGCTTCCCTTTCTGTCATCCTCTGCCGCTCTTTTCAGCTGCATGTGTGCAGACTCGCCCTCAGCGAATGACATCAGGACTTAGCAATCGTTCGCTTTCATCACGGTAGGACTTCACAGACTGTCTTTTACTAAGAAAACTTGCAACTTAAAATTGGCAGATTTTCTGGCAGCAATTGTGATTAAATGGTCTAATTTTTAGCATCTAGAGATGTGGAGAGGGAGTTCAGAAATGCAAATGAAACATTGGTTTTCCTCTGCTTACAGGAGGGACCCACAAAGCAGCATCTCTGCTGCTGGTCATGCGTTTATAAATGACATTAAGCAGGAAGGTTTGTTGATTTGCAGTCAAATGAGTCAAAACATATTCTCACTCTTGAAATTTTTCAATATTTATTCATCAAGTAGAAAGGAGGGGCCTCTTTTAAACAAACTCTGAAAGAGCTCAAAGCTTTTTGTGAGCCTGCGTATAACTTACCAGAACTTAGCGGAGAGTTGGCGCAGCAAGCAGTAAAGCTCATGAGCTGTTTATGCTACTTATCTGAACTGTAAGAGTACATCTTCGACCAATGAGATTGCAGTGCTTAAGATGCCTGTTACGTAATCTTTGTGATGACTGCGTTGCAGAAAGTTAACCTTGTAGGTACTTTGTGGCAAACATGGCCAGAGGAGAAAGCAGCTGAATCTGGGTTTCTCTTCCCTCAGCGAAGCTGTAAAACTCAAGATTTTTTCTTCACTTTAAGTATGCTGGCTCTGTTAAGGTTTGCAGGATTTGCTTGTCTTTTTATAAGTTATGGAGTTTTGTTTTATCTGGGTTTGTCACTGTGGAAGCATCTCTTCTTTAAGTGGGTTCTGTACTGTACATTTGCACTTTTTGTACTTTCGTATTTAAAGGTTTTGTGTTTTTATGCATGCTGTGTAATCTCAGTGAGTAGTAGAGCATCAAAACGATTGGATGGATTACAGGAGACCAAGATTAGCCATAAGAGCATCTGTTAAATACTTAACTGTGAGCATGACTACGACCATTACTACAACAGGCTCACTGTTTCTACTTCTATGTGTTGTTGTACCCACTTCTAATAACTTGCAGTGCTACTCTTACTGGCATACCTGCTACGATTATTGCTTCTACGTTCATTTAGAGCTGCTTTTAGTGTTGCTTTGTGTTAAATGATAGAACAACTTTAAAGCTTGAGTAACCCCAACCTGTGCCACCATAACTGATTATTCTACCGTCACTGTAACAACTTCAACCTTTCCTCTGACTGTTCTTGTTTTTCTGCTAATATTTTCAATAGCAGCACCACCTAGTGTATCACCCACAACCGTTATTACCCAGGTAGATTGAACCGCTATAATGACTAAGTGCAGGCAGCTGGTGCTACAAATGTGATTACTAAATAGGGAGCCACTATATTGCATTATTTAAAGGGTTACTGTGTAACGTTTGGCAACTTGGGGCACTAAATTTGTAACTTACCACTCAGGCCACCAAACTGTCAGGAAATTAAACAGTCTATCTGTGTTTTGGAATCATGTTTGCAGACCACTTTGACCAGCTGATTTGAAGTCATTGAGCCATAAAGGAAAGCGCTCGAGGTTACATGATCCAATGAGAGACAGATCCACTCCTGCAAAGTTAGAGTCTGGTTTTTGAGGATGGCAGCCTCATCAGAGCACTGACATGCGCCGAGTGCTGTATATTGACCCCAGAAATCATCTGTTATTACTTCAGCCAGTCATTTTCTGATACTGTATAGTTCAGAATCGCGGGGGTTATTAGAGTATATGGCTAATATCAGGCGAGAGGGGGGGTACACCCTGGAAAGGTCGCCAGTCCGTCGTCTGTTATTACTTACAATAATGATACTGTATATTAGAATATATTAGAATATTTGGCTAATATTTGGGTAAAAGTTACATGCTCCCTTTAATGCTTAGCATTATGACTTTGGAGTGACTTTAGAGTTTATGCTGTTTTATGGTGCCATTCTGTCAAGCCAGATTGGTTGAGATGGTGATTAAAATGATCAACCTAAATCCCCTGCTAATGCCTTTTATTTTTCTTTATGAAATATGAAATGATACTCCTAACCAATCTGCCTGGGAAAAACTTTTTTTTTGTTGCCATTCGTTTTTAAGACAAGCTTGTTTTGTTTTGCACAAGATGCATGATGATTAAAGCAGCAAGTTCCCAGATTTGGTGACATCCAATGGTGCTGTTGTTGGCTGGATTTGCTACAACTGGAACAACTGAACAAATGAAAGGCCTTTTCAGTGGCCACCGTTTTGTTTTTTTCTGTTCTGGGGAACTGCCGGGGCATGGTGGTGCAGCAGAGCAGAGTCTGTGGAAGGGAACCCTGCTGTCTCATATAAGCTGAATAAAAACAAGAATTTTCATGTGGTTCTACACAGTTTTGAATATCATATAGCTTTTCTGTCATTATTGAGACATTCATTTATTTTAAAGACCAGTTTCAGAAAATATTGATTAAAATATGCATGATTTTTTTTTCTCTATGTGTGTTGCAGTCATGTCTCGTAGGAGTTCTCGCTTGCTGTCCGGTGGCTACTACAATTCAGATGAAGAATCTGATTCAAGTACTGTGACAAATATATCTTACAGAGAAAACCCTGTCAAGTAAGTAGCTGTATTTGTGTGTGAACACCTCTGCAAGGCTTGGAGTAGATTTACAGTATTGTTGTTCCTCTAATCTCTTTTCTCTTTCTTCTTCAGGGTTTTCAAGAAGAAGCCAGGCAACCGCAAATCTGGCTCACGCACATCTAGTAGAGCCAACAGCAATGCAAGCTCTGCTACCCCAGAGACACCTGCCACTCCAGGTCAGGTGACACCAACATCTAGACACGTCAGACCTGAGCTGTCCAGTCAGTATACAAGCAATATAGGACAACTGTAACAGGAGCATTTCAGAGAAGACAAAGACAATTGATTTTTTAAAGTTAAAATAGAGTTTTCAAAATTGGTTTATTAAAATATCAAAGATCTGCCACTAACATTTCTTCATAAGCAGCCATTGTTTCTTCACTGGCTGCTTATGTTTGCTGGATGTAAACGAGAGCTTTAAACAAGCCAGTAATTCACCAAAAAAGATTAGAGGAAAGTGGGACATAATGGGACAGAAATGCACAACAGCTTTATGTTTCAAGTATGTTTAGTCCCCTTATCCTCTTAAACATGTCACCACCCCTCTTGAGAACCCATGTGATAATGAAAAGAAAAGGTCTGTAATACTTTGTGAAAAAATGTCAGATTTATGAGTTACTGCTGCCCTATTATTAGATTGTTTTAAATAGTCTGTTAAATGTGAAGTGGGAGTCATTCCTGCATGCTGTTTTTGTTTTCTAAATTGTCCCTCTTTCACATCACAGATCTGAGTCTATCTCCTCTGAGCATTCAGACCCAGCCTACCATGAGGACCATCCCTTATGTCCCCACTGTGGCTACCCCTCGGCCTCCTCTGTCAACATCATCCTCCAGGAGTCAGACACCTACACGATGCTCATCAGTACCATCAGAAAGGAGCCCAGGCATCTGCAGCTCCAGTATGACAGGTTTACACCTTAGACCCAACCACAAGGAGCCGAGTCAAAGCGGCGTGGACAGCTCAGGTTACTCATCATCTGAGGGGGCTTGCAGGAGGTCCTTACCTGCTGCCTGCAAAGTCAGCAGTAAGAATGGAGCTCCTAGTACTGGATACCGAAGCAAAATTAGCGGTGCCTTCTTTTCTCTGATTGGTGAGAACTGGCTTTTGTTTGAATGTGTCTTTTTGTGTTTTCTACAAGCAAATATTAATGGAGTTGTTTTCTTTTTTTTTTGACAGACTCAGCCTCACTGATGGTCGCTGATGCTCTTTTAAAAATGCGTCATGTTAAAGCTTTAGGTACTGTATCTGTGCGTCTGTTCAAGTTTAGTTTTATGTGCATTTGGTCAAGTTTGACCAAAAGATGAGCTAAGTTTTCTGGTATTTTTAGTAAATGTCAATTATTAACTTGTGTCTGTGCATTATATATGGTTCTCACACACCAGTATGTTTGTGTTTTCACAGTCGCTTCATGTGATTTGGCTCTGGCTTATCAAAATCCCTCAAATGAACTTTTCTTCTCTTCACTCCAGCTAATGCTTCAGTGGGCAGTCGGATGAAGAAGGCTGGTGGTCTGGCTCTCCTCTTCCTCATCATACTTATGTGTAAGTAGCATTGGGGTTGGCTTGTTGTTTGGTGACTTTCATTTGGAGCATTTAGCTGTGCATTACTGAAAAAAAAGACATAAACTTTAGCTATTATTACTTCCTTTAAAAAAGGGAAGAATTACATTTTCTTACATTACATTTTACAAAATTACATTTTACAAAAACATTTTTAATGTTAAGTTATGCAGGTTGTACTCTTCTGAATATCTTAAAAGCTTAACAAACATGGCGTTTCCCCCGAGGACACTAAAAGAGAAGAGTGTGGTCTGCAGTCTAGTTGCTCATGTCTGGGTTTTTCATCTTGGAGCAAAGTGCTTGTTTCTTTGTGTTTCAAAGTTCCTTTCTCATGGCACTGTTCCTCCTGTTTTTCTCCAGGTATTTGGTTGCTCCTTCCTTTGTTCACCTCTTCCATCTCCCGCATGACTGCCACAAAGGCCCAATCACAGACAAAACCCACAAGTCAACCCGTTATCCCTGCCACTCCTCCTCAACCCGCCATCATTCCCACACCTGTTGTGGTAGGGCTCAGCTACAGTTTCTGTCCATCTCAGTTGGTGTCTGTTCTGGTTAAACTGATTGTCATTTGATGTGCTGGTAGATGCATGTGTGTGAAGACAAATCCGTTAGTGTGGGTTGTATACTGTTAGTGCTTTCTTGCCTTTTCTACAGGGTAAAGCTGGAGCTCTGTACTTTTTTACCTAAGCCCACGTTTAAGATTGTAAATTGAGGAAAAGTTGTAAAGCATAGTCATCATCAGTCATTTTCTGTACCGCATATCCAGTTCAGGGTCGTGGGGGGTGCTGGAGCCTATCCCGGCTACTATCAGGGGAGAGGCGGGGTACACCCTGGACAGGTCGCCAGTCCGTCGCAGGGCCAATACAGAGAGACAGACAACCATTCACACTCCCTCCTAGGTACAATTTAGAGTAACCAATTAACCTAACATGCATGTCTTTGGATGGTGGGAGGAAGCCGGAGTACCCGGAGAGAACCCACGCGTACACGGGGAGCACATGCAAACTCCACACAGGAAGGCAGCTGTTGGAATTGTTCGAAACCCCTCCCCAGCTGGGAATCGACCTGCGACCTTCTTACTGTGAGGCTACGGTGCTAACCACCACGCCACCGTGCAGCCCCTGTAAAGCATAGGTTGTAATATTTCACTATAGAACACAGTTATACACAGGAACATTGTTTTATGTACATTGATTACAAAAGAATTAGAAAAAGGGAATTATTATATATTTATAGAGCATGTTTCTAAATCTGTGGCTCTACCAAGAAAAGTTAAAAGACCTGAGGGAGCATACAGTTCTATGACATTCTTTCATTGCTTTGTCTGGTATTATATAATTTATTATTTTGTTATTGCCTCATTATATCTGGTGCTATACAGTCATGTGGAAACTAAGGATGGACTGATACATCAGCTGCTCGACATTTTAGGCCAATTTTTTCGTTTTTTGCTGGTATCGGCATCGGGGGATACATTGGGTATGTTAGCCTATACCCCCACTCTGCATAATTTACAGACTTTTTAAAATATATATTTACTGCAAGTTCTAATCTTTCTATTTAATATTTGTTCACAAGTGTACCATTTCGTTTTTATTTGAAGTGCTTTGTTCTTTTTTTTCATATGAAGAGAGTTGTAAAATTACTTTTTATTGTAGCCTTCATTATATTAATTTGGGGTTCAAATGCAGTATTGGCCCCAAATATCTACTCCAAATATCGACAGGTTGAATTGGCCATCGGCTGAGGCTAATGAGAAGATGTTGGTATCAGCCCTAAAAAATCTGTTTCGGTCGAACTCTAGTGGAAACACTGCAAAACACTGATTAGCCAAAGAAAAACATCTTTGGTGCTTACACCAACACACTTCTTTGTTCTATTAAGTTATTTAAAAGTCTGACACACAGTTTGCAACCTAAATCACCAATATGTTATATGTGCACATGGAACACGTGCATCAGTAATGAGTACATGAGCGCATTTATTATCTGAGTATGGCTTTGCCGATCAGTCATTTTGTTTCTGCTGACCGATGTTGCGCTTTTTCAGTCATTTTAACTTCCAAAAGAATTCACAACCATCATGCTAAAAGTGTGTCTCAGACAGACATTCAGTATATTGTCTCTTTCCTCTAAACTACTTGCATGTAGAGATGTATACCGAGTACTGCTATTGTTTGGTACCAGTTCCTAACCTTAACGATACGAGGGTACAATTAAGATTCTTGAAAAACGATGCTGTTATTGATACTTTTTCATCATCTACCTAACCGTTGCATAATCATGGTGAGGGAGTAAGACAAACACACTTCCCTTACTCTCACAGTTGCCTGTCATCTTCCTTTACCTCCAGGCGACTTCAGCACCGTCTGAACACATGTTCTCCACCACTGGATCTTTTAACATTTTGTAACGTTTTATCATTTACTCTAAATTACATTATAGTATCAATAAGAGTATGGATAAATATCAATATCGATAAGAAGCATCAATATTGGTATCAGTATAGATAAAATCATAGTGATATACATCCCTACTGGCATGTGAATTGCTTTGGGTCAAAGTGTCTGCTAAATTACTTGAATAAACGGCAAAGTTGTGTGTTGCTGAAGCGTTACACACACTGTAAAGATAAACAGCTGATTCCACTAATGTTTTCTGGATATTCTGAAATGGAAAATAAAACATAGGAGTTGTGTTGAGTCGAACCATTACGTATGTACCATATCACATCAGATAATGGGGAAACCATTTTTAAGTGTCTAAAACATGAGTTCGTAAATGTAACTGTTGAAGGCTAATTGATAGCAAAATCATTAAAATGATTTGCTTTTATTTTCATTTTTTTCCATCCAGGATCCAGCTGTTGTGTCAGCTGCTGTTGAAGCAAAGATGCAGCGTTTTCTGGTAAGAAAGATATCATATACGAAGGAATAATGTAAGAAAATTTGCTTTGTTTTGTTCTTTTGTTTGTCGTGGTTTTTGATATTGTTTCTTTTGTTCCTCCCCAAAAAAAGAAACCACATCATATTACACAACTTCAGAAAAGATGGGATGGAATGACTTCAAGCCCTTTGTTTTCTGTATCTGTTTGTTGTAGGTGGAGCTTCAGTTGAAGCAGGAGCAACTTCTCTCACAGGTGAGAAAATCTGTACATCTGAGCCCCTTTTGGTTTTATTTACCTCAGCCTATACAAGTAAGATAGAGGTAACAGTTTTCTTTAAAAGAGCTACATGTAAATAAGGGGCATGTTTAGTACAGAAGGGGCCGAAAGTGTACACACACTCCCATTAAAGAAAAGGCTAAATTCACAATAGTAATTCAAATAACAAAAGTGAAGAAAAGTCATAATAAATAAAAAAAATCACAAAAATTTAGTTTAGTAAAATAAAACATTGATTTTGAATTGTGGTTTTAAGAAATAATTTTTTTAAAAATGACAAAACTGTCCCAGACAAATTACAGCACCTTGCTCATGAGCGGTGGACCAAAGTACCTGTCAACAGGTGCCGAAGTCTGATTGGACGATGGGGAGTGGATAGCCCAGTGGTAGCGTCGTGGGCTTGGGCGCGGAGGACCCGGGTTCGATCCCCCGACACGACTCCTGGGTGAACCACTGTGGACTCCTGAGCAAGGTCCTTAACCCCCCCCCACCAACTGCTCCCCGGGCGCCTCAAGTAGCAGCCCACTGCTCTCTCATACTCACAGTACAGAGATGGGTAAAATGCAGAGCCCTAATTTCAGTCCAATACCAGTATAAAAAATAAATAAATAAATTGCCTCAAAGTGTTGCTCAATAGAATTTTAGTTCAGATGCCCCATCATGTTTGCTTACTTGTTTTATTTTTTGTTTGTTTTTTATATTTCTGTTGAACCATAATTCAAAATCAATGTAATGATTTTGTCAAAATTTTTATTTATTACTTTTATCAATTTCAACTTATTTTTCTGACAGCTGATTTTTTCCATCTTTAATAGGAGCGTGTCTAATCTTTTGGCCCGTTCTGTATGTAAACTAAATTTGTTTTCTTGTTTTGCATTTTAATTCACCACTGAGCTAACATGATATGAGCGAGCGTAACTAATTGTTGATTTTACCATCAGATTTCAAGTTCTCTGTTAGGTAAATGATACTAATTGTTCTTATTGTTTATTATTTTATTATTTGTGCATATTCCATATCAGTAGTCGACAAACATGAGCTGGAAAATATTTGCATCTTTGATGTGTGCTAAAAGCTTATATTGTACATCCTTACTTTTGTTTTCTCCTCCTGTCTCCTTTGCTGACAATAAACTGTGATGATCGTGTCCAGCAGCAGTATCTAACATTAGCTGTACTGCACATAAATTCTGTAGATTAATGAGAATCTGAAAAAATGAGAGACCAATGTTTGCATCTTTTCTGACTTTTTCATCTTATCCTTTACTGTCAAATTGAAAGACATTGCTGTTGTTTTTTTTTCTCATTTAAAATGTGTGGTTAGATTTTGGTGTCAATCTTGATAAAATCTGTCAAATAATCCATAGATGGATCCAAGTTTTATCTGTATATAGTACAGATAGTATATATAGGGCGATAGTATGAAGACATGAAATAGTGAGTGCGTCTAACAGTGACTTTTCATCAGCTCTGTAAGATACATGACGCCCCTTGGAAATTGCCAGCAAAATTTACACCGAGCATCCAGGCTGATTTTGACTTTACTCATCATTACTCATACTGATACTTTACTTCACTGAACCCAACTCAGTGTTGACATGTGTTTTATTTTTTTAGGTGAAAGAGAGCCAACAGCTAGACATGCAGGTTATGAAAGCCAAGCTTGAAGCAGTGGACTCAGATGTTCGGCATCATCTGGAGCAGCAGGTTGCTGGGCTGGTCAGGCAGTTAGCAGCTCACCAGACAGACAGCCACTCTGCTGCTGCCAGTCTCAGCCTCAAGATCCAAACATTGGAGGCCCAAAATGCAAAGGTAACAGTGCTAGTACAGATGTTTCCAAATAACAGAGTCAAGATTTCTGCTTTGTTTTCTGTGGCAACAGATTCAGTTAGTTCTGTCTCCCGCCCCCCTTGTTTTTAATAAGTTCATTTTCATTAACATTATGCGGCTTTATTGTGTCTCCTTTTCTGTAGCTGTCACAGGAGTTGTCATCCATCCAAGCAATGCCTCCTCCAGCACCCTGCCCTGACATCAGCACGGCCCCAGTCCAGAACCATCTTACCCCAGAGCTCCAGCAGGCCATGGAGAAGTGGCTCACTGACCGCATTAAAGTAATCACACAGACTTTTTAACCTGTGGCTGGTCCGTAAGGCTGCTTTCAGACAGTAGAAATCATTCCTGTAAATATAAAAATCTACATTTTAAGATATATTTCCTCATTAGACGCACAGGAATGTGTTCACCTATGTGCATGTTTACCTTCTTCTTCTGAATGTGAACCAGGAGCAGGATGCGATCAGGCTTGCTGACAAAGGAAGCTGCACAGAATGCAGACGTCCCATGGCAGACAAAATGGCTGACTTTGCCCTGGAAACTCAAGGTTAGAAATTTTAGCTAAAAAGTGAGATTAATTTTTGCTTTTATTTCTATTTATGAAATGTTATTCTTCATCTACAGGGTGTCTGTGCCAGAGATTTGAACCATGAATATGTGGCTGTTTTCTATGTTATCAGCAGTTTAGATAAAATTTGCAAGCCGTAGTAATATTCAATTTTAGATTAAAGGCAGTTGACAAATATTTTTAATAAATTAAAATGGATTAAACAAAGTAGCCTTTCTTTACATTTTTATTTACCTGTGTCTGTGCGCAGGTGCCAGTGTGGTCAGTACCAGGTGCTCAGAGACGTATCGTTTTCGTTCTGCCTGCGTGACCCTGTTTGGTTTCCCTCTCTGGTATCCATCTGAAAGCCCGCGAACTGTCATTCAGGTATGGTGATCGCTTTCTTATCCTCCCTTTGTTCTTTTACCTTTTAGAGTTTAAAGTCATAGACATCTTGGTAGGTAACGATGTATCATGTCTTCCCTCTTCTTCAGGGTTACCCGGTGCTGCTTCCAGGTAAATGCTGGGCTTTCCATGGTGTCCAGGGAACTCTTGTCATCTCTCTGTCACATCCTATCAAGATAACTCACGTGACACTGGACCACCTGCCACGCTATAACTCCCCTACAGGACGCATCGACTCAGCACCCAAAGATTTTGAAGTCTATGTGAGTGCCAGCAGTCTTGAAGTACACAATGTAAACGTTTATTTAACCCGATGAGTCACCTGAGAACAAGTTTTCATTTACAATGAGGACCCAGCAAGAGGCAGCACAAGAAAAACAAAAAGGGCAAACAACAAAAGAATACTTTCACATCAAACAGTATAAATTAGGGATGTTCCATATTGGCTTTTTTACCGATATCCGATATTGTCCAACTCTTAATTTCTGATATCAACCGATACCGATCTATGCAGACAACTTTGAAATTGTATCTCTCATGTTTTGAAAAATACAACTATACAACAAAGATCCCAAAACAGCCATAACTCAACCAGAAGAGTTCATTTTGGACATCTGGCTGCCAGATATCAGATACTAGCGGGTATTAGCCAACTTATGTTTCTGACAACTTGGTAACTTTACCAACAACTTAAAACCAGACATAAGCAGCTTTAAGCAAGTCAGTCTGTAGCAGCAGCAGCTGCACCGTAGTCACATGACTTGAAAAGGAATGCTGGGAAATGATTCTTCCAGAATAACGGAATTTTCTACATGCTGGACCGGTGCTGATGGAACAAGATCTTGCGAGATTTCATAACGGAACAATAAAATCTCACAAGATTTCTTTAGTAAAAAAATATTGGTCCGAAAAACCTGATACTGATATTTTACAATATCACATTTTAATGCTGATATCGGCCGATAATATCGGTAGGCCGATAATATCAGACATCCCTAGTATAGATATCAAACCAATTATCAAAAGACATGTAGAAATAGCACAACTAGATGTAACTAAAAGCAAGTGTAACAATAATGTGCTGCCTCCATCATAAACTTGTTTTTTAAAAATGGGAGTGATATAAAAGAAGTGAGTGGTAGTTTCTGCTGAAGCTGAAAAGATGAATGACAGCAGGTGGTGCAGACTTTAGGGATGAACAGATTAATGAAGCTACTTGAACAAGGAGTACAACCGTTGTTGTAGAATTTGATTAATGAGCGAAGATACAACTGTGTTTTTGTCAGTTAGGCTTTTATAAATCAACATGTACCAAAGTGCTTTTCTGTGAATGAATAGATGGCTAATTTACCAGGAACGTAAGCTGCAGTGATGAATGTTAAAGGTTTCCGAAATGAAGCAAATGGCAACGTGATAAATGGTGTCCAATTTATGGAGGAATGTTTTAGAGGCAGATCTCTAAGTTACATTACTGTAGTCTATGTTGGGAGGACTGACAACATAACCAACAAATGTTAGCGGGTGTGTTAGTGAAGACTTATTACGGTAAAGAAAACCTATTCAAGATTTAACTTTTAGACTTAGAGAAGATCAATGAGAGTGAGCTGTCTAACCAAACACTGAGATACTTATAAGATCCTGAATCTTGAGAGTTTTATTGAAGATTATACATTTTTGTTTTACTTGTGTTCAGTGTTAATGGAAGATTAATAAAAGTATGCTGAATGATACTAGTGCAGACAGAGCAGGGTTAAGACAGGAAATGGAAGTGTAGCTGATAGTGTTATTGGCATACAAGTGGATATGAGACCTACTTACAGCATGGATTGTATCGTAATAATGTGAGCCTTGAGGAACACCTTCTCACACAGATCTGAGAGAAGACCTCTAACCTCACTGACTGCATGTGCTCAGAGCAAAAAGCAACTGATCGAAGCTATACAGCTCTCTGAAAGAACAATAGATTCCAACAGAGTTCTACAAAAAGCCTTTGCCAAGTCAAAGGCAATAACTGAAGTGATTTTTTGCACCAAAATACTAGATACTGTATGTCAGTTGTATATTCAAACCTTTACTGGAAGTTTTCCATTTGCCATATACAGTATACTATATGTATTTAAAGGAGCCCTATCATGAAAAATGGACTTTTAAGAGCTTTTCAGCATGTCAGTGTGTTATTTCCTTATCAAGAAATGATTTAAATCGTTATTTTTCTTCATTCATGCATATTTGAGTAATCTACATGAATATTTAAACCAAGCGCTACCTCCCTGCAAACGACTGACTACCCACCGCGTTACGTATGAACGTGGCACCAATCGCGAAAGTCCAAATGCGCACGCTCAGTATCGTAGCAAGACGCCCTCTGTTGAACAGAAACTCAGAGAATCATATACACACTCTCTGAGGAAGAAACGAACACCTGCAGGAAGATTTCCTCAGAGACAAGCAGCCATCAGCTAACAGACGTTTGATCCAGAGTTCAGGAGAATTTTCTTCCTTTTTTTTTTTCTTTTTTTTTAAGCTCTAGAGGACAGCAAGTTGGGGAAAAATGCAGTTATGTTCAGCGTGGTTATGTTCAGTGTGGGAGTTTATTTGTTGTACTGGATGAATCGACTTGCCAGAAGTGGTTGGATTATAACTTCAGGAGCAGGGAAAAAAAACTCAACTTTGTGTGTGAACTTCACTCCTGACAACTTCATGAATCTCTGGCAGTAAAGTGTTTTTTTTCTCTGGGATTACTTCTGAAACCTGACGCAGTTCCTACTATAAAAACGCGCATGGACAGACAACAACACTGGTGAGTCAACACATCTCTCAGCTCAATGCTAACTCGTATCTTATCATT
Source organism: Atherinomorus stipes (assembly GCA_023101725.1). Taxonomy (NCBI): domain Eukaryota; kingdom Metazoa; phylum Chordata; class Actinopteri; order Atheriniformes; family Atherinidae; genus Atherinomorus; species Atherinomorus stipes. Next base: position 251,564 of record JALJCO010009074.1, read on the forward strand.
TTCTTGAAAAGGCTTATTTTTTATGCCTCCTGACTGAAATGGCATATGACATTAAAATGGCAGAAAAGAAGATTGGAAGCTGCAGAAAATGGCTTTTCTGGACCAATTTTGAACTTTGACAATATTGTGATTTCTTTGTCTTCCAGGGACTGAAAAATGACACAGAAGAGGGCACGCTGCTCGGGAAGTTCACTTATGATGAGAATGGAGAATCAACGCAGACGTTTAAGCTCCCTGTGAGTTTTCAGTCCTCATTTATTTTCAGATTGACGGGATATTATCAAACTGTTTCTGCATTAAAAGTGTGAGGTTAATTTAGATCTTAACTGTCAGCATACATTTGTTATATTTGCCCCCTGTGTCTTTCCTTCCCCAGTTTAATTTTTTTCTCTTTTTATTCCTCTCTGCCTCTGTGCCTCCACTCATACAGGACCCAAGCGATGCGGTTTATCGGTTTGTGGAGCTGCGAGTTCTCTCCAACTGGGGCCACATAGAATATACCTGTCTTTACCGCTTCCGTGTTCATGGAAAGTTTTCTTCCACGTGAGACATCAGAAAGGACATTTACAGAGTGTGTTTGAAAAAAATAAATCTTCACTTTTATGGTCTGATAGGTTCACGACCAAATGCTACTGAAATATGTCGACTCATGTCTTTACTTGGAGACAATAGCTGTATGTCTGCCAACGGGTATCGCTGAGCTGTTTTTGGGAGGTTGTGATCATGTTCTAATTTTATAAGAGCTTGTTTTGTGTGGGTGTAGGAGATGGATGGATGGATGGTTTGTGCAGTGCACATTTGGCTTTAAATACTTGCAAAAATGTATGCCTAAAAAACAAATATCTACCTAACAAAACAAAACCATTTGGAAGTCTGAGGTTCTGGTAACTTTATGCTTTCAATCATCTATGCGTGCCACTTGATAATTATTGTATAATTTGTTATTATTATTAATTATTGTATTTCTGTGGGTTTATTTTTGCTTCATAGTCGTACAGCGCACAGGTGAGCGCTCTGCTTTTTAGCAGTACTCTGACAAATAAGAGGAAGAAAGGAATTTCTTCATCTCGCTGACCCTTATTTCCACCAAGGTTTCTGGGATTTAAAACAGCAGATTGTTGTCGCATCTCTCAGGGCTTCCTACCACATTATGACAAGTATTCAAGTGACATGAATGGCATCAGAAAGCTTCTTCCTAACATATCCCATCCATTTTTGTGCACTTAATGAATATATTATTTCATGTTTACCCCATTTCAAAGGTCTAGCTTGTTATTTACCTCATGTTTTAACTGGTTTTGGCAGGACCTGTGGAGTTTTGCTTGTTGGGTCTGATGGGATGCAACAAGTAGAAATTCCCCAGAAGGCAGCATGAATGATCAGTATTGTTTCTTCTCCTTATTTCAAATTTAATTTAATCTTAACACATATTTTGTTCTCTCTCTTTTTTTTTTTTTTTAGATCGCTCAAACACATCAGTGTTGATTTTATTTCTTGTTCTTGAATACTTGAAAGAATTTTTGCTAACCTCTTTGTCATGCTGCACCCATTAAGGTTGTTTCTGCTTTCTTGTATATGAGACTTATATTTTGTATGAGCTACTCAGCCTGAAGGAAAAGTTTGTATTTATTTGCAAAACAAGAATATCAATTACAAATTAATGTTTTGTGTGTTTTGAAGAATCGGATTGACAACAGCTGTTAAATTTAAAATGTTATGTTTCTGGAGAAAATGGTCAGATTTGACCTTTCAACAGGTTGGCAGTTGTGTTGTACAGTTTTACAGAATATTTAGACTGAAGATGTATTATTTTTACTCTGAGTTGCACTAGAGACTACGTCAGATCATTTCTTACTAATTATCTATCAGGCACAAAAGATTTGGATCATGACAAAGTTGATTATAACCCAAGTGATTCACAAGGCTTTTCACAAGACCTCTGTTGTTTTTTGTTTTCTTTTGTTTTTGTCTTGTTAGATTTAAGCAAGCCTTCGGGCTTTGGAAAAAGATGACATATCATGAACATGCATTTTAAAGAATTATTGCACACAATGAAAGTCAAATGAAAAAAAAAAAAGCATTTTTATGGGTGTTCTATTAGATATACATTATTGAGAATGTAACCATTTTCGCACATTCCTTAAAAAGGTTCTTGTGTGCGGAAGACTAATGGGGCCACTGAAGAAAAAAAAAATAGAATTTTTAGAAAAAAAGTCAGAATTCTGACTTTAATCTCACTTCTGACTTTTTCCGGAGCATTATTTTTTTTTGTTTAAGTTTTTTGGGGGGGAGATTTTATTTTATTTTATTTGTTTTTCTAACAGTTTCTGGGGGAAAAAGTCAGACTTCTGACTTTTTTCAGAACTTTGCTTTTCCAGGTGATTTTTGTTTTGTTTTATTTTGTTTTTGTTTTTTTAATTTTATTTTTTTGGGGGAAAAAAACGTCAGAATTCTGAAAAAAAAAGTAAGAGCTCTGACTTCATCTCAGAATTCGGACATTTTTCCAGAACATAAGAAGGTTTTTTTCTGGAGGTTTTTTTTTTTTTCAGGGGCCCTAATACTCCTCCATACTTGTGCATCTATTTCTTAATTTAAACTGGAAATAACTGTACTACAACCAGCCTTTTACTTTAATAATATGTTTGTTACAGGTTTTTTTTTTCTTTCATGCACCAGTAGCTTGATTATGGTACCACATGTTCCAAAATGACATTGTGAGATGCAGAGAATGTATATGGTACTATTGTTGTCTGATAGATTTAGAAATGTGTTTTTAGACTTTAGACTCTCTCATTTGTCATTTTTTGTTGTTGATCAGCCTCTTTAGTGATTCCTTCAATTTTTTTTTGCTTATGCAAATGAGTGAGATTATTATAAAGATCAGTGCTTGAGATCATCCGAGTCAATCAGTTCTATACCTTCATCCATAAATTTTACTTTTTCACATTGAGGTGAAATGCCAAAAGATCATTTGTAAGCCAAACTGTTTGATATGTTTAATAAAACAATGAAATTAATTTGTAGTTGAATTGATTGGGGTTTTTTTTGTTGTTGTTTGTTTTGTTTTTTATCTTAGAACTTCTCTCATTAGATCAACATGAAAACGTACTGAAGTTGATTAAGGCATTTGTCTTCTGCTTCCGGGTGTCATTTTTATTTTTTTACATTATTTTTCTTCATATGTTTATTTCTTAAATCCTTTTAAAAAGTTGGATTTTTTTGTCCAAGCATGTAAACTTTAAAAATATTTATAGATCTGCTTGTCTATATGTGTTTTTAACGTCTAAACTGAAAAGAAGCCAACATGTGAACTTTAACTTAATGGAAAACCAGCAAACTCCAAGATGTCATCAGGTAAAACTGAAGCAAACACAAGATGTGAACAGACAAAGACTGAGGGAGAAGTAGCTCATTAAAAACATGAAACATGTGGCACACTTTATGTTATTCTTTGCTTTGCAATCTCATATTCCCCAAAGGTTTTACTTTACAGTCGAAACATTTCAGTAACACCTTGCATTAGATTTCTAATTTGCCTTCCTTGCATCACCTGTTTACGGTGCAGAGTTGCATCAGTGAGTTAAGGATTCATCTGCAGAGTAACTGTAACATACCCACAGGATCAGATCACGGTTCAGTCTTTTACAACTAACATGAACCTGATGAGGAAAATGAAAAGCCAACCTCAGGCAGGCATGTGACAAATGTCTGTACCTGCACAAATGGGGATACAGATTGTACATATGAATTATGTAGTCCACTTAAATGGCAATTAAGCTTACTCAAACATGTATAACACAGCAACACTATGTTCTTCAGGCATGTTCAACAATAAGGAGCATGGAAGTTATTTTTGTCCTCACAGCTCTGCTTCATCTAACTAAACGTAAACACCCCCCTTACATCCAATCGCTGAAGATGTCCGAACAGCTCTTGTTTTCATTTAGACCAATTACAGCTTAGTTTGAATGTATGTTTAGAAAGATTTGCAACTGATCCCCTCCCTCTATCCAAAAGTGCACACTGGTCCTTGTGGAGCGAGTTTATAAGTTTCTGTACCGACACCTGTTGGGAGGTGCAGGAAAATTATGCGGTAGCAGGGAGGACTAGGACTGAGTTAAGGTAAGCCGGTTGATGTGACAAATACCATTTATCGGTTAAATGTGAGAAATGAACAATAATCTTTTACTCTGATTTATTTTCCTCAGCATCTTCTTCGAGCATCAACTCTTCTTGATAACAATGTCCAACACCTCCAGCCTGTATAATAACTCTACAAACCTCGAGGGCCCCCATGGCCCTCCACCATGGTATCAGTATGCAGCGTGTGCAGTGGCCCCATATGGTTTTGTGTTCTACTTTGGGGTCAAGGTGTTCAACCTGGCAGTGGGGACACCATGCAACATCCTGGTCATCTCGCAGATTGCTACCAAGAAAAGTGATGCCTCCACATCGGACATCTTCATCTTCAACCTGGCGATGCTGGATGCCTACTTCTGCTTGATGACCCCCATAGATATGGTCAACCGTATGGTGTTGAATAACAGTCGCATCTGGTACTTTCAGAGGTTTGCATATGGGGTCAAGGATGCAGCGCCGCTCTTTCTGGTAAGTTTCTGACAGGCAGAAATATGTTTAACACCAGAAGAAAGCACATAGTGGCACATTTGATAATAATAATACTCACAAAACTGTCAGTCATATAATTTTTTTTAAAAGATTCATCATCTCAGTTGACTTGATTGTTTTTGTGGTTGTTTTATTAATCTAATCACGTTCATTCATCATTTATTTATTCATTCCTGGTGAATCTTAAAGTTATTCACATAACACAGGGGGGCAGCTTTACAATATTTTGCTTGAGGGGACAGAAAGTACTGTTCCTACAAGGATCAAGTAAATTCGGCACATTTGGGGGGGGTTAGTTATAGGCACTCAAATAGATCAAAACATGAAAAAATTCACAAGTGATTTCTCTCTTTTTTTATATATTCATTTAAACAGTGTTAAAATACCCAGCTAATATTTTCTTTGAGCTCATTATAAACTTTTCTGTCCCTCCACAATTATAATAAAGATTAATAAAAAGAAGTTTGACAACTCGCAAAAATTTTAAACAGGAAATCAATAAATACAGCATATTCTAGCATTAAAAAACCTATGGTTTATATTTTGAAATTTTGTATTGCAAGCGTGAAAACATTTTATGTGACAGAACTAACCACCACATTAGTATCCAGTTCCCCTCTTCCATTACTTGGAATGAAACGGCTGTCGAGATACAATTTTCTATATTTCTTTCCAAATAGATGCAAAAACAGTCACGTATTCACCCTTTCTGCAAATTAACATTTAATGTCCTGGTACTAATGGCTGCAGTCTCATATTTATATTTCCATGAACAAACAATTGAAAATGACTTTTCTCATCATGTCACAGTGACGCTGAGCAATTCACACACTGCTGCTACGTGTGGAAGTTCAAAGGTTCTTCATCTAAATGCCAAAAGTAAAGAGATGATTTGATGTAGGTGTGTTTTGCTGTTATGTTTTAGATGTTAAATACACAAAGCTCATACAACAGTATTTGTTTTCCTTATGCTAATAATCTTATGGGGGTTTTACAATTTCTGTTTTTGAAAAAGAGATATATAATGTCCATCCTTATATATTTACAGTCGTCCTCAAAATTATTCATACCCTCCAATTAAAGATGGAAACAAATCAGTTGTTAGTATAATAAGTTGTAATTGACAAAAGTAATAATAAATAAAAAACATTTTTTAAAAAATTATGACACTGATTTTGAATTGTGGTTCGACAGAAATATTGAAAACAAACACAAAAAATAAAACAAGTGAACTGGCATGATGGGGCTCCAAAGCTAAAATTTATTTGAGCAACACTTTGAGGCAACTTTTCACTGTAATGTTCATAAAGACGTTTGCACCTGTTGACGGGTATGTTGGTCCACTGGTCATGGAAAAGGTGCTCTAATTTGACTGGGACAATTTTGTTTGTTTGTTTTAATTATTATTTCCAACCACAATTCAAAAGCAATATTTTAATTCACTAAATTATATATTTGTTAATTTTTGTTATTAATTATTGCTTTTTAAGTTTCTTGTTATTTGAATTACAATTGTGAATTTAGCCTTTTCTTTAATTGGAGGTTCTGAATAATTTTGAGGTCTGACTATATGTAGTTTAATAAGCAATCAAATCTCTGAAAACCCTAAATGTTTTGGTTTGGTTTTGGGACTTTTTTGGTGTTGTTTTTTCATCAGTGCTCTGCCAATAGAATTTTTCTTTCTTTTCATTCAGCCGTTTGCAATAAGCATTCAAGAAGGATGTCTAAATCTATAATGTATTCATGAACACTTTGACGTAATCCTCCTGTATGCATCCTCAGGTGTGTATCTGTGTGGATCGCTACATGGCCGTGGTCCACCCAATACTCTTCACCAGTTACAGAGACGGCATGACTCGCATCGTAATCTCTGCGGTGACCTGGGTCCTCATACTGATGTATGGCCTAACAAAGTCCATCAAGGGGTCGTTGAGTGTCACTGATATCTTCAGCGGGATCATCCTCTTTGCATTTGCAGTCATGGTGTTCTGCAACATCTCTGTCATCTGGGCCCTCCGCCGATCTGTGGCAGGAAAGGAGGAGATGCACCCGGTGAAGAAGAGGGCCTTCAAGATCGTGCTGATAAACCTGGCCATCATTGTGATCAACTACCTGCCACCGGTGGCACTCATGCCCTTTGTGTCATACTACACTTTTGTTGAGTTCAGCTGTCAGATCAGCATCAGTGTGTTTTCCATCATGGATCTGAGCTGCAGTCTTGAGCCTCTCCTGTATATCTCAAAGATGGAGAGGGTGGATGGCAGGTGTTGCAGGCTTCTCAGTAAAGCCCAAAGCTAAGCCTTCAGCCTCTGACAGCTGTATCTTGGGAAATTCAGTGCATTACAATTTGCTGGTCAAAGCAATGCTGTCTTTATTTGCCACTGCGGTTATGGGTAAATGGATAATTTCACTTAAGCCTAACTGATGTCACATATTTGGAAAGTTAACTCAATTAAGACAGATAAATCTGTTGCAAGGTATTTTACAAAGAAAAGAAAAAGAAACATGAGAAGTCACACCGCCAAAGCAGTCAAAAAAATAAAAAGAAGAGGCTAAAATGTTGCAGTTTGGGCAAACTGTGAACCCATGGCTAATAATTAAGCTACCAGTCAAATATAGCTTGTGAACTAGCATAAAGCCTGTAGCTAAAGCCAATATTCATATATTTTTTATTTTACACAAGCTGCTCTGTTGTATAAAACATGTGTCTTGGTCAGTTAGCTACTGAATGCTGTGAAAGGAGGAAAAACAGGAAGAAAAAAAACTTTGCTAAAAGCTAGTTAGCTAACCGCCATCTTACTGTAACTGATGTAGTTTTAATTTGCTTTCAGTCAACATATCTAAGCATTTTTGTACTATGATTTGATATCATACAGTAGCTTAAAGCTATTTTCACCCTCATCGGACTTTCTCATTTCTGTTGCAAAGCAACCTGTATTATAAATGTCTACATGTTTCAGCAAATTTGAGTAACGGATTACATCATAGTCCAGAGTGCTGACATGAAATTAAACTGGTTAAGGGAAGATAATCTTAAGCTCTGAATTATGATAATTAGATTATAATTAGGCCTACTAGTTCAATTTGGATAATTCTGATATAAATACAAGGGGTGCACAGTTCTTTGTATCGAAATGAACTGTACGGGTGTGTATCGAACCATGAGCACTGTGTATCGAACATCAAACAATACAGAGTTTTTAATTCATTTTGGTCCTGATAAAGTCCAGGTCCTCGCCAGGTCCCTTGGCCCTCTAGTGCCCTACATTCGGTCTCAGGCGAGGAATCTGGGTGTGATTGCTGACGGGGCGTTTAAATGAGATAAACAGGTCAGCTCTGTGGTCAAGGCTAGCTTTTTTTTCAGCTTCGGCTCCTGGCCAAAGTAAAACCCAAACCTCAAAGAGCTGATCTGGAAAGAGATGTCCATGCATTTGTTACTTCACGTTTGGACTACTGCAACTCCCTGTACGTCGGTATTGGCCAGGCAGAACTGAACCGTCTGCAGCTGGTCCAGAATGCAGCGCCTCGTCTCCTGACTGGAGCAAAGAAACACGAGCACATTACACCGGTGCTTTCCTCCCTTCATGGCTTCCGGTTAGGTTCAGGATTGATTTTAATATTCTTTTATTTGTTTTTAAAGGTTGAATATGGAACACGGACAGAACAGCGACATCACGTGTGTCTAGGTTGTAGTTGCAACGACAGAAAAACAACTCCAGCCGCTGGGATGCCAGGCTCACTGCCGATACGCAAGTGAGCAACAGTCTGCAGCATGTCCAACAAGTAACAGAGAGGAGTTTATAACTGACAGCTAACGTTAGCAAACAAGTTAGCTTACTGATCCAGGAGGAAAGTCGCCATTTCCATGTTTTGACGCCAATGAAAACGTTTATGTGGGTCCATTTAGTGAAGTCTTCACCTAAATTTACTCCAGGTTTTGCTCTTCTCAGGTCACTCCTCCTCAGAAACAGATAACAATATCTCCAGGGCTCTGAAGCAGCTGCTTCACTCGCCGTCTCCACTGTTTCTCCCTGTACCAGCCTAACTGTGCCCAAAATACTAATGCCACACAGAGATCGTATTTGGCAACCGGCAATGGCAGCGTGTATTGGCTTATAGACGTAAATATAATGCCATTATTGAACCCGTAAAAATGTATTTTATAATTATTTCTAGGCTAAATATAATTTTTCTAGGAAATGTACTTTTCATTCTGTACCCCCCCCCCCCCCCAATTTATTCATTGTTGTTTTTTATTCTGTAAAGCACTTTGGTTGGCCACTGGCTTTTTAAAAATGTGCTATATAAATAAAGCTGATATCGACACTGACATTGTCATCAACTGGTGTTCTGATGATGAGCTCTGTGTTGAAAACTCAGTGGATCTGTGTTGGTTTACATTCAGATCTGGTGTTTGAAACTACTTTGGTTTTCACATTAATTATAATCCTGATGGTAAGCTGTTGTGGAGCACATTGGGTTAAAAAAGGCATGAAAATGTTTTTTTTTATATATTTATATATGTATCTTAAAAACATCGAACTGTGACACTGTGACATTATTTGAAATTTAACTAAAGGAACTCGCAAAAGAAACTTTCCTTCAGATTTCAGCCCTCATATGAAATCCTAAACTTAGTCAAGAACACAATCCTCACATTAAACCACGGTGGCCACATTATGTTTCATACAGAGCCTGCGAATAGTTTCAAAGTGAAGTGATGAATATTGCTTAATAAATGCTTGAGAAAAACCTATTTTGCGTTCAGTGTAATTTTGTCCTTAAAAACTTTTAACATCATAACTCTTCCTAGCTGGTTTACACAACATTCAGAAGGAAATATAGGAAATAGAAATCTGTGATAACTCCTAAGACAACTCAAAAAATTTACAAACTAAACATTTAAAGTAGATTAATCTTTGAAAATGTTTTTTTTCCTCTAACAACCAACAAAAGAAACTCCTCCTACTAGCACATACAGTTGTCCTAAAAATTATTCATACCCTCCCATGGAAAAAAATTAATCTGTCAGTGAAATAAGTCAAAATCGACAAAAGTAATAAAAAATAAAAATTCTATGAAATTCTTGACAATGATTAGGGGTCCAAGCCCGCGGAGCAGCGCAGGGCCCGCGTTGCAACTGCAACGCGGTTCCCAGCACTCCAGCGTGCTGGAACCCTATTGTTTTTGCTTCGGTATTATTCTTCCGCCCCCAAAAACTATATGGGGAGGCTAGACCGCAAGAGAACCATAAAAGCCATATATATAGGCTGGTACAAAAGTGGTTCATGTAGAGATTTAAGCGAAATGACACATGTCAGACACTAGGGGGCGCTATACCAGGGGGTATTACGTTTTGGCCTGTAGCTTGCAAACCGCTTGGAATAAATTTATGGGACCTGGATGAGCAGATTCCTTGGACCCTTCCGCATCTCCTGACATAGGCCACGCCCATTTGCGCCTAGAAAATTTTTTCGCTAGGGGGCGATATATGCGAAACCTATTTTCGTAAACTCGTCCTACAGTTTTGACCCGATTAGGCTGAAAATTGGACCACATATACTACACCAATAGGAAAAAAAACTGATCAGAGCGATTTTCCATTTTTTGCTCGGTTACAAAATAATGCGCGTTTAAGCATTTTTGCAAACCTAGCTAAAAACTTAAAAGGCCATAACTCAAAAACCACAACACATAATTGAATGTCGTTCTAAACCCAAGTGGGGAACTTGATTTACTACTGATGTACCGAAGGAAAAAAATTTCTGAATCTAGGGGGCGCTATTATCCTTAATTATTTATATTGCAAAAACCGCTCATCGGATCTGCACGCCACTCCCAAGACAGGTAGATATCACCCCTTTGAACATGTCCCTAAAAAATGGTCAGGATTGGACCACGTGGGCATGTTTTATTAGCAATTTTCTAATCCATGGGCGAAACAACGGATTTGAGTCTGGGGGGCCCTGGACCTTGGTTTTTTTATTCTGCTGCCAATAAAATGGATGGGGAGGCCAAACCGAAGGTGCATTAATATAGCCACTAACAGGGCTTGTACAAAAAAATGTTTGTGTGAATAAAAAAGAGAAATGACACACGTCAGACACTAGGTGGCGCTATACCAAGGTGTAACACATTTTGGCCTCTAGCTCGAAAACTGCTTGGCGCATCTTAAAATGCCTTATATCCCTAGATTCCTTGGACCCTCCCAAATTTTATGACATAGACCACGCCCATTTGCACCCTGGAAAAAATTTTCGCTAGGGGGCGATATATGCAAAACCTATTTTTGTCAACTAGTCCTATAGATTTCATCCAATTGGGCTGAAAATTGGACCATATAATCTACAGATGAAGAGCAAAAAACTGGTCAGAGCGATTTTGAAATGGTCGTTCCGTTACAAAGTTATGCTCGACCAAACTTTTTTACAACGCTAGCTAAAAACTCAAATTGGCATAACTTCAAAACAACAACAGATAAATGCATCAAATTCGGAAACCAAGTAGTAAACTTAATTCTCTATTTAGGTACCAAAGGAAAACATTTTATGAATATAGGGGGCGCTATAATCCTCAGTTTCTTAATATTGCAAAAACCACTACATAGATCTGCATCCCACTCCCACTGTATGTAGATATAGACCCTTTGAGCATATTCCTAGAAAACGGTTAGGATTGAAGAACGTGGGCATGTTTTATTAGCAACGTCCTAAACAAGCAGTGGAGCCATGAGCTCTTGGCTTTTCTTTTATTCTACTGCCACTTAAATGTATGAAAAGGCTAGATTGAAGGTGCATTAAACTATCCACTAACAGGACTTGTAGAAAAAAATGTTTGTGTTAAAGCAAGTGATGTCAGCTTTTCAAAAGCTAGATGTTTAAGTCAAAGTTTCCTAAACCTGGTCTTCAGGGACCCCTGCCCTGCATGTATTCCAGGTCTTCAACTCCACCAAACCTGATTCAGATCAACAGAGCTGCCCATCAAGTTCTTTGCAAGCTCCTTACGAGCCTTTCATCTGAGTCAGGTGTGTGAAATTAGGAACATCTTGAATACCAGCAGGGCTGGGGTCCTTGAGGACCAGGATTAGGGAACACTGGTTGAAATATTCATGTCTGAAGTGTACAGCTGCATATGCAGCGTGTTTGTCTTCATTTTACATGGTAATTACACTGATTATTTTATTGCATGACGTATTTCCTCAGTCCTGCTTTACCCAACATATTTTCACAGATTGATGACTGACTGAATAAGTTTAACATCCTCTCTTAACACTGTTGTAATTATGTTGCTGGTGAGAGCAGAGGACAGAGGATCTGGAGTGATTTGTCATTCCTGTTGGACCAAGCATATCTTCAAAGATGTGTGTTTGTCTGAAAACTGAGGAACGTCTCTTAACACAGAAGTCTGTTTGTATTGATGCCTGTGGTAAATATTGGAAAAACAGGATCTGGAAAGGTGCCTAATAGTTTTCTGTGAATGTTGGTCGACATTGTTGGTGTCCACCTCCGGTCTTTGAGGGCCACAATCCTGCAGGTATTTCAGGTAATCCTGAAAAATCAGTCACAATCAATCCTACACAGAACTCGCATCCTATACCCAGTATTTTAGTTGTAAAAAAGTGTCATGGCAGATGGAAAAACTCATAAGAGATTCTCACTAATCTACCTTGATCTTAAGAATCTTATCTAACATATTCACTTATTTTTGTTGCCTCATTAGTCCTAAATGGTAAAACAATACAACCACATGAAGCAGGGGAAGATGGGATTTTTAACTTGGGGAAGGACAAATGATTTTGACTCAATCAGTTATTTTTGAGTATTTTGGAATGAAAATGGCAAGCAATTTGTGATAATCTATGCGCCAAAGGATTTGCCTGAAAAGCCACAAGAAAACTCTTAAGCAAAATCATTTGTTGACAACAAACATTGACAAAGACCTGATCAATACTAGCCATACATGATAGAACTGGTACTTGTCTGGAATGCCAGTTACCCACCAGAACTTCATGCCTTAAGCAAAATATGTTTCATTTAACAGTTTCTGTCTTCAAAATCCCAATTCTTAGCATTTAGCAATTCTTGCTGCTTTACAGGAGATACCCTCAGCTGGCTCCATACCGCTTTCACTTCTTGTCTTAGACACCAGCTACCCCATCCAGTTGGAATTTTTACGATCAGAGGTGTACAAGTTGAAAATCCCAGTTTAAGCTTTTCACGTGCAGACATTGCAACTGGGGGAAAGTAAGTTGCTGTTTCACAGGGGAGACCAGATGCTGCTGCTAAACCCCTTACACTTCTTATTTTATACACCAACTACCCCATCCAGTTGGAATTTTTAAATCAAATGAGTACACGTTGAAAATCCCAGTTACAGCTTTTCTCGCAGATATTTCAATTGAGAAAAGTAAGCTAGTGTTTTAAAAGGAGACATGCTGCTTTTTAACCTCTTGATAATGAAACAGTTATATGAGTAAAAACTTGAGTACTGCCTATGTACCATAATTGAGGAAAACAGGTTGACACGCAGATCAATAAATCACCTACAATCCAAGAGGGCTGTAACTCACTGTCTATGTTGAACAAAGGGAGGCGGGACCAGGTGGGCGGGACCAGGGGAAGCGGGGCCAGGTACGGTGGGGCCAGGGGAGGCGGTGCACGGACGGGCTTGGACCCCGTCATAACTGCTTGCAGTTCTAGTTTTGAATTGTGGTTCTACAGAAATATTAAAAACAAACAAAAAATAAAACAAACAACCCTGATCAGGCTCTGAAGCTAAAATTTTGTTGAGCAACACTTTGAGGCAGTCATTGCAATCAGGTGTTTTCTGTTAAGTTCAGTAAGATTTCTGCACCTTTTCACAGGTGTTTTGGCCCATTGTCTATGAGCTGGGTGCTCCATTTGGTCTGGAACAGTTTTGTTTATTTTTTCAATTATTATTTTCAACTCCAATTCAAAAGCAATTTTGAATTTCTCTAAATAATATTTTTGTGAATTTTTATTTATGATTAGTTTCTTGTTCTTTGAATTACTATTGTGAATTCAGCCTTTTCTTCATTGGAAGGGTATGAATAATTTTGAGGACGACTGCACATGTTGTTTCAGCATTTAATTGGTTAATTTAGCTTTATGACCACAAAAGTAGAAAGCAAAAGTAGTGGTGTTATGAATGACCATGTAGATTATGGAAAATCCCAAATATGTATATAGCATTGCACTTAATTCAGAAATAGAAGTAAGCAGCGTAATGATACATGAATGATTCCCAAGTCATCTTTATTCTTCTTAAAATACCTAAAAAAAAAATTGTTCAACTTTACAAATGGTTATTGTAAGAAATATACTTTCAGCGCAGCATTTTACAGCAAGTGATGTCACAAACCAAAAACATGAACTTTGCACAAATATGTTGGTAGATTAATAAAATGCTTGTTTAAAAAATATACACTGTACTTTTAACTAAGTTTTTATTTTCAATGAAAAGGTATAAACAAGATATAACTTTTTACTCTAATCATTTATATATACTTTTTTCATATATACTTGCACAAGTTAAGATCAGTCAGCCAACAGAAAAATGAGGCACATTACTGATTAATTAAAACAAAAATTAAAAAGTATCTTTGTCACTGCAGGAATGAGATGATATGAAACAGCATTAAGTCTGAATAATTTTGGTTTGCATGGTCTTCAGACTTTCTGGGCTGGCTTCAGGTCCGTCCTCTGATGTCACATATCCTGGATAAGTGGGATGAAACTGGGGAGAAGGGGGTTTAGGGGGGTCATCTGTCACAGACAGGAACAGTGGTATCAACTTGGCATGAGCGTAGTCAATCTCAAAACCTTCAAAAATAAGCCCGACCCCCCAAGCACCCAATCCCTCCTCAAGGAGGCGTGACACCTTTTTGGTGGCTAGCACCAGAGCCTCATAATCGTTTCGTTCTAATCTGAATATATCTGAGGTCAGAGGTCGGCGTGGGACGAGTACAGTGAACCCTGGGGAGTTGGGGAAAGGGGTCAGAAAGGCCACGTGACTTTCATCCTCCCATACCCGCCAATGCTGCTCCTCTCCACGAACAATACGGGAGAAAAGGCCAGCGTGAGCCGGATCGTCCCCTAGGAAGGTCAGGTTAGGTGGGGCATTAGGGAACGGGAGCTTCCCTCTAATCCTGGTCTGGATCTCGGTCAGGCTAGAGTCACTCCACCTAGGGGCAGTCTTGGAGGTGCAGTATCCCGGGTCATGAGCATTGTGCTCTTCCTCTCCTGCTAGATGAGGGCGCCACTCTGCATCCAGACCATGAAGAGGGAGGACACGGATCTACAGGGAGGACAGTGAAAGCACACTGATCACTCACATTCACCACAGAGCCAAGCCTAAATCAGTTCAGATTTACCAAACAGACCCAGGTTCATAAATACACACATTAGACGGGATAAACAGGAAATGATCACAGGCTTAATCAATGAGGGAAACAACGTGGAGCAACACAGCAGCTGAGACTCTTAAGGCCTTTTCACACCAGGACCGATGCGAATAAACGGCATGAAATTGCGAATAATTCGGGGGAGAAATATCGTCTATAGCATTTGTCTATACACACCTGCTCTGACGCGAAATGCAAAAACAAACTCGCATTTCTTATTCCAGAGGAACATGAACACATGCAGCAGTGACGGAGGGAGAGGCGGCTGCAGGTAAACTCCTGGATGCTGAAAACAGCTGATCTCACCGTAGAGATGCCAAATGGGGATTTTAAATAGAACACATGTAGCTAATAACGACATCATACTACGTGGAAACTGCAGGGGGGGGGGGGGGGGGGGGGGGGGGGGGGGGGGGGGGGGGGGGGGGGGGGGGGGGGGGGGGGGGCGGCCGGGCTGGGATTAAACGGGCAAAGACGACATCATCACTACGTTTGGAAAGGAGCTGATTCCAGCTGTTAGGGACTAACACGCATTGTTATTGGTAAGTCTCGCTGCTTGTGTAACTTTATGCTTTAATGTGTATGAAATCCTGGTGGACAGTAGACAGACTAGCTAACTGCTAACAAGCTAACGGTACAGACTCAAACGCCATCTGATTTACAACCCCCGTACTTCGCATTAAATCTCCGGGATGCGTTGTTATGAAGACAGTCACTACTGTCCTATTATCACCAGTTTCAACTGTTTACATGCATTAATGTTTTGATTTTTGCCACTGAACAAATACCAGGACTCAAACATTATATTTCCCCGACACTTTCACGTCATATCTTGACCTCATCTGCATTAAAAGTAGAGTCCTACATGTAAAACACACGTCTTCTCATAGTTCAATAATGCTTTTCCTGGGTTTTCTTGCCCCCTGGTTGCGCACGCATCCTATCTGTGACGTTGCTCGGAAACCCATCCTGAAATAATCCTGGAAAGTAGTGTAATTCCTGTTGGACAGCATGGTAACTCTCACCTGGGCAGGTCTGTCTCTGTGGGGTCTGCTGACCAGGGCACACCTTCCAACCCTGAGCTTGTCACACAGCAGCTCTGCGACAGTTCTCGCCCCCAGCAGCCAGGACACGTACTCTGACTCCTCCAAGTGGAAAATGCTGCCTCCGGGGTTACCAGGAGTCCTGCTCTCAAGTATTACAGCGCCCGGTGTCCAGGGACGGGGGTGAAGGAAGGCCACTAGCCCCTCTGACTCCCAGATCACATGACGATGAAGAGTAGAGGACATACTATGAGGGGATGATAAAGAACACGTCATAAGCAAGTCATCTTCTATCCAGTACGTGTAAAATTTATATGGGGGGGCGGGGGGGGGGGGGGGGGGGGCGGTGCGCCGGGCGGACGGGGGGGGGGGGGCCGCCACCCCGATACAAACATACAAAATCTAGATCAAGATATTAAAAAAGGTGAAAAAACTTTTAAGGAGTGAAACATAATTCCCTCAGTTTTGCATTCCTCAGTGAACTCCACAGTGTTGGAGTAAATTTCTCATTCACACCCTAAACATGAGCTAAGACAACCACACATATATTGCTGAACATATCCAGATAGCACCATATTACCAAGCAACAATGCATCTGGGTTCTCTTATTAAACCACATCACAAACATTTCTCATTCTTTTGACAACCTGTGTAATATTATCTATCTGTCTGGATCCTTTCTGCATAGACCAAAAACATGATGCTGCTGTGGGGGGGGGGGGGGGGGGGGGGGGGGGGGGGGGGGGGGGGGGGGGGGGGGGGGGGGGGGGGGGGGGGGTGGGGGGTGGGGGGGGGGGGGGGGGGGGGGGGGGGGGGGTGGTGGGGGGGGCGGGGGGTGGGTTAGTGGGTGAGGGGGCGATGGGGGGTGGGCGTTGGTGGGGGGTGGTCGCCGCTGGCGCGCCGCTGGCTTTCAGATGGGGAGGTGGAGGGCGCGGGGCGTTTCTGGGCGTAGGGGTGGTGTGTGGTTTGTGGGGGTTCTTGTGAGAGGGCGGGAGGGTTTTTTTTCCTGAGTTTTTCTTGAAGGGCGTGCTGTGTGGTGCCCTAGTGGGTTTGTTTGTGTGGTCTGTGTGTGTTGGCGGGTTGTTGGAAAAGAATTTCATTGCACTGGGACGCCGGTACAATGACAATAAAGTTTTTCTGATTCTGAAAATGTATGACAACTTGTATTTTATCCTAGTAACTTATCAGAGGTGAAATGTATCTTAGTACAGCTAGAGGACAGGAGAATCAGTTGAAATAGTTTGTTAAGAGTTACAAACTGTTTTCATGTTACAGTAAGGTCAATCTTTGACAGTAGCTGTCAGAATATGTTAGTGACTATTTTAGTGTCATTGAGGGAAAAGATGTGTTGTGTAAGCCCTTGCATAATTAGTTTGTAAAACAAAGGCACATTATTTTAAGTAGGGATGCACAATATAATCAGCCCCCTATCGGTATCAGCCTATATTGGCCTTAAAACTGAGTATCGGACATCAGCCAACCCACCGATATTTTAGCTATATTTAACTAATCAGCCTGCTGTTTCTAAAGTCTAAAAAAAAAAAAAAAATCTTTTTCAAAAGCTTCTTTTTTACAGGCTTTAAAACTTCTAAAGACAAGGGGTGGGAAAAAATAGTGATACACTGAAACGTGGTATTGATCTATTTTACTAACGAAATCTTGCGATATTTCAGCGTTTTGTTTCTAAATCTTGCGAGAATTCACAAAAATTTTGCGGTATTTTCATATGCTGATATCATATTGACATTTAAAAACGCGGTATGGATCTATTTTACTAACGAAATCATCAGCATATATTTCATCGTTCTGTTAGAAAATCTCAGGAGAATTCACCAAATATCGTGAGATTTTGTAACAGATTGATGAAATCTAAGGAGATTTTGTAAGTAAAATAGATTGATACTGTGTTTTTAAATATTGGTTTGATATTGGCATATGAAAATATTGCAGTATTTTGGTGTATCAATATTTTTTCCCACCCCTATTTTTCAAAATGTCGGAAACGGACAGCAAAACTGCTATTTGCAATGACTCCATTTTTTTTTCCAACTTTAATATCGGTATCGATATCGGTTATCAGCCACATGAGTTTTTAAAATATCGGCATATCGGATATCAGCCAAAACTCCAATATCGTGCATTCCTAATTTTAAGGGAATATTAGGAATGGCACAGGAGAAGAATACAAATGCAGGAGCATAATTCTTGGAAAATTGATCCATCTAAACTTTTTTGCTTTTGAGTTTGTCTAATGTGCTTTAAAAACACAGTTTAAGACCGTTTTAAACGCAATTTATTCTTTAAATCACAGGCAGCAAAATTACACTTTGCTTCAAAACAGCACTTATTAAAATGTATTTTTACTTATTAACAGTAATATATTCATCGGCCCATCCAACACGGCGTTAATTTAGTAACGTGGGATCTTCTTCTTTGACACTGAAACAAACTGTTTAGACGCAAGAGTCACAGAAACCAATGGTCACATTATTCAGCAGTACACCATAGCCTCTCTTGCTGTCTAAATGCTGGACCCCGTCACCCTCATGAGACTGGTGGTTTCAGCTTCAGTTATTTACCACGAGGGCCCCATCACTAATGACACGGTTTTATAACTTTAATGTAATAATTCAATCTTTTTTATTATTATTATTATCATTAACGGGAAAGTTGGTGAGAGCTACGCTATAAATTTATCAGCTTCAATAGGTCACATTACACTTAAATAGTTATTCAAAGTGATAAGTTCAACGTAGCACATATACATAACAGTGTCAGCTATTACTGCAAAAACATAAATTCATGGCACAGTTACTGCAGCTCGCGCCTGAAAACTTAAGACAACTTTGACATACCTTCGAAAAATTAACCTTGCAAACAGCATAAAGTTGTGGTAAAGAAATGCGCACTTAAACCGACCTGTCCTCCTCTACTGTCGGCTGGTGGTTAGAAGTTGTGTAAAAAGTGCAAACAGCAATAAACGCAACTGCAGCGGAGAAACTCAGCCACATCAGTCCCAGTCAGGAAAAGCACATGACAGCATCCAGCCACAGAAGAAGAAACTACCGCTCCTTCCTGCAACAGCTTCTTCCTCTATGGTAGAAATACTGGAAAACCAGATGAAAGGTGCATCACTGTCACCCACAGGAATGGAGAAAAACTGCGTTTTAGGACAAAACAGTTTAATGTAGCTAGTTACCTCGTTATGCGTGCTACTCTAAAGGAAGGTATACAATAATAAGCAAGCATAATTAAATGAATGAAAGGTATATTTTCCTTAAGTGGTTATGGTAGCTTCCATGAAATGTTTTCTGGAGATTTCTTAAATGTCCAATGTGGTAGAATTTGTTACACACAGAAAAATAAACCTGCATCTTCCGTGGGGAAAGAGTGAAAACTGAGTTCTGAATGCGCATTCAGTCGGCTCTACCCATGTTACAGGCTGGTTGTCCTGTTACTCCAGCCCACTTTTATCCCCTTAGAGACTAATTCTAATGATGTATTACTGGATGACAGTCTGTAGATTTTTCCTCCAGCTAGTTTCCTGCCTCTGCTGAAACATGATCTCATGGTGACTCCTCACTGTACTGAGGAATTTCTGGCATATGTTCAGAAGTATCTGTGTCCTCTAGTGAACTCTTCAGACTCAGTCGCAGCTCTCTCCTGTCTACCCTCATTTCCAGAAAAAGACCATCTGTATTAAAAATATATATATATATCTGTTGTAAATTAATCTATTTTATTTCTATGTAATGAAAGTGATGTATTTTATCAATTTTCTTTTTGCTGTAAACATGATTTATTTTTCATAGTGGTTGTATAAGGTGTCGTATTTATGAAGAAGGCTGAACATTTTTCACTCCAACCCCCCCCCCCCCCCCCCCCAATACTTAATGTGATAATGCAATATTTGAGTGCGTAATGAACCAGCATAAATGGGAATAACTGTGCAAAAACTACATGAAGAATATTTTTTTAAAGTGTCAGTACATCTTCATGACACAGGTAAGATGGTTTTCAGACAGTTTTGATGAGTGATTTTCTCAAATATTTCTCGATTTCGACGTCAAGTGTCAAATTCAGTATCACAGCTCTAGGACTGAAAATCGTTGCTTGCAGTTTTATCACCCACCACCAGAAGGCGCCATTGGACCAAAGACAAAGAAATAAGCGTCTTCTCAAAACACAAAAATGTTCAGATACAAACACTTTAACAGCCAGTGTTTTACATCGTCATTGTTCTTCTATGTTGTATTTTCTTCAATGTTGTGTTTTTATACCACCACATCAGATTATTTATGTCAAAAGTTTGAATTTCTCTTAATTTTGTCTGTTAGTAGGTTGCACAGCTCCTCTTTCTACAGAATTTCCACATAAAACAACCCACATTTCTTGAGTCATTAGGGCCTCAACAAACAATGACACCGGTCCACCCATGTACACTGAAATTTACCATTACACTTGTGTAAACCCTCACTGTCACAACTTCACTAACTATCTTACCTATTAATATCTCAGCCACAGTCTCGGGCCAGTGCGAGGCTAAATTAACTTTTTAGCTCTCATCTTATACTGAAACAGCAGTTTGAGGAAGTGAGGACCAGATGATACATTCTTTTTTTTTTTTCTTTTTCAAAAAAGAAAGAAAGAAAGAAAAAGTCCCTTTTAAGGTCTAAATGTTCCTGAGCATGTAGATTAAAATATGTGTAACAAGCAAGAAATGATAAATATACAGTACGTACTCTTTTAAAGTATTTGGTATTACTAAAGAGCTTCACAAAGATCAGTGAGAGAGTTATACTGTTTGTACATCTCCCTTGCCTTAAACTTATCCAAACTGTGAAGCAGGAGACGTCAAATATTTGCATACAAGTTGCAAAGCGCGTGTGTGTACTGTATTACATAATGCATCCTTATCACCTCATAACATTTGCATGTGGCCTCACAGGAAGAGGAGGTAAAGTGAACAAATGTGTCGCCCCACTTTCAAGGAGTAAATCTGTGTTTCTAATCTGCAGCCCATGACCTGAGGTAATGAGCTCAGCTGCTCAGAGATCCTCCGTGGACACAGTCAGCTGAAGGCCAGGAGGATGATTCACTTAGATATGCAGGGCAGAGGGTCAGGCTGAGTCCAATTCAAGAGAGGAAGCAAGAAAGTCTCTTACACCAAAACAATGCACAGGTGGCATTAAACAGTTTTACTTTGAGACGGATTTAGGTGCAGGTGTAACATAAATGAATAAATAGATCAGAGACAATGGGGCCATTTCTATATTCCTCACAGGAAGTCTGCACTATTACTTTGCATGGTTAAAGGTTACAGTCACCTTGATATTTGTGCACAAAAAGAGAGGGGGTTTCCGAAGTTTCTCTAACACTACATTGCACTTTTACACTGAGTTTATTTGTGGAGATAATAATCAGCAAATTAATTTTTCCCTTTGCAGTTACAGGGAAACTCTGCAGCAGTAACTGCTTTTATTTAAGGAAGTTACAGTCTCAGTTTCTTGTTTCACTAGCCAGTGCCAGGCAGAGGTGGTAAAAACTCTATGTGATGCACAGCACATGATGCAATAAACCAACAAATAGACATCAGTTTCAGAGAAATCAGTCTACAGCTGTAATGGAAAGAAAAGAGGCTGAAAATTCTACATGCGAGGAAGCACTGATCACTCCTGTGTAAACATAAATCTGACTGCAGAGACAAAACAGAGCTTTAAACAAAAATATGTCTTTAATTCATGTTAATGGTAAATTGATTTGTCATTTTTAGAAATGAAAATAATATATTTAAAGTGTCTTTCAAAGCACCACAGGACACCGTAAAGCTAATCTAAAGCATCAAAAACAGCAAGAACGGATAAAGTAAAGGATAAGTGAGATGTTTAACTACGGCGTTTAGGACTTAGCGTGTTTTTGATTAAAGAAATGGGTAAGTCTGTGGTCTATTGTACATTTAAGTATTCATAAGGTATGTTTGATATTGTCTTTTTTTTTTATTTTACCGATATCTGATACTGTCCAACTCTTAATTTCCGATATTCGATATCAACCAATACCAACATATGCAGACAACTGTTGGGTTGTGTCTCTCATATTTACCTCCACCAAGGAGGTTATGTTTTCAGTAGCGTTGGTTTGTCTGTTCGTCTGTTCGTCTGTCTGTCAGCAACTTTACGGAAAAAGTACTGGACGGATTGACCTGAAACTTTCACCAGCCGTGTGCCTCAGCCCAAGGATGAACCTATTAAATTTTGGTGGAGATCCAGATCACCTTCTGGATCCAGGGATTTTTTGAAGGATTCTTTATCATTACGAGAGCAGCATGGTGGAAGTCTGCGCTCTCCGAGTTGAGAAATACAACGATATTCTGCTCTGAGAGCAAAGATCCTAAAACAGCCTTAACTCAGCCAGAAGAGTTCATTTTGGACATCTGGCTGCCAGATATCAGATACTAGCAGGTATTAGCCAACATGTGGCTGATTATGATGTTTCTGACAACTTGGTAACTTAACCAACAACTTAAAACCAGACATATTATAAGCAGCTTCAAAGCAAGTCAGTCTGTAGCAGCAGCAGCTGCACTGTAGTTACATGACTCTGAAAGGGATGCTGGGATATGAAGTTCTTCCACAATAACAGTGATTTTTCTACATGCTGGAGAAGCGCTGATTGAACAAAATCTGTTACTAAACATGTTGGGCTAAAAAAAAAACAAAAAAACAATATTTCTAATATCACATTTTAATGCTAGTAAGGATGTCTGATAATACCAGACATCTTATTAAGTTACAGAAAACAAAGTTAAAAACAAAAAACATCTGGAAATAGTTGCATTAGTGTTAAGTTTCACTTCCTTAATACTATGTTAATGAAAATAATGTCCTAACACAGAAGTTTACTTCCTGTAAGTTGTAGAAATTCAACATAGGGAAATATATAATGAAACTCTGCTTTTCTACCATTCAAGAGCATCTTCTTTTCTCTCTCAGTTGTCCACAGCAGTCTGAAGTGTCTGTGCAGAGAAAAAAAAAGCAAAAATCATTGTTGATTCTTTAGCGCAAAAAATACAATCTACAGGCCTGTTTCAGTTTTTTATGCATAAATATATCTAAAGATCAACACAAATAAACTATCGAGACTGTATGTAGAACATAGTCTCTGCATCTGTTCCCTTCAAAAATAGCTGCATCCACAAGTGGCGTTCATCCATTAGCCGTAGTTAGTGCCAGTCAGGAATAGAGTTGTGAACAGCTACAGTGGGTCAGATTGCTTAGCCATCACCAACTTACAGTAGATAAACTATGAATAGCCTCACAGCCTTACTGGGTTACACTCCTCTGGAAGAGGCAAATGCCATAACATCTCGTAATGTAATGTGAAGTATAGTTGAGGATTGTCTCAGCAGATCGTGCTTCAGTCTGAGGAGCAGGCTGTAAATGATCCAACTGAGAACTGGTTCTACTCGGTTGGCTCCAGGCAACAGCTCAGAACAGAGAGCAGTGGTACTCTTGTGGTCAGACCCGCTGATGTTGTGCATTTTGGAGAATTCAGGACTTATAAATACATTATTAGATGAGGATTTGTTGCCTTGCACTTCTAAAGGTGAGAACTGATTGTCAATTTATGTTTAAATAACAGGTGGGGTATTGGGCCAAGCAGAAAAACAGAGAAGGAGCGTTATTACAGGTCTGACACCAGAAATGGTCTCAAGGATCTTCAAGGTTCACAACCTGAGTGGATAACCTGGTCAAGTAGCTGTGCAGGTGGCCAAAAACCCTTTTTGGGGACATTTTAATGGCAAAATTATGTAAATCCAAATAGTTAGGTATGACATAAACAGTCTGTAAAACTATGAGAATATGTTGACACATAGAGGGAGGCAGGAAAAAAAGATTCTGAGCCTTGCTGCAAGTCTCTTTTCAGTGAGCAGTCGCAACAACATCCCCAACAACAAGACAAAAAAAAGTCAAGTGTGCCTCACAAATTTTCATTTAAAAATGATATTTTTCAGTGCTTTATGAAGAATGTGTTTGCCTAACATTAACTTTCTTACTTCATAAGCTTCCGTTTGAGCCCAAGATGACTTTTGTTGCTGCAGGAAAGTTACAGAGGGGTTCCAAACAATGCAGCTCCTGTCGTGGGGTTAGTAGAAAGATCATCTTGTGCTAAAATGGAAGGCAAACCAAATCAAAAGAGGATTTTTTTCAGGAGGACATGACTTTTTTCTTTTTTCTTTTTGGGTCTTTTTGGGGATGTTGTGAGTGATACCTTGAAATGGACTTGCAGCAAAGCTTAGAATCTTTTTTTTTCTTCCCTCCCCTACGTGTCAAGATACTCTCTGACAAATTTCATAGTTGTATGAGTGTTTATGCCATTGAACCAAAATATTTGGATTTACATAATTTTGCCAAATGTCTCCAAAAAGGTGTTTTTGGCCCCCTGCAGCTATCCAGCAGCTACTTGATCAGGTTGTCCACTCAGGTTGTCATACTTGAAGGTCTATAGATATTGTGGCAAGGTATGCAAAGGAGGCCTGGGCGAGATTCAACTCCCAGACATCTGTGTAAGTCATGCGCGCGAACCAGTCAGCCAAAGGCATCTCTCCTTGACCCAGTAGCTAGAGCACATGATGAATTGGAGGCACAATGACAGGACCGTCAACTGTCAGATCAAACATATCCTCATGCTCCACGTAGGCTGCCACCCATCAGGAATACATGGACCCACCCCCCGTGCTACATGGACACCTACTTACAAGTGTCAGATTGTGGCAGGATGAAAGAGGGCGTGGACCCGATGAGTCAAGAGTACAGTTACCAAATGGTGAATACGCCCTGTGGTCAAGTAGCCAGGTCATATGATCAATCGGGGGCATCGTGATAGGACCGTCAACTGCACTGCAAAAACTCAAATCTTACCAAGTATATTTCTAATTTCTGGTCAAAATATCACATCACACTCAAAATAAGACAAACTTACTATGGCAAGGTACACAACAGAGGGCCCGGGCGGGATTTGAACCCCAGACTCCCAGGTGAGACTTACAGTATGTGTGCTAACCAGTCAGCCAAAGAGATTTCCCTGTGGCCAAGTAGCCGGGGTGCATGATCTATTGGAGGCATAGTGACAGGACCCCACACTGTCACATCTCTCCCCCTCTTTCCACAAGCACATCCTCGTGCTTTACGCAGGCTGCCACCAATTTCGAATTCATGGACTGTTTACCAGCGTTGCACATGGATCCTGCGGACAACGCCAGAATGTGGCAAGGTATGCAACGAAGGGCCCGGGCGGGATTTGATCCCCAGACTCCCAGGTGAAAGTCATGCATGCTAGCCATTCAGCCTATTACATTATTACCATTCAGCCCATTCAGCCAAGTAGCCAGGGCGCATGATCACTTGGAGGCTGACAGGACTGTCAACTGCCACATTACCTAAAGACAAACATTTCAGTGAGATGAAGGAAGTTGTTTGAAGGCAATGCATCTTATTTCAAGAAATCTTATCAAGAAAATTTTGCTTGTTCTATTGGCAGATTTTTTTTATTTTTTGCTTATTACAAATGAAAAAAAGCTTGACCATTCTTGAAATAAGTTAAAAAAAAAAAATCTTTTTGCTCCTATTAAGCAAAAAAAATCTTGAAATAAGATGCATTTGTCTTAAAACAAGTTCCTAAATCTCACTGAAATGTTTCTCTATCGGTAATTTTGTCTTACTTTAAGCGTGATTTAATATTTTTACTAGAAATTAGAAAAGTATAGTTGGTAAGAATTGAAAAGGAGGTCTGGAGCACTCAGGAGGAAAGTTATTTAAAAGCCTTTATTGGTATGGCTAATGTGATAAAACATGCCAATGCGTTTCGACCTGAAGGGCCTTCGTCAGGGCATACTTGGTAAGATTTGAGTTTTTGCAGTGTGTCACAATGTCATTAATGGTGTCAAACCTTTTACAACACTGCGTCTGTTTTCCAAAAAAAAAATAATTTTGCCCCCGTGGGTGTAACTAGGTGAGGTCATTTTGACCTCAGAGGACAAAAGGTGTTACAAAATCAGGAGCACATTACAAGGGGGTGAGATTTCAGCACACGTAAGGTCTGGTGACTGCTTCTGCACTAGTTATCAGATCAGCTGATCAGCTCCTTCTGGAGGAACCAAAGTCGATCGGTGGAAGCTCAGAGGGGACAAACTTTGCAGTTGCTGCGCCCAAACTTTGGAATTCCTTGCCACCGCAGGCTAGAGAGGCCGCATCACTGTCCATTTTTCAAACCCATCTGAAGACCCATTTTCATGTCCTGGCCTTTGATCCAGTATGAGACTCCAGTTTTATCGTTTTATCGTTTTTATTGTTTTTTTTTTTTTTAGTTTTTCTGTTTTTAGTCTACACCGTCTTTTTATCTTTTGCTTATGCTCTGTTCAGCACTCTGCTCAACCAATGCTTGTGCTTGACTCAACCCGTCTTTATTTATATATAAATAAAGATGGGTTGAGTTCAGTAGAGTTGTTACCAGTTATGAGGTGATTCTGTGGTCCAAATCTGTCCAAACAAACATATTTGGAAGTTTGTCAGACATTTGTGGTGGTTCCTGGTTCACAGGGTTTCAAGGCCCACGTGCAGACGAGACACGCACATACTGTAGACTCAATAACAGCCCGATTAATACACAGAGGAAGGCTTCAGTTTGTGGGAACTCGGTTGCCTGTTTTTTTACACACCTGTCCAAAAACAAGAGCCCACTAAGAATAGACAAAATATTTCTGTCTTACCATCAGGGCATAGAGTCAGTTTCAGCAAATGGAACTAAACTGTGTTTTTACAGAAGTTACTGCTTTCATACACAGAAAACCATGTGCATGTGTGTCAAATGAAACAAAACCATCAACATAAAATATCTAAAACAGGTTTTTTCTTGTAATGCTGGTGTAAAGGCGCCCTGCTTTATATGTCTCAGTTATAAAGCAACTTGTGTGAAAACAGGGCTTTACCTCAGACCTATAACTCAAGCATGAAAATCTCATGGACAGACACGTGGCTGCACACAGACTCCCAGATTGTTGGCTGTCTTCATCTGTGAGAAAAGTGCAATAAAAATGCGCAGTCACAATGCTGAGAACAAATGAACCACAAGAAACTGCCTTGATCCTGATTACTATGGAAGAATGTGTGAGGACAGGAATAATCTGTTGCTCTCGTTCAAGCCGCCGCACCCATCATCTGCCTGTCGCCTGCAGCAGAGCAGGAAATGTTCGTCAAATATCTGACATTTCCTCATGGGAAATGTTTGGTGTTAAATGACTTTAAAAGTTAAATTTTCAGCTCAGAAAGGTCTAAAGCATCTTCAAGACATCACAGCAGTCGGATTCCACATGTTTGTAAAGCTCAGCTCCACCCTGGACTTTTAAAGAGGAAATGTAAACTCACATGCATGTCCTCCCTGCCGCTAACATAAACACTATAAATCACAAACTTATTTAGCTGACTTTATCTGAGCAGAAATAGATTTAGCACAAAAAAGTAAGGACATTTGTGTAAGATTGATTATTTCTTTGTTTTTTAACAATGCTTCTAAGTAATAAATTATTTTAAGGTTCTTTTAGTGGTTTAATTTCTTTTAGTGACGTTTAGTGGTTTATAAACATCTTAATGGTCTTGGGCCTTCTTATTTATCTAGTCTGCTCAGGATCAGCCCTCGCAGATCCTGAGGTCCTCAGGTACCGGCCTTTCAGCTGTCTCTAAAGTTTGTGCAAAAACTTACGGCATGGCCTTATTTCAGCATTATGGGCCCCGCCTGTTGAACAGCCTGCCTGAGGGCCTCACTCAGGGCTGCAGAGACTGTTGATGCTTTAAAAAGAGACTCAAGAACTACCTTTTTAGCTTAGCCTTCATTTTTTTGTTATTATTTTAAAATAATCAATATTTTTCCTTACTTTGCAGTAAAATTTTGCATTTACAGTATCATAAATTATTCAATTTACTTATTTAATTTTTAAGCTAACTTTTTTTTTTTTTTTTTTACCATTGGCATGTTTTTTTGTGTGGTTTCATTGTTGTTTTAAGATGATTTGATATTTGTTTTAGTTATTTGTTTTTGTTTAGTTATTTATCCCTCTCCATCGGGGGCTACCCATTCCTTACTTGCATGGTCGTTGCCGTGGTGGCTGTCCTTGTCTGGGTTGTTGGGGTCCAGCGCTGCAGCCATGACTGTGGTGTGCACCGTGTCCACCCAGAACTGGATGGTTTCCATGGTGATGGCCTATGTGGTCGTGGTGGGGGTGGTTTTTGGTGGGCGGACCCCTAGGATATTGTTTTCTCACCTGGTACCAGGCCATGTTTATTTCAACTGTTTGGTTTTTAAGGGGTGGGGCCCTATGTCTATATGTGATTTTAAAGTTTTGATTGTTTTATGCCGTGAAGGACTTTGTATTGCTTTTATGATTGAAAATTGCTATAGAAATAAATAAAGTTGAAGATAAAAGTTGAAATCTTAAATCATGGGGAACTGTTTATTTTCCTTTTAAATGTTGCCTCTTTTGTAAGGAAAATGCAGGATGAACAGAGTAACGTATGTGGCTTGTCACTTGTAAAATTTTCTCTGCCAGTGCCAACAGTTTATTCTGAATGAGGCTGTTTATTGGGTTGGGTGATCGAAATCTGAAGTAACAAGACTCTCACCTTTTAACAATTCCTTCATTTAACACACAGGAGCCATAGTAAGAACCATGACGGCAGATCCCCTCTTGCTGGTCACTAGCTTGGTAACACAGTGCTGTGGGGGGGATCCCACTCTTCAACCAGCATTTGTCTCAGATCCATTCTCTCAACTCTCAAATACTGTAGTCTGATAAATCCTACTCTGTGAGAGCCATTATTGTCATCTGTGATTTAGTCGTGTACACTAAGCTGTTGATTTTATACTGGGACATTTAACCCCCTGTCTTGTCCACACAGTTGTTTATGAATCGTTTAAGGTTCGACACAAGCAAAATAATGACCGCCCATTTGCACGCAAATGTGCATGTGTCTGACATCAGCATGTAGACAGGAAGTTCATTTCACTGCATACTCAGCCTGGCAAAGAAATGGCTGCGCAGAGAAAGAGGGATTTTTTTGTTTGGACTGACGATGAAGTAGCGTTGTTGCTACAACTGACTATAAAACTGCAATGGCTGGGCAAAACGTCGACTGGGTGCTTCCATCTTTGCTTTTGTTCCATCTACTTTCCTGTGGCACGTTTTGTCGTCGGTCTGTGGTGGGTTTTATTGTGGTCACTTCCTTTCATTGAACGACCAAGTTATCCATACTAGGCTGTTTATCCGTCAGCTTACTATTTACATGACCCCCTTACCCGGCTAAAAGAAAATAGGCAAATGGGGGACTCCAAGGGCCCATTCAGAAAGCATAGTCCGCGAGTCTCGGTCTGTTTGGGGACTCGGTTCGGCTGGGAGCGGGGTCGGTCTTCCAGACCGAGATCGCATTCACGTTGCACATCACAGTCAAACGAGACAAACGGGCCAAGAATCTCAGGTGGCACTGCATTCGGATTCACCATAGGTGAGGACAAGACGCACAAACAAGAAGGTTCTCACAACTTTTGTTCCCTTCACAAAACGACATTATTTTGTATGAGGAGCTGGATGTGCTTTCATCAGACCAAATATCGATTAAAGCTTTTACTTCCTCGTAATTCCATGTCTGACCACGGGCCATTTTTATAAGTACTGCAGTCCCACATGTGCGTTTGTTGTCGTAGCATTTACCCATGTTGCCCAACATTTTACCCACAATGTAATGCAGTTTGTAGTCCACTTCCTGTCTTTGGTTCACTTGAAACGGACCGAGACCTGCGTTTGTAGGCAGACCGAGTCCAGTTGTTTGTTCCAGATCAGAGTCCGTTTGCGCATTCACAACTCCCTTAAACGAAGCGGACTTTCAGAGCAAACGGACACTAATTCTAATCAAAAAAGCTTTGTGAATGCGCCCTAAAACGCCGGGTAAATGTGGACAAATGGGCGTATCACGCACACTTAAAGGTGCCATGACATCAAATTTCACTTTTCTGGGGTTTTGGGTGTATAATATGATCTGTTGTGCACTGATGAGGCCATGTGAATGTCCAGAGTGAGAATCAAAGTTCCTGTTTTGGTCTGTCAGCTTTGTCTCTCTGCTCAGAAACAGTTGAATCAGACAGCAGGCTATCATTCTACGTAGTTCTATCATTCTACGTAATTTAATTGCTCCAATAAGAGCACACTATCAAGTGAACAGCGCCCCCCCCCCCTCTCTCTCCTAACGGTTTACGCACCGTCCGCTCCCCCCTCCCCTCCCTGTCTGATTCAGCTTCGTGTATGGAGCTAGTAGTAACTTCTCTGCAGTCGGGTCTGGGTTTTCAAACAAATGGATTTAAAAGAAAACTTCTGCAGCAACACTGAGGGAGGCGACCACAACCTTGTCATTACCTGTAAGTTTATTTATTTTCTAAATGCTGTCTTGTCTGATAAACGTAGCTCACACTGTCTGAACTGCCCATGTTGCTAGCAGTTAGCCTTTAGCAAACTCCGATCGCAGCTTGACCTAGATTCACCAAATAAGGTCATAGCGAAATAAGATGTAGCCAATCAAATGAAGTCAACGTGGTCTCCGGGTTAAGCTCCATATCATCACCGGACCCAACTGTATTACTGAGGAAGTGAGGTCTGGCGTTTCAAAACAATACTCCGCTGTAAAAAATGCCGTTTTTTTCTTTGGAGTATTTACATATAAAGTAATGCCAACAACATAAACTAGTTTTTAATTGTTATGTCATCACTCCTTTAAGCACTGACACAGCCAATGTAGACGTGGCCTTAGTTTGGTTCCAGGTGGAGATATGGTATAACGACTGTTTGCAGAACCTCTGCATTGAGATTGCCTCCACTGATGACGAGCCTTGTTTATCCAGTGAGGGAGATGCCACCCCTCACCATCATAGTGCCTCCACCAAAAGCTGTTATCCTATCAGTGCAGAAACGAGCATGGTGCTCAGCATCAGCTTCTTCACCACACTTTGACCCAAAGGTCCATCTGTAGAAGGAGGAATCCGGACTCATTGCTGAGCATAATGTTCCTACATGTCCAGATTGTTTTTGTTGCCACCAACGATGTAAATGTGACAGTGTGGGGTCCTGTTACTGTGCCTCCAATTGGTCATGTGCCCTGGCTATTTGCCCACAGGGATGTTCCTTTGGCTGACTGGTTAGCATGCATGACTCTCACCTGGGAGTCTAGGGTTCAAATCCTGCCTGGGCCCTCTGTTGTGTACCTTGCCACACAAACAAGCATGATGGTGAGGGTGAGTTGAAGCAATAGCAAAATACTTCAATCTGTTTGATACTAGCAGGAAAGGTCTAGCAATTTTTTGATGGGCACAGCCCTCATATTCAGCTCTGTTGCTCATCCCATAAATGCTTTTTCCTTGCAAGTGTAAATGGAGAATAAACACACAAAAAACCTTGTTAGAACAAAGGGCAGGGTCTCATGGGTTTCCTCAAACAAACTAGACTTGAACGATCTGGATTCTTGCAGCAGGGGTCCGACAACTCTACGCGGTCTCATGGTTGTTTTCTGAAACGTTTTGAGGACGAAACTGTCATCATCACGCCATGAAGCAAGTAGAAAGAGACTGCAAAACTCCACTCCAGCTGATGGCGTTACCACCTGTTAGAGTGTGATGTGCACGTATATGCGTCGAGCATGCTGACCGAGAGAGAGCCAGCATGAAGTTCCGAGAAATGTGTCCTGTGTGTGTCATTACTCGGTGTGCATGAGAGATGTTTACTTCGGGAGAAGCGTCTGGAAGAAGCTAATAGAGACAACCATTGCCAGAGATCCAACACCACCCCTTTTTCCGTCTCTCCCCTCCTCTCCTGCCCCCCTTGTGTCAAACGTTTCAGACTTTCCATTCGTGTAGCTGGCCTCTTCCAACCGTGCCGTTCTGACAACTGTTCCGGACTTTTGGCTCAGTCACATGGTGCAAAAAATACGGATCTAATCTCTTTTCTGGACTTGAGACGATTTTAATCGTGACAAAACTGCCCATGTGACCCTGCCCAAAACACAGATTCCCCTCCTTTTTTACTTAGTTAAAAATTCTAAATTTAAACAAATATCATCGCCATCATTCCAGATTACAGCAAGCATTACATCTCAAACTATTAAAACCAGACATTTCACCTCCCAACAGCACAGAAAACGGGCTTAATTCACACATTTTAATCCTTTACACACAGCAAACCAACAAACTTTTACATTTACAAACCACATTTCAACTTGACATAAATCTGTTAATGTGCACAAACATTTGCCATTGTCATACTTCTGGATACTTTCTAGTTCTTTCTACTACATACAAGCAACA
Organism: Atherinomorus stipes; assembly: GCA_023101725.1. NCBI lineage: Eukaryota > Metazoa > Chordata > Actinopteri > Atheriniformes > Atherinidae > Atherinomorus > Atherinomorus stipes. Next base: position 284,054 of record JALJCO010009074.1, read on the forward strand.
AAATGTGACAAAAAGCAAATTCAGGGATGAGGATGAAAACCATGTGGTTTCTCTGTACTGCTGATATCGGCCATGTTACAACTAGAGACCAAAAGAAATAAATAAATAATGGATGTAGTATCCAGTTACTGTACGTCTGAGGAGCTGACATACAGTAACTGGTTTTCTTTCTTCTTCAACCAGCATTTGGTTGAAGAAGAAGGTATAACACCCAACTATTACACCCAGTTGGCTGTTTCCCACCATCGCCATCTTGCCATGTCGCGTGTGTTGTCACTCCCTGAAAATACTACAATGGGCAAAGACAAGGCTGCTCCGAGCCACAGGGCAAATGATTGACAGCTAAGCTAATGCTAACTGAGCTAATCCGAAGTGAACAGGAACGAACGAAGATAGGCGGTTTGAAGGTAAGACACGCTCAGACTTGCTGTTAACTATCTAAAACCCAGGGAGCAAGCAGGGAGCTAAAAATTACCCTGGATAAAACCGGCACCTGGTGTGCGGCCTGTCAATCAAAAGGACACACCCTTATTTCAAGATAAAATAACATCTAAATGGATGAGTTATAAAACAATTTGTTTATTTCTGCTGTAAAGTTGGCCTTTTAAACATGGGAATCTTTGGGGATTTGCTCTGTTTTGGAGCCAGCCCCTAGTGGGTGAAGAGAAAACTACAATAGGGATTTGCCGGAGTTCGGAGTTTGGACACTTCCTTTCGGGCATGTTGCAGCCGTTTGCTCTGTTTACTGTTTATGTTAACTCAAACATCTTAGTTTTATTCAGCGAGTGATAGGATAAAGTGGATAAAGGGATGCGTGTGCGGGGAAGGGGAACTTAATAAAACACACGTTTGTTTGTGCGGTGGGGCACACACGGCACACAGCATGTAGCATTGCAGTAGCGTTTACTGACGTGTACAGTGCGTCTTAAAAACACAAACATTGAAAGGGTTGCGAGTGGAACAACTGGGGACTGCAAGAAAGGAGACGCTTAGATGTTGGGGCGAAGTGGAGTGGGGTAATGTTATGCTACACGCTGTGGCGAAAGGGTTTATAAGTGGCCGCGACGAAGGGTTGTCTTGCTAGGGGAGGGGGGGGGGGGGGGGGGGGGGGGGGGGAGGGACAGGAGGGGGAGCGAAAGTCGGGGCGGGTGGCGGGGGACGGGAAAAGCGGAAAGCGCCCGGGGGCGGCCGCCGGGCAACCCCTATTATAAGGCTACTTCTGGGGCTTAACTTTTCTCCAGCAAAGTTTTCCCCTTGATTACAACACAAAATAAATGTACAAATAAAAAGAAACAGGGGCAAAGAAAAGACTAATTTTGTTGGTACGAGGAACCTCCAGAAATATTTTAGAAATAATAATAATAATAAGAAAAAAAAAATTGTGAAAAAAAATAAACCTTCAATATCTCTATGTTTGGGGGCGGGGGGGGGGGGGGGGGGGGCAGGGGGCTCTACACAATATTCAGTCTGTAATTTGATTTTCCTTCTACAAGATACATTTTTTGCCTTTACATGATCACATAATTTTATTTTAACAATTATGTAAAACAGCTACTACACAAATGAGAATATGTAAACACTTTTAATCATAAGTAGATTCTTCTGTTACATTTCATGTACAAACAATTCAAAGTGCTTTACATAAAACATTAAAAGCACTACAGCGGGATGCAGAAGAAAAGAAGTGTAAAAAGTAAAAGAATAAAAGCTTCATTTAAAATGAAAAACAAAGAGAACATTAAAAAAGCAGTCATGTTTTGTTGGTCTCTTCTCCTCTCTCCTTGCAGCTGAGCATTCTTCTTATCTGTGTTTTCTCAGGAGGGCAAGGCCTCACTACTCGGTAATCTGTCAGGCAGTAGTGTGTGTGGGTGTGTGTGTACACAGGGAGTTTTATTGCCAAGACATAATTTACACACCTGCTTGTCAGAAGTCAGCATACTGAACTAGTTTTAAACGGCATGCGTTGGAGTATCAATATTCTCATAGCGGTGATCGCTGCCTGTTTTCCAATCAGGACAGATGGATGCACGCATCAGCAGTTTTAGTGAAATATTTTCTCTTATGTGGCCTGTAAAACATCACACATGTGCACGTGTGGCAGGCAAGCCTTGGGCCATCCCCCATATTCTGGTCATTCCTCCCCCTCCCTTAACACCCACCTGCAAAGGCCACCATGTGATAGACTAGTCTGGTTTCAGGATGACAAGGACCTTCCCATGAAACGGCTCCCCAGCTGTTTCTCTTCTTTTTTACTTGCTTAGTTTCTGACTTCGTCTCTCATTTCCTGACAGAAAGCTGTACTTTTAGCTCCAGAGATGTGCGATCTCACCTCAGATGTCATAGAAACTGTTAACATAGACAATGATTTACAGAGGAAGCTGATTACATGCCCACTTACTGTAAGTTATTTAGTCTGTTTATCTTTATTAATGATCATGACACTTGTTGAATAGGAGGAAAAAAAATTTAGATTGAGGTTTGCCACTTTTCAGAGATGATTTGTACCAGCTCATCAGTCTGGCTCCTGGAAGCAGTGACCAATCCTCATTTTATTAATCTTTCATCTCTATGACACATCAAAGCATGAACAATAAACCTGCATGACTCACACACAGAACACGCATAGCGCAGAATGACTCTGTGGAATGAGACGTGCAGCATCAACATCAAAGTCTTATTTTTTTTCACAGGTACTACTGGTTGCTACCCTGGTGCTATTAATGAGGTTATAGCAGAATACTGGTGAGGTGATGAACACTGGAAACAAAACAAATATAGTGGGCAGCTGTTATGAAATACTGTTTGTAAATAGACGTTTTTGCTACAATGGTTTTAGATCAAAACTCTGCTTATGTGCAAAAAATATCTTTGTACAAACAGAAAATGTTTGAAAATTTGCAATTATGGTTAACATGAGGGTCTTGGGCCAATTTATCACAAGCCACCTCAGAGTTAGATATCTCCCAAGAGTCAGTTCATATTCAGAATTTTATTATTTTTTATATCATTAGGGATGCATGATAACAGGAAATTATGTCACTCCGATAACTTGCCCCGATAACATATTTTTCGTGAGCACGGCAGTGCTCCGCTAATTATGACCAGAATTCTTGTTTAAAATGCACTATATTTACAGACAAGTCTAACCTGTCAATCATTACTATTGTTTAAAAATAAATTTCTCAGATTGCTGACATACAATGTTTGAATCTAACTTGCCAGACCATTTTTTTTTTTTTACTTTTCAATTGCACCGTTAGTAATCCTGATGCATTTATATCAGTTCAAGTAGCCTTTATTTTCAAATCAGTAAGCAATGCACCTTATTCAATTTGATGAGCATTTGAGATATTGAATAGTTTTGATAGCTTTTAGAAAATATTTGAGGCTTGATGATAGTTTTCCCACTGGGAAAAAAAAAACATTTGAGTGTATAGTTTCCTTTTGGTTTTAATAGTATTGAGGTCTTGAATAGGTACATAATGTGTTATCAGTTATTTTTTTTTTTTTTTTAAAAAGTCATGCATCCCTAATCTGTATTAAATGTTTCAATGAAACAATTTTCCAGATTGATGCATCAGCGTTCCATAAAAGGATTACACAAGTTTCAGTATGTCCCGACATCACTGGAGGAAGAAAGTTTATCCATTTGTGTAGTTTTAACTTAATTTTGGTGACAAACATTTCCACCAACAGACTTGTATCAAAACTATGAAAACAAATCATACGAAGCCGGAATCGCTGCCTTTTTTCCATTAAAATTTAAACTTTACACAAGAAAGCACATTACACATCGCTTCAGTACAGATAAAGTTTATTAGAAAAAACCCAAAACAAAAACAAGCAAAAGCATTTTACAAGCCGACACCTGTGCGAAAAGGCTGAGCCACTGAGGAAAAGCTCAACTGTCTAGCATTAAATAAAAGCAACATACTGCAAGCAACGGAGGAGGAAACTATTTACACACAACACTCATGTTGACAGTGTAACAACAAGAAATCACAAATGGGCTGAGGCCCCGTTCTGGACTTGAAGCTGTAAAGAGGAAGATCAAACAGATACTGGGAATAAAGTAGGTAACAAGGTAGAAGTAGTTTTTCACTTCACTGACACTCATTTTACTGATCTGGGGTCTGCTATTGATGCTAGGAGTGCAAGGGAATTTGTTAGTGAGTTAGATCTACAGCGCTACCAGGAGCTAGGCTGTTACAGGTTTAATCTACAAAGATGGACGTCCTGCATGTTTGTACAGGATTAGGAGTACACACGGGGATGGAACAGGGGGCTGAGAGACAAGCATGTACGAATGCTTCACCTGACTAACCCTCAGCCCCCTGCCAGACTAATCTCATCACTTTCCATCAGCTTTCTATCCGGCCATTTCCCTCATCTCTGCAGCGCCACACACCAACCTTTAATCTCTGACACAACCAACACTACAAATATTCTTGTGGCGACTGCAGCAGAGACAACCACGCAAACACCCGTCCGTCTACGCCACTGAGCTGGTCTTCCCACGGCGGTGCTTGCGGACTTCTTCCATCAGGTCCTTGAGGTACTGGATCTCTCGGCTGATGGACTCGGCTTTCTCTTTAAGCTCGTGGTTCTTCTTCTCCAGCTCTTCCCGCTCCGTGTTCAGCAAATCGTGCTCGACTCTCTTCTTCTGCCGGTAGCGGGTAGCTGCCGTCTTGTTCTGCTCCATCTTCTTCAGTTTCTTCTCCACCACCTTGGGAGCGCCAGACACGGATTTAACCTTGGAGGGTTTGGGGGAGGAAGAGGCCGTGGGCTCTGGTTTGCAGTAGGGCTTTGTTCTGGAGGAACCGGGTGTTGGGAGAGTTTGAGAGGGAGTGGGATGACGTGTGGGTGAGGATGCGAAGGAGTCGACGCCTGAGTCGATACCAGAGTCGCTGTCGCAGTCGCTTGGAGAGGTTGCCATGGACTGCTCGGGAAGAGAAATGAGGGAGGCTTCTTCTTTGTTGGCGAGGACCACCACAAAGTGACCAGAGGTGGGGATGGAGAGCACGATGGGGCTGGTGGCCTGAAGGATGCTACTCGCTGGGGAAAGGGAGGCAGCGCTTTTCTCAGCATCCGTAACATCTACTTCACTCCCAAGCTCCAAGGTGTAAGCCGGAGAGTGAGGCGGCTGGGTGGGGGAAGGAGAGGGAGGCTCAGACTTCACAACAGCTTCCTGGACAGGAGCAACTTCTGTCTCAGCCTCAGCTGCAGGGCTGGTGTCCTGTGGGGGAGAGGGGGTGCCAGGTAAAGGCAGATCCAGGTCTGGGCTGTTCTGTTGGACTGGAAGGCTTGCGTCCCATAGATCCAGATCCATGGGAGAGTCGAGGGAGGCCAGGAGATCCTCGGGGGAGCTGGGAGACTCATCCGATGAGCAGGAACCAATGAGAGAATCCAGGTCAAACTCACTCAAGTCAATTTTTTCAGACATCCACTCCATGCCCTCGAAAGCATCGTCTGCTGAGGAGAGATTAATTGTTAGTATGGCAAATTAACTCTATTGCTAAAATAAACTTACCAGAGACAACAGTTTTACACTTTTATACTAAAATCAAACTCAAATTGACCTGTTCTTATTCTTCAAAGACAAGTTTTATCACACATCTGAATCACCAAGGAATCTTAAACTTTTCATGAAACACAGAACTATACACTGCAAGCACCAATGAATCCCTGACACCCTGCCAGATTGCACCCATCGCCTTACAAGCGTTGCTAAGGGGCGGAGTTTGCAAAACAGAGCTGTGGAACAGCCCCCAGCACAAACAGTAAATGTGGCCTACTTTTAACAGCCAAGCATGCAGGCCACCGTCATATGCTTTACTAGCACAAAGCCACCAAAAAAATGTTCACTGCAGGGTTGAAAGAAGTTAACATTCTTACATACACACTAAAGAACAAGACGACCCTGTTCAGCAGCGAGCACTTATAGTTTTAACTTCACCTGAAACCACCCTCACCTTTGCCATCGTCTGCTCCAACATGGGCGTCGAGCAGACCGCCGGCATTCAGCAGGGATAAGGACAGCAGGTCCGCCTCTGCCTTGGTCCCCAGTAACGAGGAGATGTGAGTGGGAGGAGGAGAGGGAGGCGGGGAGGGAGAGGAGAATGGGGAAAATGACAGGGTCTGATAAGAAGATGGGGAGGATGCGCAGGAGGAAAAAGAGAGGGAGGGCGAAGCTGGCGCCTTCACCTCTAAAGAGGAGGAAGGAGAAAGAGCTTCATCTTCATCTTGGTCCAGAAGGGGCCCCATGGGGTCAGCCATCAGAAATGAGGGCCCTGCAGACACAAATGCGCCTTAAATATCTTTATCTGCATTATTATTTTAATTAGATAATTAAAGATGACAAGTTCCTTTGTCATTAGCTAAACTATTTGCTGTGGTGTGGTTGTAGCGGTGCTTTGGGAACATTTGTCATGGCAACACTGACCTAAGCACAGGGCCTCCACGTCCTCCAAGGCCAGCTGGGAGAGTTCCATAGCTGCTGCTGGTCAGTGGTGGTCGAGAAAAGGTGTATAGAAACAAAGAGTCTGACGACGTTAAGTCGAGAGGTCCGGTAGTGCTGTCGACGGCAGCAAAGCTGAGGGTGGTTGCCGAGAGAGACCTAAAATACACACATAAAAACCATGAGGAAAACATGTAGTCTGAAGTTTTAGAAGACATTTGGAAAGCTGTCACTACTTTATGGTTGGGGCAAAATATAAGTATCATAACGGGGGTGCTTTCATGTGTAAACTTGTTAAAAAAATTACACATAAAACAGGGTTAGACTTTATTGGCAAGCTATAGCCGGAAGTACCGTGTACTTCCTTAAGTAACAATAAAACAATTCCTGACTATAAACCTTCCTGAAAACATGCCAACTTCTTATGTGTACTATGATAAACGAGAAGATACACGTTTCACACGTGGGGGTGGGGAGGCTAATTCTGGCTAATCGGTTCATCGGAACTGTCGCTGATGGGAAACACCCCGCCCAAGACCGGGGGATAACATTTCCTAATTTGGTCATGCTTTGGCCAGTAGCTCCACCTTTATCCGCGTGTCACTGCAGGGAAGTGGGTGGGCAACCGCCATTTTCACAACACTGCCATCTGCGCGAGGCGCCGGATTAGTAAAAACGACAGTGCGCGCCATTTTGGACGCGCCACGTTGACATGGTTTAATGAACACCAAAACAGTTAATCCAATAGCCACACTGTACTGAATTACCACTGTGGAAAATTAAAAAATAATAATAAAAAAAAAACCCGAAGACACCCAATTTAAGTTATCTTGTCGCGCGAATTCGGCGCAAAATTGATTGAAGACAAGTAAGAGTGGGATGGGCATACCTCGACAATCATTTAATCTGACAGACTACTCCAAACCAGGCAGTCAAATTTTATACAGTGTTAACCGAATGCTTTATTTAATTTATGCCATACAGATCAGTTTAAAAAGTTAGCGCCAGCTCAAACAGCTGACAAGCAGGTTCCAAACTCCCAATGATCTCCCTGTAAAACTGTCGATTAAATATACTTACGCCATTTTGCCAAAAATAGCCAGTGCACTTAGCCGTTGCACTGCCAGGTTGTTGCCGCTGCAAGGATCGCCGCTGCAAGCCTTCACACTGCCATTTTCGCGCAGTTCAGCTTTCTGGGATAGATCCTGGACACTTCTGCAGTCGGGTAAACGAAGAACGCTCGAAGGCGATCACACAAGGATAAATAGTCGCAGCACCAGGTGTATCCCTCCGCTGCATCAGCCTTCGAGGCGCTTGATATTGTACAAGTATCAGCGCGGGTGAGCGGAGTTTCTGAGAGCTTTTTATAATATATTCAGGGGCTTCTACGTCATTCCACCAGGGCACTAGTATGAATAAAACAAACGCACCCAAGCGAGCGTGATACATCCGCTTGGGTCTTGTTTGTAGCTGGCTGAATGCCTGACGCTGATAGTTATAGGTGACGATATAGATCCACATGGAGTTAAACAGGACTGTGTATGTCAAATGTAGGTCAAATACAGAATGTAAACAATGCGTAAAGAAACTTTTACAAACGATTTACACTTAAATAAAATAGTAGTCAGGACCTCTTACAAGAAAAATACTTCCAATTATTCAATGTTATGTATACAGTCATATAAATCTCCATTTTGCGTCAGTTTTTATTGATATTCTTAATTAATTCTGTTTACATGTATTTCAAAACAGTGTTATTGTCATCTCCCCCTCTTTTACTAATGACATGCCTTGTGTTATCTGTTAATTTGGTGAAGTAAAACCAACTCAAACTTTTCCACTGACTTAGGAGAAGCTCCATGTGTTTAAATTTTACTTCCAGTCTGTCCTTTGTTGAACTGTCACACGTTTGTCCTGCATCGCCCTCCCACTGCTCATAGACCTTGTACGAGACTGCCCTCTTGTGGTTAGTTTCAGCTGTTGAAATAGATTTATTTTAGCAATTACATGTCATAGTTAACTAGAATTAACATTGCACATTTCCCTGTTTGTGATTGATACATCTTTATTTTAATAGTTTGATAAAGAAAATACAATGATCAAAAGCCTAAAAGCCTAACAAATAAGGGGGTAAATTAAATCAGTGATTTAGTGTTGGTTATAATTCATTGATGTTAAACATTTAGAAGCTTTGATTTATTCTCACACTTGTTAAAACAGATGACCACGTCTCAAACCATAACCTGTACCGAAACTGAAAGCACAAAATAAGACAACAAGCCTTTAAAGCACAAAACAGGAGCCCCTTATCAAGGCTTGCTGAACAGCTCTTTGATTTTCACGAGTTCTTTTAATCCTTGTTTCCAGATATAACTGTGCAACTTGTAAGATTGAGAGCCTGGTGACTTGGAAATTAAACATTACGCAATAAATCTAAACAGATGAGAAAGACAATTATCTGATTAGCCATTTGATATCATTTTTCAAATCCCTCTTGTTGGTATGCTGCAATGAATGCACTGAGCAATGAGCTCGATTGTTGAGGGACATTTACTCAACAGCAACATATTGTGTTGCACTTCTTACTACAGTTCTCATGTAAATTTTACATGAAAGTCTGAAAGTTAATTTGTTTCTAAAATTAGTTGTTTTTCAAAATGGTTAAATGATGCTATTTATCCTTCAAAAATTTTCAATCCAATCCAATCCACTTTATTTATAAAGCGCTTTTCAGTCAGAACATGTCTCCAAAGTGCTGCACATAAAAAATACCCAGCAATAAAAATAAAATAAGATAAGAAAAACAAGTGTTGCTCTATAGTTAAAACAGTAAAAAATACGTTCAAATAAAATAAAATACACACATAAATAAAATAAAATACACTAAAAATAAATAAAACACAATCAAACAAATCAGCTAAAAGCATAAAAATAAACAGAATAAAATAAATAATTAAAAGACACAAAGGACCACACAACTCATGTGGTGTTAAAAGCCAGAGAATAAAAGTGGGCCCTCAGACGAAACTTAAAACTCTACACAGTGGGGGCAGTTCGAACACGGAGCGGCAGAGCGTTTCAGAGTCTTGGGCCGACCACAGAGAACGCCCTGTCGCCCCTGGTTTTAAGTCTCTGTATTTTGAATAATACAGAATTATCTGCATGTTTAAAAAGCTTAAAGAAAATTGATTCAGTCTGTTATGGTCTGACATGATCTTGAAATTGAATATCAAGATTATTTGAAGCTTATCGATCCCTTACCTGTGACATGGTGCAAGGTTTTCTGCTTCTCTTGTTTTTGCCTCTCTGTCTCAGACTAATGCACCTGCAAACACTTTATAAGGTCTAACCATGAGAGATGAAAAGCAATATTCTGTGGATCAATAGTCTAACTGGTATTTCATTGCAGTTTCGATATGAGCTTTATATGACACTCAGGGGTGTTATCCATAGGTGAGGCCAGAGAGGTGATGCTGAAATAGGATTTGTCAGTTTAGTGAATGAAACAGAGTGAATATTGTGTTATTAGTCTAGATGATTCAGAGAGATTTGTGTTGAACGTTTTAGGTACAAAAATCCAGATTTCAGTCTGCGCACAAAGCAATTTAGAGACCGCTAACACAATTTTACAAATCCACACAACAAACAACAACAAAAATGAGTAAATGATAGCATTTAACAGACTTTAACTTTTAACCTCATATCGCATTATTTTTTATTGTTTGTGTAGTTTAAAGAATCCGGAGTGTTCCCCCGTTTCTGTTTGTAAACACTATTCAAACTGCCCCTCCCCTAATGGCCACATCGCTCTTCAGCCCCAAGGCTCTCCTTCAAAGCTCGGAAGCGGGTGAAAGCCAAACCAACATTAACCATGGTTTGCGAGCGTGCACTATCTAAAGCTCTTTTTGCTGGGAAATACTTCCTTTTCTGTGCTGCATCCTCCATTTTTATCGAGAATTCGAGTGATTCTGGTGTCTGCTCCTGTCGATTAGTTTATCTCCACAGAGCGATATGCCCTTAGCTTTGTCATTGGCTGGAGACAACACACAAATCTCTGAGCATAAAAGTCCCGAACACACCAAATCAACAGGAAAATAACGAAATACAGTCAGGGGAGGGGGAGTTGCAAATAAAACTCACCGCCACACGAGAGTAGGGGCCCAAAGGTGCGGATAAGTCTAGTGTTTATTTTTTAGGGGGAAAACTTAGGATTTAACCTTTTGAGTTTATTTTCAAACATAAAAAAAAATTTAAGCTACAGAAATGGAAAACTAGAGTTGTTCCGATTCTGATACCAGTATTGGAAATGTCGCCAATACTGCTGAAAATGCTGGTATTAGTACAGGTAACTGGAGTTCAGGCACTGATCCAATACTACTAATCCTACTACTAATACTTATTTCTTCAAATAGGAATCTATTTACTGATTGGTTTGTTAGCTCTGACACAGTTCTTCTCAACAGTTGCGCTGTGCTGCCGTCTGCAGCCTGCTGTTTGAGAGGGGCGAGGAAGAACTGATCACCTAAGGCTGCATTTAAAAATAAATGGCTCCAATTTGCTGCATTTATTCATGTTTTACAGAGTTTAACCTGAGCCAGGTCTTACCACAATGATAATCACAGTCATTCAATGCATTATGATATTTTTTTTGTAACAGTGGTATTGGTACTCGGTATCAGCCGATACCACAGCACAACAATCGGAATTGGCAGGAAAAAAAAATGGTATCAGAAAAACAATAGGAAATTGGACTGAATTTAACAGAAGTCCATACTCAACAAGAAAAACAAAACATGCTCCATTTGCAACATTTCCTTTGAATCCTTGTGGTCCAAAAAAGAGAAAGCACAAGTAAGAATTTTTGAACTAACTTAACTTGCACAACTTTGATAACTTCATGTTTAAATCAATGGGGAAGTCAAAGAAAGGGAGTTTTTCCTGTAGCCTCTAACTGGTAATTAAGCCAGAGACCTGCAGAAGACAAAACAAGTTTCACACGTCCTTCCATACAGTCTGATTATAGCACGATACTGTAGCTTATTCGATTTGCTGCAGCTGCAGGGATATGAAGCATGTTGGTAATAAATGCCTTGAAAGACATGGAAGACATATCAATACATATTTTGTTCTGTATTTTAATGCTCATTGTTCAAACTTTGAGTAGAGATGGTGTCAAGTCAGTCTCAGAGAATGATTGTCTTTTTGTGTTGAACAGACCTATGTGCACATTGCCTGAAATTTAAAAGGAAATGTATGCTGAACAACCTCTAAAGTAACACACAGTAAAGTTACTTAGTTTTGGCTCTTAGCAGACAGAATCCCTCCCTGCAGTGAACTGTGCACTGTGAGAGACTAGGTTAGAAAATAGCGTTAATCTGGAAACAAAGGACCATGGTTTTTAAAGACAAAATACATTAATTTCACTGAACTTCTGGTTATTTTGAAGAAAGTTTAGTGTTGGTCCAAATTCTTGTCTGACATGCTTCAGGCTCCCTCATCAGACCCACAGGTACGGGCATAACGAAGCTTTTCCAGAAACAAAATGAGAAATCAGACGTTTAGGGTTCAGTCATTAATTGACACAAAGTGTAACAATACAGCTGGGAAATCTGAGAAAGTAAAGAAAGTGGTTATGTAACATGAGGTCAGGCTGGAAAGGAAAGCAGCCAAAGCTGGCCCGGAGGCATTCTGTATAACTGTCTCAGTATAGAATTGACAAAGAAAAGAAGGAATGCTTTCAAACTGGTCTATCCAGACCAGAGCTCAGTTCATTGACTGGTTGATTCATTTATCAACCGCTCTTACGCACAGAGTTTGTGCAGAAGAACATTTACATGCAAAGTGTGGAATGTACCATCTGGTACTTGTACTTGGGGAATTCAGCCTGGTTTTGTCCTGTTTTGAGATAAACATCTGTTTATTATAGGGATGCACGATAATTATCGGGTCGATAATTATCGGGCCGATAACAGGAAATTATGACGTCATTCCAATAAGTCCGATATCATGAGGACATACCCCAATAACTTATGTCCCATAAAGTTGGAATTTTTAAGATCGGACATGCAGAAGTTGAAAATCCCACTTTATGCTTTTCACTCTGAGATATTGCGATTGGGGAAAGAAAGCTGCTGTTTCACAGGGGAGACCCCAAACTGCTTCCAAACCTCTTTCCCTACCTTATTTTAGACTCAAACTACCCCACACAGTTGGAATTTTTGATTTGGTATAGTTAGGTATGTAGCCTGTGTGTGTTATCGGTATTGGTTATCGGTATCGGCCTTTAGGAGTTGAAATTTATCGGTTATCGGTATCGGTTTTTAAAGATGGTTATCGTGCATCCCTAGTTTATTATGTTTAAGGTATACTGTGACACACTGTTAAGGACACACAATGGAACTTTTAGCAGTTTTCTCAGTGACACGCTCCCCTATCAACAGCTAAACTAGCATCTTGCATCGTACCTGTACTGTGATTCACTCCAGCCAGTAAAAGACAGTCTTATCTTGACTCTTGTTCTGTCCCTTCCTCTTTTTCTCTTCCTCCGGAAATGTTTCCTTGCGTTTCTTTACCAAATCGCCAAATCACCTGCGGTGTTCATATCTGGTTCATATCCATTTGCTAGTAAGTGACACAACGCCCAACCAATAGTTGTCCACCGAGCTTAGGTCATGCTAAAATAATACTTTTACACATTGTGAAAAACTGGATAAAATTTATTCCAATGAAACAAGAACAGAAGTGGAAATGAAGATACAGTTTGAGTTTCTAAAATACACTCGCAAAACAAAAAATAAAAACTTCCAAACATGTTCAGTCCATTCATTTTTACTCCTTTGAATAGAAATATCCCGACAAACTAAGAGAAATTTCAGACAGAATGAGAGATGGAACCAAATCAATGAAAATGTCGTGTTTACTCATATTTAATAAATAATAAAGCAAAGCCAGCACCATCAGATCGCATACCATGACTAGACATTCAGATGTGGTGTTGGACTTAAAGGTTACACTGTTATAACAGGTCAGAATTCAAACAAACCTGTCCTCACCACGCTGAAGAGCCACCTGCTCACATGACGTGTCTTTGAAGCAGCAGTTTTCTTTTGCTCTTCAGTAAAGATAAATATCTACATTACAATTAGATATCGCCCAAAACCAATATTTTCTGATCGTTAATTCTCTGCTGAGAAAGTATAGTCCTCAGTTTGGGGTCCTTTGCTAACGGGGCGCACAGTGTCTGCATTTGATGTTTGCTGCTTTTATTTAGAACTAGTTCAAATATAAAAATAATCATGAAACACTCAAGAAATGAGTTCTGTCACTCTTACTGGAGTCGGGATTAGAGCTACAGTACTGCTGTTTTTCTTTTTTATATATATATATATATATACACAAAAGTATTTATAAGTTTTTGCAGTCTTTAATTATGCAGTCGGCATATTAAAAGGAAAAAAAGTTAAAATCCATATCATGACGTTTGGTTTTGTGGCAGTTTGTGTCTCATACAGTATCAGTCCTCTACAGTGCCTGGCTTTTGCCCACTGGCCTAGTCCACCCCTTTGTGGTTGGCTTCAACTCTTAAAATATACATAAAAAATCAAAATAAATAGCTCAATTGGTAGTCTATCAAAGACAATAAAACACCAGAAGGGGTGATAAATACAGTCAGTTCTATGTAGTATAGATGATCATCAATAATCCTTTGATTTGTTCTTACACTTGATAATACAGAATACCACATTTTAAACCATAACCCGTACTGAAACAAAGCACAAAATAAGATAAGAGCCTGTGAAGCACCAAACGTGCACCTTATCAAGGCTTGCTGAACAGCTCTTTGATTTTCACGAGTTCTTTTAATCCTTTATCAAGGTCCTCGGCCAGCGTGCGGATTTTCTGTGCCAGCTTTGATTCGAGGCCTTTCTTCACCTTATGCCCATTTTTATCTTTGGTGAAGTACATATCCATGCCAAGTGCAAAGCCTGCGATCATGCCGGAGGCCTTGGTGCTGGTCTCTGAGGTCAATCCACCGGCCTCTCCCATGACCAACTCCATCACCTTTGCTGCCCTCACTGAGCCTGTCCGACTTTTACTCAGAGCAGACACACCATGCAGCTTCAGTTGCTCCATACCCTCACTGATGAACCTCAAGCAGGTCAGAATGTCTTCATAGCGGCTGCTGAAGTCTTGTAAAATCTTGTCGATTTTCTTCTTGTCTTGAGTTAAATTTGCCTGGAGGAACACATGTTGTTACTCAGAGGTTTTAAGGAGATGATGGTTTATCTATATATGCAATTTCTGTAGTTAATTAAAATTTGATCATTATGATTGCATAAAACAATGCTCCACAGTTTTGGCAACACTGTATTCTCATTAATTAATGAAATCATGCATTTATTTATTAGGATAAAAAATGTTAGGCCGGAGTTTGAGATCCCAAATTTTGTACAAAATTTCTAAATATATTTCTAACAAAAAGAAAGTTGTGAGAAAAAAAAAAGCTATAATAAATACAATCAGCATCCATAAGGAAAGTCTGACTGCCGTCTGGTCACCTTGTTTGCGATGGCTGCTGATGCACCAGTGACACCACCGGCTGCAGCCGCCCCCACTCCCACAGCGGTGAGAGCCAGAGAGGCCCCCATGGTGAATGGAGACAGAATCACTCCTGCAGCTGCTGCAACTCCTCCTGCTACTGTTGCAGCTCCTCCTGTGATGCCAGCAATCTTTGTCCCCTTTGAGACCTCAAAGTACAAAGAAACCTTATGGATATTCCAAACTTCTACACATGTGAAGTAAACCATCAAAAATGTGTTAACTTCAAGAAACAAATCTTTATCATGTAAGGCATGGGTGGGAAACTCTGGTCCTGGGGGACCAGCATCCTGCAGGTATTAGGAGTTTCTCCCTCTGGAGCATACCCGACTCCAATCAATGAGCAATTGTGCAGACCTTGATGTCAAACTCTGCACAAGTCACAAGGGTTGTGTCCAAATTTGGGGGCTACGTCCTTCAAAGGCCACTTACGTCACAGCGATGCGACCAAGGCTGTCCAAACTCAAAGGCTTCTTCAAAAACAGCCAACAAATGTGGCCTCATTTTCCCCAGATTTTAAGGATGTTCAAGGTATCCTTCGTGGCTAATCCTATCACAGGATGCATTGCGGGCCGAACGGGACATTCTACAGAAACCATAGCGGACAAGGTGGGAAACGGAGCAAGCAAGGAGTATACATTTAAATGCAAGTATTCTAAATAAATTATGTGGTAAAAAAATTTAAAGCTTTAAGCAGTAATTAGGCTTTGCGATGCCATTTTTTAAATGTCACTTGTCAGAAATCATAAGAAAAATCCAAAACGAAGTTGTATGGTGGGTCCTGTATTATACTGCTGCTTTACGAGGATAATGCTGCTGTACCTCCTCTGAAATCAGCAAAACAATGAGAAAAGTCAAGATTTTGAGATCTCTTGTTTGCTAGGCAATAAGAGAAATGCCAAGGAGACCGTGTAAATTCATAGCCTGTTAGTTCCACCTTACGTGGTTTAAGAAGTACATAGATGGAGCAGGACACATCCTTTGAAGGATGTAGCCCTTTGGATTTGGCCATAGCCAAGGTGTGTTGCCACAAAGAAACTCCTAATACCTGCAGGATATCGGCCCTCCGGGACCAGAGTTGCCCACCCCTGGTGTAAGGTGTGGTTACCTTGTCTAAGTTGCTAGCAATGCAATACAGCTCATCAATTTGCTGTTTGAGGTTTTCTCCATGTTCAGTCATCAGGAAGGTGTACACCTGCATGGCTTTGTACAGATGCTTAGCTTTAACTTTGATGACACTGAAATGAAATATTTACAGTCATAAGTGGAGGAACCCTACAGGTTATTGTTTCAAATATTGAACCCACTGTTGTCATTTTTACAGAGTACGGGTCAGATTTACATTTTTGCCTCTATTATTAAGCAGATTTTGAGATTCTTATGGTTCTGCAAAGAAACTTCTCGTGTTTTTTTACATTACTGATGGAAGAGAATGTTTCCTTCACCTATGAGGCTCTAAGTTTGACAAATTTGATCACATTTTACAGGCCTGACAGCCACAGGGTTTTTTGTAATGAGCTTAATTCATTAAAGGGACACTGTAATTTTTGGCCACTAGGGGCACTAAACCTGTGACTTTGAACAGTCTCTATCCATGCCGTGTTTGCAGACCACTTTAATCAGCTCATAGCAAAGTCATCAAGCCATAAAGCAAAGCGCTCCAGGCCACATGATCTAATGAGAGATGGATCTGCAAAGTTACAATAACTGTGTCTCATTTGGAAGTCAGTGCACTTTGAAGTGCAGATTCGTCGGTTGCATACATCACTGGCTGCGTCAAGTGCTGTCCCACTTCTAAAGTCTCTGAATCCACCCTCCAAACCTGCCCTCTGTTTGGCCTGAAATGAAGGATACTGGTGTTGTATCCGTTGTGGCCTCTCCTGCCCCAGGATTCGTTGGGGTGGGATGGGAGGGATAAGCAGCAGAGCTACAACTGTAATATTTGGATATATTCATGGATTACTCAAGAAAAAATTACAAGAAAAATTACAGTTTTTGGGTAATCTGGAAGAAGCTCTCTCCAGCCGAGTTTGCCCCTTGGTAATGACAGATAAATGAAAAGGAATGAAATGCCCAGCTCCATTTAGAAAGGAATAAGCGGAAAGAATGCCATAACTTGATAGCTGTGGAGTCTGCAGTTGCTGGGCAACAGGACTGGAGCACCATGGGAAATTCTCGTAGCACACTCTGTAGCCGATGTAGTCAGCGCACTTAGAAGTGCATTGACTTCAGAATGAGACACAGTTAACATCTGGTTTGAGGAGAGCAGCCCCCCTTGGAGCACTGACATGTGTCAAGTGCTATTATTAACCCGAGAAATAATTTATTACTTACATCACGCTAATGTTTGGGTCAAAAGTTACATAGTGTCCCTTTAACTATTAAATTGCTTTAGTTATTTTGATGTATATTGATTGTATTTTTATATTGATGTGGATGTGTTGTGCAGCCTTTTGGGGGAGACAAAATGACCTTTACTCACTCTGGTTCTGATGCTCCTCTTAATTTGAGTTCTCTGGACAGATTACTCCAGGCTGTAGGTTCATACTGAAGTTCAGTAACAGTAATGTATCACATGGCAAAAATAAAAATATAATTAAAGGCTTCAAACTCACGTGTCATATTCTTGTTGAAATCTGACAGAGATTCAGCGTACTGGGTGAAGAAAAGCAGTTTATTGGAACTAGCTATACAGAAAAGTCCCTATTCATTATTAAGTTACATAAAGTTTGTAAATAATTACCAGGGATCCATATTCATCTTTATCATCATCAAGCTGCTGTTTTGGTGGCTTTGCTGGCAGTGGAGGAGGGTGTGCTTGACAGTCTTCATTAACCGATGGTTCAGTCACCTTATGAAAAACAAATGTGAAAATCCAGTTTTATCAAGTCACTTTTTGTTGGCAGTGAATCATCTGCCAAATCTGATTAGAGTCATTATGTCTTATTGGAGGATTTGGACATGGACTTATAATTAATGTTTTAAGTATTTGCTGTGTGTCTATGTACAGTATGTTTGTCTTGAATAAAAAAAAAAATTAAGCATTACAAAAAGATTAAAGCATAAGACAATGTTACCTTTATTATTTCCACGTATTCGTTGCCAGTTTCAATCATTTCCAAATTCTTTTTCACAGCCCATGGTTTCGGTGCCACTGGTGGTGGAGTTGAACAACTTATACTTCTCTGAATATAGATGAAAAATGAAAATGAAAAACAAGAATTTCAATTTCAGCCACAGCATGTTAAACTGATTAATGGTTCTCGCACATGAGCCTGAGCGTGCACATTAAGCTCGTTTGCATCACCTGTGGAGGCTTGGGAGGGGAGCTGCTTTTAGATGGCTCTTCTTCTAAAGATTTTGTTTGAAGAAAGACTTTACTCCTTGGCAGAGGAACAGGAGGCTTTGGCTGCAGAGCAAAGGAGGCAAAATTCAGCCTGTTACTATGAATATGTGGCAGGACATTCTGCAGCACAGGTTATATCTGTTTAAAGAGCTGCATAAAGAAATTATGTGGATGAGTGAACTTAACATTTATGACTGCAATATTAAAAAGGTGCAGTATGTGAGAATTACTGACATCTAGCGGTAAAGATGGGTATTTCAAAGAAAAGATGTTTTCTTTCAAATGACTTCATATTTCAAGCACTGTTGTGAATGCATGGTGGCTGTTAGTGGCCAAAGTTCTGTCTTTTGGCTCCCATATAAAACAGGTTTCTAGAACCGCCTTCTTTCACCTACGTAATATTGCTAAAATTAGGAACATCCTCTCTCAGGACGATGCAGAAAAACTAGTCCATGCTTTTCTTACTTCCAGATTGGACTACCGTAATTCCATTTTATTGGGCTGCCCCAAATATGCCTTGAAAAGTCTCCAGCTGATCCAGAATGCTGCAGCCAGGGTTCTAACTAGAACCAGCAAGAGAGATCATATTTCTCCAGCTCTAGCTTCTCTTCATTGGCTCCCTGTTAAATCCAGGATAGAATTTAAAATTCTTCTTCTCACATATAAAGCTCTCCATGATCAAGCTCCATTATGTATTAGAGATCTCATAGTTCCATATATTCCAAGCAGGGCACATCGCTCTCAGACTGCAGGCCTTCTGGTAGTTCCAAGGGTCTCTAAGAGTAGAATGGGAGGCAGAGCGTTTGGCTATCAGGCCCCCCTATTGTGGAGCCAGTTACCAACTCAGGTTCGGGAGGCAGACACCCTCTCTACCTTTAAGATCAGGCTTAAAACCTTCCTTTCTTTTTATAAATCTTATAGTTAGGGATGGTTTGCCATCCCTTAGTTAAGCTGCTATAGGCTTAGGCCCAATCCCAATTCTCTTTTTACCCCTACCCCTTACCCCTTCCCCTTGGCCCTTGCACTTAAAACGAAGCTTCAAGGGGTAGGGGTGAAAGTCAACCCCTTCAAATTGGGACACCCCTTCAAGAATCACATACGTCATCAGTGATTCCGCCGGCTTGTGTGTAAGCAGATGTGCGCTGAGCTGTTGGCGCAAATCTGGAGAAATCAAGCCGTCTACAGCTGTGGATTAACGTTAACAAGCAAATTCGATTTTTGCATGACATCCCTGCCTGTGTTTTATCCCATGAAGACCAGCAGCGATGCTGCTGAATTTCTTATTGATCATAGATTATCAGGGCTGCAGAGCACCGCTGGTTTTCAGCCTGGTAGCGTTTATATAACTGAAGCGTCAATGTAGTAGCCTACTCGCGATTTTTTTTCATGTGCATTTTGCAAAAAAAATTACCGTTAAACATTTAAACAGCATTAAACTAGACTATATAATGGTTTTCACACTTTTTAAACTTTATTTATGGAGAAATATTTACATTTGTGGATGTTTTTGGACTCAGTAGCAGCCATCGTCCCAGTGATTTTCATACCCCTTCGTTTGAAGTGTGCTCTCGAAAAATCTTCGTTTGAAGGGGTATATAGCCCTACCCCTTAGCCCTTCCCCTCCATCCTACAGGTATTGGGACACCCCTACCCCTACACATGAACACGCAAAACGGAGGGGAAGGGCCAAGGGGTAGGGCCAAGGGGTGAAATGGGATTCACCCTTAGACTGCTGCAGGACGTTCATGATGCACTGGGCTCTTCTTTCCCACTCATCCATGCTTCTCCATGTAGAAACCTGTGACAGTATTGCATCATTAACCGTGTTCTCCTCTCTCAGCAGATCTGGCTGGATAACGTTGCAATGTTTGTTGGTCTCTCTTTCTGTCTCTCCCCCCCCCCCAGCCGGTCGAGGCAGATGGCCGCCCTACCTGAGCCGGGTTCTGCCGGAGGTTTTTCCTCCCTGTTAAAAGGGTGTTTTCCTTCCCCCTGTCGCCACCATGCTTGCTCAGGATGGGAGATTGGACTGGGTCAAGTCAAGATTCGATCCAATCTGTTGGTTTCCTTAGCTAGGCTATAATGAATCTGACCTGATTTTTTCTGTTAAGCACCCTGAGGTGACACTGTCATGAATTGACGCTATATAAATAATGTTGAATTGAATTCTCTCAAACATGAAGATGTTTGAGAGAATTGAATTCTCTCAAACATGAAGATGTTTGAGAGAATTCAATTCAACCGTCATGAAGACGGTAAAACATGGGTCAGGGAAAACAATACGACATCGCCATGACAACAAATCAGATGTGGACTGATGTCACTGTGAATGTGGCAAGGTACGCAACAGAGGGCCCGGGCGGGCTTTGAACCCCAGACTCCCGGGTGAAAGTCATGCACGCTGACCATTCAGCCAAAGGGACATCCCTGTGGCCAAGTAGCCAGGGCACATGATCAGTCGGAGGCATAGTGACAGGACCGTCAACTGCCACATAACTGACGGACCACGTCTTCACATAGAGGCTGGTGATAACTTTACATGCAGCGGATGTCGTCGGTCTGCCTGGTTTCACGCGAACGCAGCATGAAAAGTACGAGGGAGCTGCTCCCGATTACACAGTGTCCCTTTAAGTCATTTCTTATCCCAAACAGAGCTCTTAACTCCAATTACACAAAACTGGTACATTAGTTTGAAAGTTCAGAGGGTTCTCACTTCACACACATGGTTTTGTCCATTTGGGGACACCATAGTAAAAATGGTGGGACAAATATGGCAGCCCCAATGTATGTGCACCTGCAGCAAGGAGATATAAATGACTCGTTCTAAGAAATGAACATATAACAGCTCTTCTAGTGGGGCATTTACACATTAATAGAAAAAGTTTTGATCGTGCTTCATATTTTTCTGCCACTGACTTTGGTTTTGTTACACACTGCATCTTTAACTTTCATGGACAGAATTTAAAAAAAAAACATTTTCTGTAGAACTTTAAGCCCTGCGACAGAGTGGCGACCTGTCCAGGGTGAACCTTGCCTCTCGCCTGATAATAGCTGGGATAGGCTCCAGCAACCCCCGCGACCCTGAACTGGATAAGCGGTAGAGAAAATGACATGACATGACTTTAAGCATACATGCACCATCCAGCGGAGCACGTGAGCATGGCTGTATCTATGATCAAATATTATGGTTCAACAACTTCAAAGCCTTCAAAGAGATCTTCTTTTGGTGACTTCTTTTGTCTTGTTTTCTTTTGTTTGTTGTTTTTTTTTTAATCAGTTCATCGTTGCACAGAGCGAAAAAAAAAAAAAAATTAACCCAGACAAAGCATAACTGAATTCCTAACCAGATCATCTACTCACATTTTTCAGGGCTTTTAAGGTTAAACACAAGATCATCAAACTGATCTCATGAACCTTGTCCAACCTGATGAACAAGACCACAAAGTAAAACTATGCATCTGGAACAACCAATGTTTACTTTCACTTTGAAAAATTGATGCTTAATACTACTTGTGCATTTGGTGCAAGACATGGATGAACATTTGACCACTTTACTGATGCTGGAAATCATAGTTCATCAATCAAAATTAATCATGAAACAAATCAAACACTTGGTATTAGAGTCCTGTAGGACAATGGACAAAGATTATTATACCTTATATTTAATGAAGGTGGTTGCTGGTAACAGAGATTTCCATGAAATATCTTGTCTTATTGAGTTCACATACACATTAATATCAAAGTTTTAGATTTTAAAACAGGAAACAACTTTGTAGTGCATTTAGTGCAGAGAAAATAATGACTCCACATGGCAACCTGTGAGATGAGAGAGTGGCTTTTGAATGATTAGTGACTTGAAAATTAAATGTTAAGTAGGTCCACTAAGTCCATATAAGCAGAAGGGTAAGTACCTGGGTAGTATTCACAGTGAAATATGTTTTCTTCTTTCCTACAATTGGAGTAGAGCACTGAATACACAAAGTGTTATGAATGGGAGTATTATGGGGTGACATAAGCACAACATCTCAGCAGCATCGTATCAACATGTGCAACACCTTTTAAGGAACGTTTATAGAAACGCTTAAAAGCTCATTTGTTTCTGAAATAAGTTGTTTTAAAAACCATCAACAGGTTAAATGCCCCCTGAATATTTAAAAATATTTCTGAACTGTCTGCAAACCACAAAAAGTCTGATATTGTCTTTCCTAATTTTACAATTAACTAAGTTTTTTTTTCAATCTCATGTCTTACCTGTGACATGGTGCAATTTTTCTGCTTCTTTTGTCTTTGCTTGAATCACTCAGACGAGTGCACTTGCAAAAAAAGCAAGGGGAGATGTAAAACCAGTTAACACCTTGTAGTACTGATTCCTTCCTTTTCAGGTACGACCTGTCTCGCCGACTGTGCGTGTGTGTCTCAGTGGGTGGGGCCAGAGAGGTGACAAACCCCGCTCAAACATGTTTAGCCAATGGACTGCAGGCAGAGGTGGACATCTCTGGTCCAGAAAGTAAAAAAAAAAAAAAAAATCCTGTCTAGTTGTTCCAACCAAACAGCTGAATTTAATCAGCACAGCTCTCTGCAGGTAGATGAGCTCGTTAGTGAAAACACCTGTTCTACGTGCCCAAAATATGGCAGGGTTTTTACTTTATGGTACCTTGATTGTTCACCTCTAAAAATTCACTACAAATATGTCTTAGCTGGCACTACTTACAAATATAAGCAGTAGTTTGTATGTAGCAACAAACACAATTTAATCTACAGACATATGAAACAAATTAAACACAAACTTTTATAAAATCCACTCAATATGAAACTGAGTAAAGTAGTATTTTCCTAACCAATATCAAACTTTAACCTCTCAAATCATTTTCACTTTAGAAAACCTTTCCAGTTATATTGTTGAGCATGTGCACACACAGTTGCACAGATCAGATTACATTCGCACAGGATGCATTTCCAGAATGGAGTTTGTTTCACTTTGTCTTTGTCAAAAATCCAAGTTGCAATTTTGTGCGACTAGAAAACTGAACCAATCAGAGCAGGGATGTCCAGTCGGTCCTCGAGGGCCACTGTCCTGCAGGTTTTCTTTCCCTTTCTGGTCCAGCACACCGGACTCACATTAAATGAATCCGACAGCCAATGAAGTTCTGCACAATGACTCATTAATTTGAGTCAGGTGTGTTGGAGCAGGGAGGCACAGAAAACCTGCAAGATTTTGGCCCTCGAAGCAGAGGTGGGAAGTGTGGAGTCAACAAGTCTTTCCCGTGTCATGTATTTGTTCTGTCCAGCTACTGAATCAGCCCAATTTAATGCTGGTTGGACTCACGTGGTTCAGTTGCTGGGCAGAACAAATATATGACATGGGAAAGACTTATTGACTCCACACTTCCCACCTGTATCAGTGCATGATAGCACTAATACAGGGGTGCCCAAGTCCAGTTCTCGAGAGCGACTATCCTGCACATTTTGGTTGCACCCCCTCTCCAACACACCTGAATCAAATGAATGGCTCGTTACCAGCCTCTGATTAACCATTTCATTCAGGTGTGTTGGAGAGGGGTACGTTCTAAAAATTTCAGGATCTTGCAGACCAGACTTGGGCACCCCTGGGGCCTGTACGACGAAGCCGGATTAACATGCCCGGGATTTCTCTCAGTTACCTGGGTTGACTTAACCAGACATCTGCGGTCTTGATAAACGGTACTATGAAGCTGGTTATCAACTCGGTAACTCAACCCAGGGTTTTCCAATCTTAATCAGTGCGCGCTCACATAAAAGAGGCGGCGTTGGAAGCATCTGACCAATCGCAGACATGGAGAAACAGAGAGCGACATATTTCACCATGGAGGAGCAGACGATGATACTTAAGAAATATGTAGAATTCAGGATCATCATTCCTGAATGATAACACAACATTATGATTCAGGAATGATAATAAATGGCTCCATTTATGCTGCGGCAACACAGTCGCCGCAGCAAAAGCCAGGAATTAATGCTGGCTGTCAATGCGCAGCAAGTCCGTGCGATTGTACAATCATGGAACAATATCGGACTCTGATCATTTAGTGTTCATCACACTACAGCGCTTCCTCAGTATATTTGCTTCTCATACTGTGCATATGGATATTTTAGGCTCATATCGTTGAACGTGTTGTAACCCTTCACCATGCCGGCATGGGTGGGTGTGCGCTCCATAAATTCATGTTTTCTACATGTGTGACCTCTTAATCACATTATTTCAGATGCAACCCCGCAGCGCAAGACGATCATGGGAACAAGTAAAGAACAAATACAAATATATAATCCAAACCGGCCATTGACGAGATTCTATGCTGCTACACTCTTTCATGAATGAATATTTCATTTAATATTTGTGCAGCCCACAGGGAAAAAAGCGGGTATTACATGACATGTTTTTGCATTCAGTGTCGCCAACGGTGTGCATCAAACTACCAGTGAATGAATGAATGAATAAATAAATGAATGACGTTTTACTGAGTGGGACCGTGAGCATAATTCGGCCACAAAAAATAAGCTTTTCAGCTACATCAGTACAGCACAAATTTTTTTTTTCACTCGAGGTGAGGCGTTGGTTTATATCAAAATTAATTTAATTAGTCTAACATTAATAAAACCTCAGTGTGATGCAGAGCATCTGTGGTGTTGTCGGTGTCCGGCTGCGATGCGTTACATTAGTGATGTTCGGCTCTAACAGCTGACAGATGTAACGGAGTCCAGCAGAGGAAAACCTACATCTTTCATATAAAGTGTCATGTGGCAAATCAAAAGGGTTGCACCATCTCTGAATATTCTCTCTCTTCTAAGAACTCCTCTCACGATCTGCGCACCGGCATCGACAGGATCTTCTAAAAATGGGCAGGCCATTTTCCAAGAGTGCTGATTGGTCAGGGGGTGGTGCTTTCATAGTCGGAGATCTCTTATCCAGAACTTAACCTGGTCCAGACCAGGTTAGGCGTTCAGCATAAGTTACCGGGGAGATATAACCCGATCAGAAGTGAACCAGCGTCATAGGACGAAAAACCCAGGGTTAACCCTGAAGTTACCTCGATAAGAGAAAATCCGGCTTCGTCGTACAGGCCCCTGGATAAAGAGTTTCAGTGGGTCCTTGCTTTTTCACAACGCAGTCATGCTGAAGTTGGTAAAGCTTTCAGAAAATGCAACCCACTGATTTGTGTCCTATACGACAAATTCCTCTTTTTTTGTGTACACAGAAAAGTAATGCTTGAATGTTTACATATCCTCCCATTTAAGATGAAAAAAAAACAGCTGCCAGTGAAATAAGTTGAAACTAACAGAAATAATAGTAAAAAAATTTTTTTAAATGAAAATCATAGCACTGATTTTGAATTGTAGATCAACAGAAATATTAAAAACAAACAAACAATAAAAAGGCAAAAAAGTAAAGGCAAAACTCTGAGGCTATCACTGTAATCAACCGTTTTCTGTAACATCCAATCAGACTTATCCATCTGTTGACAGGTATTTTGGTCCACTGTTTATGAGCAAGGTGCTCTAATCTGACTGGGACAGTTGTGTTTTATTATTTATTTTAAAACTACAATTCAAAATCAATATTCTATTTAACTAAATTTTAATTTAGTAAATTTCATTTACTGTAACTTTTTGGTTTTTTTTTTTTTTTTTAATGAATTACTATTGTGAATTTAACCTTTACTTTAATGGGAGTGTATGTAAACTTACAACAGTATTATACATTAAGCAAAACAGTGTCATGGTATCATTTGAAGCTGTTCTAAAATGTAAATTTATCTTCCAGTCATATAAGTGTGTATTTGGAGGCCATTATCAGGAGTTCAGTTGATGAAGTGGGATTAAGCTGAACTTGGATGCTTTAGGGAGAATAATGGACAAGACACCCACGCTGATGAATGAGACAGGCTGGGAATCGACAAACCTCATATTCACATCATGGGAGACCAAAGTTTTTATGCTAATTTAGAGACCTCCTCAAGACAAAATAAGTTTTACTTGTTCTTCTACACTAGTACAATAGGATTAAAGTACACAAGTGCTTCTTTGGCATCTGGAGGGATCAGCTACAGCTGTCACAGGGATAACCAACATGGCCATGGCATGTCTTGAAAGACATGATGGACATGTAGCACTAACCTGACACTGTTAAAAGTTTCAAACTGTGCATTTTGTTTTACATTGGCCAGTTATTGAGATCAGACACACCTGGATTAATCAGTTTGTCCAATAATGAAAGACAAGGAGCAAAGGTGCTGTCTGAAGTTCAGGAAGTAGTGGAACCGTGCATATAGCCCATTGTCATTCAACAGAATTATTAAAAATAAACAAAAAATAAAACAAGTAAACAAGCTCTATGGGGCTCCGAAGCTAAAATTTTTTGGGAGCAACACTTTGAGGCAATCACTGCATGTCTACACCTGGTGACAGGTACTTTGGTCCACGGTTCATGGGAAAGATGCTCTAATAATGTGTCTAGGGTAGTTTTGTACGTTTTTTTTTTTTAAGATTATTTTCAACCATAATTGAAAAACAATATTTTTCTCAATACATTATAGTTTTGTAAATTTTTATTTATTAGTTTCTTTAGTTTACTGTTGTTTGAATTACTATTGTGAATTTAACCTTTTCTTTTAATTGGAGGATATGAATAATTTTGAGGGCAGTTGCAAGATAAGATAGTCCTCTATTTGACTCACATTAGGGACATTCTAGCAGCAAATGAAAGGTATAACGAGACATATATAGATACAGTATATAGATTATATAGTTTATATGAGAAACTCAAAAGCTGAATAATTGGCAACATTTTTGCTAGTTTTTTTTTTTTTTTTTAAAGGAAAGAAAGTGCAACCCAGAAATTCATGTCTTTTCTTCAGCTTGGAAATGTTCTTAAAGCTAACAAAAAAGGTTTATGAGTACAAGCAGGATTGTCATGATACACCTGTCAGCAGGTAGTCATGCAAATACAAAAGCAGAGAACAGAGGACTGGATGAGTTAGTTTTGGGGCCTCGAACATTGAGTTAGCGTGTCATCACTGACAGTAAATTAATTTTTAATTAGTTTTAAAATGTAGTTTTGAAATAAATTAAAAACCAGGATTTACTGCAGGTCTCCTGCACCACAGAGCCATTTTTGTGTGAAGGGAACGTTTACAACTCTAAAACAAATAGTTCAGTAAACCGTTTCACATGGCAATAAATACTATCTAGGATTATGAAATAAAATCGGTGGATATAGATTTATTTCCATTATACGTGAACTGCAGTGGGACCAAAGGTACAGTTTAAATTTAGGGAATTTCAAAACCATACCCCAACCACACATCCAAACGAACAAACAAAAAGCTGAAGAAAAACATTTTCATTCGTTTTTTTTTTTTACCCTTTAATAACAAGTATCCCAACGAGGACTGTGGAATGGGGGGACAAAAAAAAAAAAAACACAATGAGAAATCTCAAAAGGCCAGGAGCAGCTTTAGGTGGAACTAATTTAATGAGCATGATGTGATTTTTGCCAAATCTGTTGAAGTTTTTACTGTGAAAATAAAGACACAAACATGACTGAAACGCTGTTTGCTTTATGAGAATAAGCTGCTCCTGTAACGAGTTCTTGCCGTCTGTGTGCCTCATCTTGGACGAGTTGTACTGAAAGTAGTTTTGTTGAGCCTGGACGCTGGTTCAATGACAAATAAAGCGTCCGATTCTGATTGATGTATCCACGTCTTCTGCGGCGAGTTTTGAAACATTTATTGATAATTTCTTTTTTTTAAACTAAAGTTTGTAATTCCACTACGCAAAAGAACAGGCTTCCAGGACATAGTCTGATCCAAGTTTCCACTTTAGATCCAGAAACGCAGCTCTGCCTTCAGAGAGCGCACTGCTCTCCAAGTGTCTGTTTCATTTGTTATTTCTTATTCTCTACAATCTTGCCAAAGTATTCTTTCTGGAACTGCTGGAACTCCTCCTCTGTGAACAAAGACGGGGACTCCTTGACCTTCTTGGCAGGTTGGTCTGGGCGATTTCTGGACTGTCTCCCTGAATGGTGGCTCAGGATCTGAATAAAACAGAAATCAAATTAACACAGGCTACTAGAATAGACTCATTAACTATAAACCTGTACGTGTGCAGACACATGCTGAGAAACCAGAAAAACAGAAAACCCGCTTCAAGATTCTACTTTCAAGGGCCTGAACATTTTTATTATGTTGGTTAGAAATATTCTTTGGTTGTTGAATTCAAAATATCAGATTAATGGAGTTTTTAAATTAAAGGTAGAGTCCAGAGTTTTCCCCATGAAAACAAACGTTAGACTTGTGCAAGTGAAATCCGTCTCAATCGTGCCTTTGGGCCTCTACGCTCCTGTGGGGTGGGGAGTCTGAATGCAACCCCCTCGCCTGTTCTCAGTAACTTGCCTTTTCCCTTTGTTTTGGTGTGTTCGGGACGTTTCTGGGCAGAGATTTCTGCACATATCACCAGCCAATGACAGAGCTAAGAACATGACGTGTGGGGATAGGCTCGTGACTGGAACAGACGGCAATCACTCGAACTCTCGGGGGGGGGGGGCGACAAAAATACAAAACAAAAAAACCCCAACATGAAGAAAAAGAAGTACTCTGCAGTGAAAAGAGCTTAAGATAGTGCACGTTGGAAAACCAGGGTTTGGCACTCAGTTTGAATTGTGTTTACAAACAGAAGCGGTGAAGAACTCCGGACTCTACCTTTAAAATGTGTAAGCAATATGTCTTGCAGAGAAGACGTGTTGCATGGTGATGATTAAGGAAACCAACATTGGCAGTATGTAAGAGATCAATCTGCTTTACCTTCATTGCATCAGAATTGGTTGGTTTGGAGGCAGTTTTAATAAAATACTTGAGGTTGGCATGCATGTGGCCCTTTCCCTGCTTCTTCCTGAACTCCTCTGTAATCAATGCCAAAGAAAATGAAGAAATATTAGAGCAAAAAAGGAGAACCCCCCCCAAAAAAACACGATTATCTTAACTTTAAGAATTTCTTTTTTACTTTTTATGGTTGCAAAAGTTTTCATTGAACTTTTTGAATACATGACCACCAGAACACTGGACAAAAATGAAGATGTAAATGCCATTGTTACCTGACACCTTATGATGGTATCTGATGGTTTAAATGGACAATTGTGAAGGAGCGCGCTGGTGAAAATTAGGGATGCACCGAAAATTCGGCCACCGAATGTTTTCAGCCAAAAATGACCCAAAAGTGCATTTTCGGTTTACGACCGAAAGACATGAATCACTGAAGCGATGCGGCTGAAACTTGTGATGATGCGGCAAACAGCGCATCCCGCACGCGGCTTATGGGCTTTGTGTCTCTATATGAGAACATATTTAATATCAGTCTGTCAGCAGGTTAGTCAGTTATAAACCTGTATATTATTATTTGTTGTCGTAGTCCTAAAGAGAAAAATGTAAAAGGTTTTATATGCAATGTACACATGAGTGGGGTCAAACTAAATGTTTTGTTTTGATTTTTAATTTATATTGTGCATTGCTGTCAGTGGTAAATAAATATTGATACTTTTGTAACTGGTTTATTGCAATTCCTTGATTTTAGTGAGGTTAGTACACATCATAGACAAAAATGCTATGGTCCTAATAACTGACATAATTTCTTTCTTGTTTCGGTTTTCGGCCTTGGTTTGCTCTTTTTTTGTTTTCGGTTTCGGTCAAGAATTTTCATTTTGGTGCATCCTTGGTGAAAATTAAAATAAAGGTGGTTGTTGTTTCATCTTCATTACACATTTATCTATTAACATTTTCGTGTACTCTTGATGTAAAAAAAAAAAAGCCCCCACATGCATCAAGAGACTAAAGTGAACTCCATCATTACATAATTTAATCATTTTTACTTTATCAAAAATTAATGACTGTAAATACTACTTTCAGGTCAATCTTGCTTCACATGAGGAGTCTAACCTGCAGGACATGTTAACATCACTGGTTTTTAGTGAGAGTTTAAGCACAAACTGTTAAAACTCTGTAACATCAGCGCTTCCCCTTCTATCCTCTGTCTTTCTTAATGACATTTTCATAGCTGGCCACTGATGTAATATGTAGAGAAAGCCATAACATGGACTGACCTACTGCCGACTTGATCCTTTTGTGTTTGACTGTAGCTTTGCTCTTTCCGGGACCAAGGCGGCCTTGCAGTCTTTTGACCTGTTTGGTGACTCCCTGCCGCTTGGTGCTTACCAGCTCCATCACTGTGGCCGAACTGGGAGTCTGCTTCCTCTCCTTCTTTCCTTTCCTGACATCTGGCAGGAAGCACAGGGGAAGACAACAGGCAAAATATGACTTTATTTTATTGATTCAGGCTTGAAAATCTAACTGAGTGGGGCAGGTTGCAAGACAGTATCGTACGATTCTTACACAAAATCCAAACCATGTATGTTACTGGTTTTAACCCACACGTTTTAATCCAGCAACCGGAAAATTTTTTTATTTTTCTTGATGACTCGCCAAATCGGAGCGCAGTAAAGCAGTACTGAAACGACATCACTACTTTCTAATTTCAGACAGAAGCAATGGAGCACCCCCGCTAAATATTTCAAATATTGAGTTGCTTGTAAAGTTACATTAACTTTTAGAAGAGTCCATCAATAACTGCAAATGGTATCGAACAAGCTAATAGGCTTAACCGACCTTTAATATCGTTGCTCAGCAGTTCCAACCCTCTCCTGATCAATGACGCCGACATGCCCACTTAATATTATGAGGTTTGTAGCACTTTTTATAAGCTACATTTAATGTGGGCTACTGTTTTCAAAGGAACACGTGAGTCCATCTGCATCCGGGCTCCCGGTGTGCGCCGTCTGATCACAGTCCCCCCCGGACAACAGAGGGATGCAAGTGGTTCCGCCTTCCTCTTCTACATTCTTGGCAGTTGGCACGAAACTTTTAGGTGCATTTCGCCACCAACTGGTCAGGAGTGTGGACCGCAATAACGGTCCCAGAAAAAAAAAAAAAAAAAAGAGAGAGAGAGAGAGAGAGAGAGAGAGAGAGAGAGAGAGAGAAAGAGTGTCAAACTTACTATCGCCAATGGTATTACACAAAACAGGAAAATGATATTGACAAGTATAAACAGAAAATGAGGTTACAAAAAGAATTCAAACTTGGAGCACAAAGCCCCAGTTTTTATAGCTTTGCTACTTTTGGAGGAAGACAGATTGAATACGTAACCCTTTGTTTCTTTTATAAAAGAGGACGGTTTGGTCCGGTTACTTTGCATTTGGGAATAACGGTTCCTATCCTGCTATAACTACAACGAATTTGACAACAATATTGTATCATTATTATTGTTATAGCGAAAATGTGGCACAAGACACTTGGACAACTGATTAACATGATCTAACTTACACTTCAGTGTCCCAATATTTAGGCTACGGTAATGCAATTACGACATTAAAGCGCCGTCGTTACTGCTCTCTCTCTCTCTCTCTCTGCTATTTGCTCTCTCTACCATTCTTGACCTTTGTCACAGGACAAGATCTACAGAGTTGCAGACAGTAAACTTTTCAACATCTCTTCATTATGGCGCATCAAGCAAGAGCTCTAGTCACCTCTAAATGGCTCGCGGAGGCTGTGAAAATGCGAGGCAAAATGCGCATTTTGGATACTTCTTGGTATTTACCCAAACTGTTCAGGCATCCCAAGAGCGAGTTTAAGAAGAGGCATGTACCAGGCGCCGCTTTCTTTGACATAGACCAGTGCTGTGACAAAACCTCCCCTCTGGACCACATGCTGCCATCTGAGAAGGTTTTTGCGGAATATGTGAGTAATTTGGGCATAGAGAGCGACACGCATGTCGTGGTGTACGACTGCAGCGAATTCGGCGCATTTTCTGCGCCGCGTGTGTGGTGGATGTTCCAGGTGTTTGGCCATAGAGCGGTGTCTGTGCTGAACGGGGGGCTCATAAACTGGGTGCTAGAGGGTCGGCCAGTGACTGACCAGTACGTCAGACCCACTCCGACCGAGTTTAAGGCCTCTCTGAACCGCTCGTGGGTAAAGACCTATGAGGATATCGTGAATAACCTGGACACCAAGGACTTCCAGGTGGTGGATGCCAGGCCCTCCGGCAGGTTTCAAGGACTGGACCCTGAACCCAGAGACAGTGAGTGGCTTTTTTCCAAAAAGATAAAATGTCCTGTTGAAGTTTCCTTTAATCATGACCAGCTGAAAGCATGAAGCTGCACAAGTTACATAAACATCTGGCTATAGTACATTATTCATATAGTCAAATCTGGTCAAAATTGTGGGAATATTAAAAATAAAATCTCTACCCAGTTTTGATCTGCTATGTTTCACTTCACAGTTTAATATATCCTCTAGATTATATATATATGTATGTATATATATTTAGACTAACGTTGAATGCTTTCTTTTGTGTACTTTTCCCCCAGCAGAAAATGCAAATCAAGGGTCTTTTACACAAAGTTTTTACAAGCTCTAAATAGCACAACGTTCTTTAAATAATCCTGAGGCTGAAAGCTTTAAGACTTGGGTCATTTCAGTGTTGATGTTGAGTGTCTAACCACATTTTACATGCCATGTCTTCATGCAAGTGGCAGTTTCCATTAGATTTTGTTCTTCAGTAAAGATAAACAATATCCAGATTATAATTTGATATTACCATCAAATCTAATATTTCTGATCATTAATTCTTAATCTCATTTTCTTTAACTGCTGAGCAAGTCTAGTCCTTATGGGCTCTGTGGAGAAGGGGTGCAGGATCTGGCAGTTAGGAGTAGATACCTTGCAATACAATGCTGTCACGATTTTTTGCCCACAATAATAATAATATAATGATGCAACAATTCTGCAATAATCAATATATTGCAATGGATTTCTTCCAAGATACACCACAATATGCGTCAGTGAAGACATTCTGAATTTATTGACCAAACTGAATCAATTCTAAATGAATGAAGACATTTTTTAATTTCAACTAATTCATAGATCGTTATCTTTTTAAGAAAACCATGAGGTTTTCTTCACCTTCATTTGCAAAAATGGCATATTAGGTTTATTCACACATACACACACATACAAATACAGTCATCCTCAAAATTATTCATACCCTCCAATTAAAGAAAGAAAAAAAAACAGCTGTCAGTGAAATAAGTTGAAATTTACAAAAGTAATAATAAATGAAAAATTTTATGAAAATCAAGACATTTATTTTGAATTGTGGTTTGAAAGAAATATTGAAAACAAACACAAAAATAAAACAAGCAAACAAACATGATGGGGCTCCAAAGCTAAAATTTATTTGAGCAACACTTTGAGGTGATCAAAGCAATCACATGTTTTCTGTAATGTTCAAAAACACTTCTATACCTGTTGACATGTATTTTGGTCCACTGTTCACGGGTTAGGTGCTCTAATTTGTCTGTGACAGTTTTGTTTGTTTGTTTGTTTTTTTACTATTATTATTTCTGACCACAATTCAAAAGCAATCATTTATTTCACTAAATTATAACTTTGTAAATTTTTATTTATTAGTTTCTGTAGTTTCTTGTTATTTGAGTTACTATTGTGAATTTAGCCTTTTCTTTAATTGGAGGGTATGAATAATTTTGAGGACGACTACATCTTAGTTCTTTTACAGTTATAAGGGTGTGAAATGTGTCTCCCCAAGGAAGCTACTTTAAGCTTATTTTAGGGGGGCCCAGCATGGATCATCATTTTAATGAAGTTTTATGTATTTAAGATTTACTGATCAGATATATCAATCAAAAAATAAAGCATCAGATAACAACGTCAGAGACTATACAAACTAACAAAAACTCATCGAGTGTGTGATGGTTTTTGTTGCAAATTAACACAGCAGGCTGTCAATGTACAGGATATGCTGTTTAAAAGCTTGCAGATGCAGATGGAATATTGAAAGAAACAAAACAAAAAAAAAGTAGCTGATGCACTCTGTGGACTTTTACAGAGTTTGTCCTGGACAAACACAGAAGGTACACATTGCAAACACTCAGAGTGCAACCAGAGATAGACATACAGTCGTAATCAGGCATTTTATCCACAGTCACTGACCCATAAACTCACACACACGCTGTGGAAGGAGAGTACAGCAGACAATGGAAAGTGAATCATCTAAAGATTAGACGTAGTATCAGTTTAAATGTGTCAGTGATGAGATAGCTTTTAACTCTGTATAGCACATTTCTTCCTCTTCTCCTCTTCCTCCTCTCTCTCTCTCTCTCTCTCTCTTTCTCTTTCTCACACACACACACACACACATACTTGGAAATATGGAAATACTCTATGCTGTATTCACATATACATCAGTGAAGTTTGACCAAACTGACTGTTAATGTTCAGTAGAGAAGTTTTCTGTGGTGCGTAAAGGTCGACCATAACAAGTTAGAGCATATCCCACTGTAACCATCTCAAATAAAACTTAAAGGAATTGGTGAAAACTTGAATTAAAAACACCACTATCAGAACATTGCTTCCATTCATTATCCAGTCCCTCCAGAAAGTTGCGATGCTGCAATTGTAACTATAAAATAAACACAAAGCGGTGGAATTTATACAATACAAAATGTAGCAATCTTAAATTTCTCTTATTAGCAGGGGGACCAAGTTTTCTGCTTGAATAATTTGTCTTTGGTTGAATTTCTGTTAATATTTGAAAGTGGAGCATTGCAACTTTCTGGAGGGACTGAATTATCATTTACCAATAATGAAAAATTTCAGAACAAAGGTTTTTGATTTATTTAATAATTTGTTAGATAAAACCCAATTATTTAGACGTTATTAAAGACCTGTCTGTCTGGTTTGGAAGAGGCCTCTTCAGTGTCTACCCTCTGCGAGTTTAATCAAGCAACTCAAGTTTATGCTAACTTTTAAAATTTTCTTTTTCAAAAAGCAGTCACCAACTGGTTAAGTTGCGTTAATCATTGCTATAGATGTTTTTTCTTCCTTTTCTGATTGACAGACACGGAGCCAGGACACATCCCCGGCTCCATCAACGTTCCCTTCTACTCCTTACTGGCCTCCTCGGGTCACTTCCTGCCCAAGGAGCAACTCCAGGATCTCTTCGTCCATGCTGGCGTGGACCTCAGCCGACCCATATGCGTCTCATGTGGCTCTGCCGTGACAGCGTGCCACGTGGCACTGGCAGCGCATGAGTGCGGACACCCAGGAGTGTATGTGTACGACGGAGGGTGGTCAGAGTGGTACACCCGCGCCGTGCCCGAGCACGTCATATCTGAAGGCAGAGGGAAACACTTGTGATTGGTAAAGGACAGCAGATGGTGGGACTGATGGTTTGGAACTGGATCAGACTCTAACTGGATCAAAAGAATTTATTTGTGGGGTATCTTATGTCTTCATCCTGTGAAGCTGCTGCCAGCAATGAACTACAAAGCTGAGCATCAAGACAGAAATGGTGGGACACAGGTAGCCTTTCTTTTAAAGTTATGAATATGATCGAATTGATTTTAAATTTTACCTGCAAATGTTGTACCAGCTTTGTTTTATCTGAATAAAATATATGTATTAAATACCACATTTAGTGTTGCCATTTCCAGATGTTGTACTTAGCTAAGCTAACAGGAGCTTCAGTTTCCTAAAATGGTAATTGTTCCTTTTAAAGGCGATAGCAACATGTTTAATTTCTCCCCACCAGTAAGTGGCGGACAAATGCTGCGTTCCACTTGAACTCAGAAGTCGGAAATTCCAAGTTCCGAGTAGGAAGTTTCAACTGGAATGCCCCCCCCCCCCAAAGTCAGATTTCCCACTTGGAAAGTTTAAATTAATATATTTACATTTTCTCCTCCCATTACACGCATTTTTGCATGTAAACACCCCATATTGCATATCCATTGCAGAAAAAGTACTAAATGGATAAAATTGGACCATTTATCCATTTAGTACTTTTTCTGCAATGGATATGCAATATGGGGTGTTTACATGCAAAAATGCGTGTAATGGGAGGAGAAAATGTAAATATATTAATTTAGCACTTGCAAAGAGATTTGTCAACCTTGAGACGCATTGCATTGCTGTTTTTTTGCGTCTAGTTTAATACGTCTGAAAAGCAGGTGCAACTTGCAGCTTTGTGCACAAAAGGCTGCAACTTCTGAGAGGGACAATCCTGGGTACGCACACATCTGATTCAAAATCATTTTTAATGAGCAGTGAGGGCAGCGTATTTGGTTCTCATTGTTAATTCAATAAAAAGCACCACAGCAAACCACTATTTAACACGAGTGTAAAATATTCTGGATAAATGAAAGTTTGCAGCCGCTGTGCAGCTTAATGAGAACTAAAGCTGCATTGATTGTTTCTTTTTATTTCCCCTTTTTGTCAATGTCACGTTTTAACTTGGATTTTAGCAGCTGGACAGGATCACAGTAGGGCAAGCTCTGACGCCGTTGGCATTCACCTCGTGCGTAATAGAGACCATGACGGAGCTGCAGACACTTTCACTTGTTCAGCAACTCCTGATCCATGTCCTCATAAACGGGCCACTTCTGAGACTCTGCACGGATACATGTTGTATTATCTAAATTTTTGTATTCATCATACTTATTTTGAATTATATTTTCATCTCCTTCTCCCACTAATATTTCCCTTTGTGGGTTGTATTTGCTTTTGCACAGTCGTCTCTCGCAATTCGCCACATGCAAAACCCTCATTTATATCAGGGCGTTTCCAACATGTTTGCACCTGCTGTCATTTGCACCTTCATTCTTGGTAAATGACTTGCAAACTGTGGTCCAGCCCCTCGCGCAAAACTCCAGATTGCGTGGGAAAATTACTACACGCATATTTGGATCTTGATAAATCTGGCCCATAGTAACCAAAAGTTACACAATGTAATTTTCAGGAGAAGTGATGACATGTTGCTATGAATAAAGTTTATTTGGACAATCCAGTGACTAACAAATGAAACTTCACAGCTGTTAGAAAACCTCAAAAGAGAAGTGAAGCTGCTTCTTCCTCTTTCCTTTTGATAAAGTGAGCAAGTTGCTCTTAGTAGTCACTTCATTTGAAAAACACTAAAATGTTCTTTCACATGGATGTTGTACAATACCAGAAAGACGCTTTTTTCTAAATTACTAGTCTGTGCTGTATAACGAAGCAAAGAAGCTGCCTCATTATGCCTCCACTAACTGGTGAGTGTCAGTCTGATAAAGTTTTTTTTTTCAGTTATTTTGTTGTGAACTAAAGGATAAATGGCAGAGTTGTTGGAGATGATGGAAGTTTTAATGTTGGCATACTGTCAAGTTTCTTTTTCATGCTGTCATGAGTTTATGTTTGAGGGGTAGTAAAATATACCTGACAATTTAGAAAAATTTGTTTTATGAGCAGACAAATGGTGAAAGCTAAACACTAACTCTTAACGATGCAAGATGCTGTGAGTTCCCATGTTAAAGGTAACATACCTGCGACTCCTCACAGCTTCTTCAGTCTTAATGTTTTCGGTTTTTGTCATTGTTAACACAGATAGATATTTTACAACTCTTAACAGAGTCCACTGCTACTGAGATGCTTGGTTCAAGGCAACCAGAGCTTTTAAAATGTTTAATGGCCACATTTCAAAACATTGTTTGAAAAAGAAATGAAACCAAAGGAGGAAGATAGCTGTGCTT
Organism: Atherinomorus stipes; assembly: GCA_023101725.1. NCBI lineage: Eukaryota > Metazoa > Chordata > Actinopteri > Atheriniformes > Atherinidae > Atherinomorus > Atherinomorus stipes. The sequence goes on from JALJCO010009074.1 coordinate 322,109, forward strand.
TTGAGATGAGAAAGGTAAACCTGCTGAAAAGGTTGTGAGCATTTGCATTTCAGGAGGCAAAGCATGTTTATTTGTATAGCACATTTCATGTATGACCACTCATAGTGCTTTCCATAAAACATTATTTAAAAACATTACAGCGGGTGCAGAAGAAGCATTAAAATATACATAAAAGAATATAAAGACAATAAAATCATAAAACCTTTAAACTAAAATGGTGAAAAGTAAGCAATAAGAGTGTACATGTGATGAAAGAAGGCACTTATTAAGGTGGAATACACTCTGACCTGCCCTGCTGCAAGGTAACTTCCCCCAGGGCTTAACTTAGCAAAGGTTTTTCTTAAGAATAAGAATAATCTTTTTGCTTAAAATAAACGAAAGCATGATTCATCTTTGTGTTATCTTTTCTGAAAAAAACAGGAAAGGATGATTGTTGGGTGATGGTTTTAGAGTGATTCTCATGAACTTAAAGGAATAGTACACCCACAGAATGATGTGCCTTCATTTTCTACTCACCCTCATGCTAAACAAGACTCTGGAGCAGTTTTTTAATATCTCAAATGCAGCCAGAGATTGGACAGGTTTTCGTTTTCCTCCAACTTTTAAATGGAGGTGACAGGGACTCGAGCCAAAAACATCCATAAAAGTCCACAAAAACTTGGAAACTTGGAAATATTGCTCCGTACTGCTCGTCCAACGTAATCCAAGTGTCCTGAGTGGGTAGCTGTAAAAAAGTTTCAGGGGGGATGGAAAAACTCATTGGAGATTCTCTTTAAAATCTACCGGCAAAACATATTTTTTACCGGTTAAAATATTAAACCATTTTACACACATATATAGGCTGTTAATACCATACCATACTGGATTCAAACTGAAAAAAACAAGAACGAGAAAAACATATTTGTATTTAGTAAACTGGTCATTTCTGAATTCGTTCATTTGAAACTTCCTGGTCAGACTCCTCGTTCTCTATTTTGTGCTTTCACACAGTCCATGAAATCTGGCCTCCTGGTCCTGACAGTCCTGCAGCATTACAGCCTGGTGGGAGCATAGCTACTCCCTGATCTCTGGAGAACATAGTTGGACAATAAGGAGATCGAACAGTCTCCCTGTCTTTTTTTTTTTTTTTCACCGTTTCTGTGTTTTGGAACCCCCTTCACAACTTTTTGCTGCTTAAATGAAGGGGAAAGCATTTGCAGATGGAGAGATGCTTTGACAAAACAAAATAATTAAAAAGAATAAAAAGTTTACACTAAATAATAAGTTTGCACACATCTGTTTCAGGCTGTAGTCTAAGTGCAACAGAGATCCATTGGAGGTCTCTTAACAAACGAGGACAGTAACAGTGTAAAGCAGGGGGACTGTGACATGATGCTGCTGCTGCAGCTGAACAGAATCAGAATCCAACCAAAGTTGTTCCAGGAACCATTTTTGATGCTAATATTTATCTACTGAGTTTCAATAAAGGCGCATATCAACGATATTTATCAAGTTGGAACAACACAACGTCGGATCCGAGCGGATGAGTGAAACTCCTGACTCACCACTCAGTCGCCATGGCAGTAAATGGAGCGGACCCAGACTAGTTCAGCCGTCTCCAAAGCGCCGCTTCTCACTGAACTTTCTGGTTGGCGTGTAAATCCTGCTGGTTTATTCTCCAGTTCAACGAGCTTTCTGATGGAAGGCTGACCAGCTCCTGCTAAAAGTCACCACATATTTGTGCAACATAGTTAACCTGAGCTAAACGCTAGGCTACTTGTTAGTAAACGGAGGTAACGTAGTGGGGGGGGTCTCATGCTCATGTCACGAAGGTGCGTTTGTGTGTGTTTGTGAATATGCGCATCGATGAAACATGTAGACGGTAGAGCAAGATAAATAAGAAATCCAACAAAATGAAGATTTAAAAACATGACTCATTTGAGATAAAAATTTACTCGCTTTGTGGGATAGACCTCTGATTTACACGCCAAAAAATTAACTCGCATTTGGCGCCTGCCGAGTGTTAATTTCAGACCCTGGCTGTGTTGTTATTGTGCAGCTTGTGAGGAGTTTTGCGACTTTTGTACAGATTGATCAAAAGTAATGATTGAGATTCTGAGTCTTGTGTCATTGCTCACCTGTGACTATCATCTTTTTGAAAATACTTTCCGACATCACGTTGTCCAGCCGCTCATTTGGCCGTGCTGACATTGCAGCGCAGTCCATCTACGCTGCGGCTTGTCCGGCTCCCTCTGACATCGGGCACCAACCAATCATGTTGCGTCATTGCATGTGTGCGCGTCCCTGCGCCCTCAGATTTTATTTCTTTTACTCAACATCTGTACTGCTTTCTAATAATGAAACGGTTATATGAGTATTGGTTATATTTCCAGGATTTACTGTAAAAGACAGGGGATGGAATGGGGGGATGGCAGTTCTACAGGGGGGATGATTTTGATCGTTTTTATTTCAGGGGGGATGCCATACCCCCTCATCCCCCCCTAATTTACTCAAAACGACGTCATTTAGTATATCTTTATAGCCTAAACAGTAGAACATCTGCCGCAAAGCGTGCCACTTCAAGTTCACGACACTACAGAAGCCGCGACATTCAGCGCCTATTCTGCCAATAATGCAAGTGTTGAAGAAGAAATTCACTGTTCACATTGTGCTCAGAGTGAATGAGCTGCGGACAAACTGGGACAAACACAAGAGGGGTTGGCTATTGATACTGTATTTAAAAGAAAGAAAGAAAGAAAATAAGAAAATGAGCCATCTGCCATGCTTCCGTAGTGTCATGAACTCGCAGGGGCCCTACTTTTTATCTTAGTGATGAAAAAACCCATAGACTTCAATGCTATTTCAGCAAATCAGTGTCCTTCAAAAACTCAAAAATGTATAACACATCCAATGAAGTAAACAATCTTTTTTCTTCTTTCATGTGAGGTTATTTGAGCATGAAAGGGTCTCAAATTTGTAGTTTTGGTGTTTTGTTTTGTTTTTCAAGCATTTTGATCAGTCAGATCACATGCTAATTATTTAGGTCAGTCTTATGCAAGGGAATCAAGTTCCCTCTCTGTAATGCACTGCCATTCCAGTTCAAACTAGAATTTTTCCCACATTTTTTTTGCATTTTATCTTGAAACAACTACTCATTGAGCTTTTTTAATTGTGGTTGCTATAATTAGGTCTGCTCTGTATACCTAATAATGACCTGCCACCTACAGGCTTTTTTTTTTAAAAAAACTTATTTTAACCCACTATTCAGTTTTAAGTAGTGGGAACATTGTGTGTGCAAACTGGAATTTAAAGGGTTAAAATTTTGAAACTCATAGATTTTTTGGGTATTGATGATTAGGCCAGAAGTCAGTGATGACAGCCATGAAAAAAAATGCAACTTTTAATTTTTAGATAATATTTACAGGCCATTGGCCAGTCTGTGCCCTTAAGAAGCTTAACGAAAAAAAAAAAACCCAAAAAACCCACTGTAACACAAAAAGTAAAGATGCATCAAAAAACATTGTTATACCTTTTTTAAATACTCCAGGGCTCTGATAATCCTGCACAAAAATAATAATAATTTTGCATTAATCACATTTATTTTAACCCCATTTTCAATTTTTGGAAGTTGGAGCACCATGTCTGCAAAGTGGCCAGAAGTCTGTGATGACAGCCATGAAAGAAAATGGCAATTTTTTATTTTTAGATAATATTTACAGGCCATTAACTGACACTGGTCAGTCTCTGCCCTTAAGAAGCTTAGCGTAACTTTTTCTTAGGGAGCTATGAGGGTTAAACCATCATGGATATCACTCTTACTGTTTATACTATTTCTTACAAAAACCTGTCGATTGTTTGCAAGATAAACAACCCCGAGCACATTTTTGTCTTGGTCACTTGACATCAAAGAACTTTTTGGGGATGAGACCACTCATGTTCTTCTGGGATTTTTTTTTTTTTTTTTTTTTTTTTTGCTTAGATGAAACCTGAAAAACTTGCAGCAAAGATGGTTTGAGTTTGCAGGGCTGAATCATGAATATTCTGTTTGAAGGCTGGATTTTATATTGAGTTATTGTATTCAGCATTGTTTGTGAATAAAATGAAACCAAATCTGTGTATTTTTGGGGAGGTACTGTATATCCATACTTTTGAAGGGCAAAGTAATTCAAACATGAAGTCAGTTTTCAGCTCAGATTTTCTGATCTAACACAGGAGGGCAGCCCTGCTTCAGGTTATAGCAAGCTGTACACTTTCACCGTGAGCTTAAATTGCAAAATCTGAATATTAAGTCAAGAACATTTATTGAAAATTCCTTTTTGAGGTGCTTTTTCTGTTCTTTTCCTGCAGCATGCAGCTTGACTTTGTAGTTTTCTTATGAAAACCGATGTTAACGTGATAATGAATAAAAGCATTGATGACTAAAAAGCCGCTGGCTGGACACACACATGTGAGAACCGCTGTTGTGTTCAGAGAAAGCAGAAGTTGAATATGTTGTAAAGTGAAATTCATGTTTAAAATGAAACTGGACCAGTGGTTTTACCCACGTCATGACTTGGTTACAAAAGATCAAAAGGAACAGGAGCCCTGTATCTGAATGGATACATTTAACGAGTTGCTGCTCATTAAAGTCTTTAAGTAAGGAAGTTGAGCAATTTTATGTTTAATATGTTCTGTTAAACCTGTGTCATATGACTGAAGTTAAGGTATGTGAAAGTGTTGGGCTCTTAAAACAGGATGGGAGTCCACCACAAGGCAAAAAAAGAGATTTTTTTTTACTGCACACTGGTCCACAAACAAAACTTCTGTATTTTATCAACATGTATCGCTTAAGCATGTTGATACTCCCGTAAAAGCACATATAAGATGGGATATACAGCTTTGTGAAGAAAATAAGAAGTTAAAGTAATAGTTGAAATCATAAAGAAATATTTAAAACTGATATGTTTGCCAGACAGAAACTACTCCCATAGCAGATCTGTTAACAAAAAAAGGAACATAAATATGCACGTAAATTTGCTAAATTTCACAGTGAAACTCCCTGATAAAACACAGAGTTGTGTAAAGCATAAAAAAGCACACAGCATCATGATGGAAAGTACGCAAGGACAAACTTAGCTTCCAACTGCACAAGGATGTCAGCGAGTGTGTTCAACTAAGACCTGAAAAAATATGGTTGTTATTTTATTGGCTTAAAGTGTGTTTGTTTACTTTAGCTTTAGAGATGCTGGTTAGCAGCTTTTGGCATCAGCAAGTAGAAAAGGCAGACAGGGAGAATAAAATCCTGTCATCTGATTTAATGGAAAACAAAAGATGCCACAAATAATCAAAAATAGACATTTCAAACTGTTGGCAAAACAGCAAGGAACAACACACACACATGCAACATAGGTGATGACTCAGAATGTAGGTGAACAAACAACATTATTGTGTGACTGGAAAGCAACTGAACTGTGCAAAGTAAAGCTGCCATAAAACAAACAAAAAGCCACCAAAAGACAGCTTTGGGCCAGGCTGACAGGAAGAGGCACACCAAAGGCAGCTGACAGGAGCAGATGAACGCCATCACTGCTGAAGCTTATTAGAACAAGCAGGTCTGGGCAGGAGAGCAAGAAAGCTGAAAACCCTCCAGATACTGGGCTGGAGGCTGGTAAGCAGCCACTCATGAAGTGGAGTAAATAGACTCTGAAGCTAAAGCTAGAACAGAAAACTGGCAGCCCAGCAGCAGACCACCAACCTGTTGTCAAACTGGACCAACAAATGACCCACAGATCTTGTTGTTTCCCTGGCTTGTGCAAAGGTAGAGCCTCTAGTGCAGACTTTTGTCTGGGGTGTGGTGACATGTCAGCTGATGTCTATCCCAGCCAACATTTCTATGTGGGGCCCATATGGGTTAAATTTTGGCTTCATATGAGGGACCCAAGTGGGATTGTCCTCGGTTTCCATGGTGGCCCCACCTGTGTTTGCCAATATAGCCTATAGGTATGGGCTTGAACTGGGCAAATTTGCAGATCTCATAGTTTCAGTTACATGGGCCCCATATGTGGAAACCCACATGGGAAAACACATATGCAACCTGGTTTAACCCATATTTAACCAGGTTGACTCATTGGGAATTAGTCTCTGATGCAACGATTAGTGTGAGGAGTCAGGAGGCTCAAAAACTGGAGAAGGAAACTGAAGAGGTGTTCAGGGATGAGACACTAAGGGGAGGGTCACATGGACACTTTTGTCATGATAAAAAACATTCTCAAGTCCAGAAAAGGGATTAGATCCGTATTTTTTGCACCATGTGACCGCGCTAAAAGTTCGGAAAATTGTCATAATGGAAAGGTTGGAAGAGGCCGTCTGCCTGCACGATTGTAAAGTCTGGAATGTTTGATGCAAAGGGGGTGGGGGTGGGGGTGGGGGTGGTGTTGGATCTCTGGGAGCAGTTGTTTGTCTCTCGCCGGAGCTCCTTGCCAACGCACACCGAGTAATGAGACACACAGGACATGTTTCTGGGAACTTCATGCTGCCTCTCTCTCGGTCAGCTTGCTTGACGCACGTACGTGCATAGATTGTCTATCAGTGACAGACATCACACTCTTACAGGTGGTGACGCCACCAGCTGGACTGGAGTTTTGCCGTCTCTTTCTACATGCGTCACAACGTGATGATGACAGTTTCGTCCTCAAAATGTTTCAAAAGACAACCATGAGACCGCGCAGAGTTGCACCCATCTGCTGGGTTTAAGTCTAGTTTGCTTGAGGAAACCCATGAGACCGTGCCCTAATACTCCTTTCACACTGGCCAAAAAACCCATTTAAACCAGCGATCAATAAGCTTTCGGTGGCAGTGGGAAAGGCTGACAGACCTGCGTCAAACGACCCGGTTAAAATCGCCTTCAAATGGCTCGGCTCCGATCGGCATGCAGTTGGAACGCCGGACCCGGGTTGAGCTGTGAATTTATGTGATGATGTTGGGCGGTATGTACCTACATTGCTGCAGTTACGTTTCACGTTTCATATTACGTACCAAAACAACTCTTCTTCAGCCACAAATTCACGTTGCCTACGTTCCATCTGCACTCTAAAATCATCCATCAATTGATTTTCATCCATTCTGAGGACGGACAAAGGTGCAACAAGAAAGCACGCTGACTACAGCCTGACTCGCTCTCTATTGTCTACTTTCCTGATTTTGCTGCATGGATGACATCATCAACACAAACCCAGCATGATGGCCTCACCAGACATGCAGCAGTGGGGACAGACTCCATGCAGCTTGCCAATGGGGGATCAAACCTAGCTTTTTTTGCCAATGGGAAAGAAGAGTAATGACGATTATAAGCAAGTCGACCGATGTTTGAAAAACCCATGTGAACCCACAAATTGAAGAGAAGCTCTCAGAGGATGAGAGATTGAAACTGTGAAGGTGAATCACCTCAGAAACTTACAAAAGGGAAAGACTACCGTTGAGAATGGAACAAGCTTGGTGCAGGAGGCGAGGCGAGGCGAGGCGAGGCGAGGCGAGGCAAGGCAAGGCGAGGCGAGGCAAGGCGAGGCGAGGCGAGGCGATGCAGGCTTGAGCTTGATGTAGACCAACCCAGGAGCATGACCTTTACTGATCGGTCTAGAGACCAGCACAGGATGGGATTTTCAATCCTGCTCTTGTGGGACTCCCTTCACCTGATCGCCTGAGGGATTTCCTTGGGTTCTGATGGGTTCGAGCACTTTTTTGAAATGTAAAAAAAACAGTAGGTCATACCGTAATGTACCGTCTTCTTCTGCTTATCCGAGGTTGGGTCGCGAGGCAGCTGCCTAAACATGGAAGCGCAGACTTCCCTCCCCTCGGCCACAGCTGCCAGCTCATCCAGGGGAATCCCGAGGCGTTCTCAGGCCAGCCGGGAGACGTAGTCACCCCAGCGTGTCCTGGGTCTCCCCCGGGGTCTTGCCCCGGTGGGACGTGCCTGGAACACCTCACCAGGGAGGCGTCCTGACCAGATGCCTGAGCCACCTCATCTGGCCCCTCTCTGTATGGAGGAGCAGCGGCTCTACTTTGAGTCCCTCCCGGATGACCGAGCTCCTCACCCTATCTCTAAGGGAGAGTCCGGCCACCCTGCGGGGGAAACCCATTTCGGCTGCTTGTACCTGTGATCTCGTTCTTTCGGTCATGACCCACAGCTCATGGCCATAGGTGAGGGTAGGCACGTAGATCGACCAATAAATCGAGAGCTTCGCCTTCTGGCTCAGCTCCTTCTTCACCATGACGGACCGATGCAGAGTCCTCATCACTGCAGACGCCGCACCGATCCGTCTGTCCATCTCCCGTTCCATTTTTCCCTCACTTGTGAACAAGATACTTGAACTCCTCCACCTGGGGCAAGACCTCGCTCCTGACCCGGAGAGGACACTCCACCCTTTTCCGGGTGAAGACCAATAGGTTATGTTGAGAAATAAGTTTATAGGTCTAGGCCTACTCTGAGTCATTTCGGACATGTATGCGAGCTCAGGACCCAACTGACTGGCCACCCTCACCTGAGGCTGTATGAATCCCGCCTGATCCAGCATGATTTGTCAGGTCCTGTATTCCTGCCCATTGCAGGTCTCTAGATGGGTCCTCAGCAAGTGAGGAAAGTGAGGCATTGAGAAAGCTGAAAAGCTGCAGACACTGGGTCAGATATTTTTTCAAGACACTTCTTTTGGGAGGTTTAGATAGTTTTTGAAAGGATTATGGCAATTTTAAATGTTTCAAGACTATTTCAGATCTAGTTTAGGAGAAGTTGCCAAAATAATTGGTCACTTGTCATTGCAACACTTATTCTTAGGAGCATAATCAAGACTGTTTCAGTTTTGCCTTTAGCTGAAAAGTCAGTTGCAACACAGCATACACACAGAGAAAAGGAAAAAGAACCCAAGTTGGGGTTTTCACCTTCTTGTTTCACTTCTTATACATTCATAGCAAACATTTACAACTATCAAGGAAACCACATCAGCCACATTTTGTTTTTGTTTTTTTTTCTGTCCTACACTCAGAAACATTTCCTTTGCATCACTTCAGAGATGAGGCAGCAACCTTTTTTTTAAAAGTGGAAAATCCTTTTAACCCTGAATGACTATACAGAGAAACTGCTGCTCACTTGCTTCAAATATAGGATACAGAATCACAAGATGGGTCAAGATGTCTACAGAATACAACTAACAGGTAGGCTTTCTTAAACACAGTTGATGAAGATATAGATCAAACACCTTTTTAGCCAAGGCATGAAAGATTCTGTATTGTGAAATGATGTCACAGCAGGCTGTGATGTAGAGGACGATAAAGTTAACCATATTTTTTGACAGTGTAGATGACAGACTTTAGTTGTTCCTGATGTTATTTTGTTGAGAGAAACAAATTCTTGGTAAAAGCAACAGAGTAGTTTGCCAAAATAATGTGAACTCGTGTTTTTCTTTTCCTTTAAAAAAAAAAAAAAAAAGATTTCATTGTATTTCGCTTCTTCAAATTTTCCAATGAAAAGAAAAATGTCAATATATTTCAGGCATGCTGGCAGGTTTGAGAAATCTACATTTAAAGCATGTATATCGTTAATGCAATATTTTTTAATCTTTATTATAATGAACATTAACCCATTAAGACCCTATAGAAACATATTAGTGGGCTTATGTTTGTGTCCACTTAAGGCCACCGATCTCAAAGGGGTTAAACAAATAAGAAGAATTGAAGATTTGTTATTCAAGTTGAACATATCCATATGAAAATAGAATTTTAGACAAAACCATGCCATATGAGATGAAGAGTTTAATTTCAATAGATATCCAAACATAATTAATACTTTGAATTTTTTACTTCTAAGGGTGAACAAGTTTTATGAGGAAAAAGAAAAGTACAATGAGATAATGAAGTAGGCTATGAGAAATAAAAGGTAAGCATGGAGAAAAAAAGCAATTCGAAATGAAAGATGTGCTAAATGCTGGGAAGGGATAAAACGAAGAAGTGAGAGAGCTGAGGCAAGCAGATGAGGACAGAGAGGGGGATTCCCCCTTCATAGGATTAAAAAAAGACCAGTTTGAGATGGTTATTTTATAAGGGTCAAGACACATTCTTGACGTAATAAATTTTAAGACAACCAGTTTCCAGGATTCGTTAAATTAAGCCTGCATGATGAGATCAAATCATTTATAGGAATCAGCTCTGAATCATGGCTGTCTGAACCAAATAGTGAGGCAGTTTATCATAAATAAACCCTCCAACACAAACTTGTGGTCTGGAGATTAGTCACGTCTTTCTGATCTGTAGTCACACTGTCGTCTCCTACATGTCGCATCCTGTCGTGTTTTTTTCCCCCTCTGACAACCCATTCTCATCTACTTAATTAATAAAAGCTATGAGGCTGAAGGTCTCTTTTTTAATACTAAAAATGCTTCTTACTGAACAAAATAACCTAAAGCCCTAAAAACCTCATATGATGAAGGTTGATAGAATCAGCTTCAGTTCCCATATTCACCAGGCAATTCTTGTTACAAAAAACAAGATTTTTCATATATGCTAATACAGGTCAATGTTCTGAAGCAGAAAATAAACAAAACAATGTTCTTTAAAAGAAAAGGATAAAAAAATAGGTAAACAGAACAACCTGGATGTATCACATGAAAGTCTTGCATACAGGTAGTTAATAGCCTTTTCATTCCTCTTTTTTTAATGGGACCAGCATTACTCATCATCACAATATCATGGGTTTCCACCTTGCATTCGTCAAGTGTGGTGCTTATATCTCATAATTTAGCACTAATGGGATGCTGGACAGTTCAGTTATGCCCAAATCTTCACATGCCAATGCAGAATTTACAGCTGATTCTCCAACACAACAAAAGGGAAATAATATACGAATGCACTCCTGGGGGGACATTACTGTATCTTACTAGATTGAAATAAGTGATGAGCTATATTTCTTCATGTGGGTGTAAGCAAACTTTGACAAGGACATATGAAGGTGATAGCTACAACATTAATTCCTTCCTGCCAGAAGGTGGCACGCTAACCCTCTAACTTACTCAGTTAGCAGTATAGCAACATTACAGAACCATTAATTAGCATTAACAACTGTATAACTTACATGTCCAGGAGGAAAGCAGCAACCTCCACGAGGCTTTTGAGCCTCTCTTCTACCTTCACCTTCACTCTGCTTTTTTTTTTTTTTGTCAACTAAAATCTGAGAAATGTAAGGCAAGGAAGATGCTATTTCTACACAACTGACCTAGCAACTCCAGAGCTAATGCAAACAAAGAAGAATCCCAACGTTGGCACAGCAATCAGATGTAAATATTTATTTTTTGGAACCCATCAGCATTGCTAATACAATTATTTATATGCTGTAAAAAAAATTGGGTAAAGTTAATACTTTTATTTGCACCCCTCTAGACATTCTGTGGATGTATTTAAAAAAAAAAAAGATTGTTTAGATGAAAAGTTGTTTCATCTGGTTGGATATGGAATATGAACAGAATAGTGACATCACGTGTGTCTAGGTTGTAGTTGCAACGGCAGAAAAACAACTCCAGCTGCTGGGTTGCCAGGCTCACTGCCAATACATCTGCAACCAGCAGCCTGCAACATGTTAAAGTTATAAAAGTTGTAAGTTTTATAACTGAAAGCTAATGTTAGCCACATTAGCAAGTGAGTTAGCTTACTGATCCAGGAGAAACGTTGCCATTTCCGCATCTTGATGCCGTGGAAAATGTTTATGTGGGTCCATTTAGTGTAGTCTTCACCTGAATTTACTCCAGTTTTTGCTTTTCTCAGGTCATTCTTCTTTAGAGACGGATAACAATATCTCCAGGGCTCTGAAGCAGCTGCTTGACTTGCAGACTCCACCATTTTTCCCAGTGCCAGCCTAACTGTGCCGAACATACTATTGCCACACAGAGATGTATATGGCAACCAAGCGGCAACCTCCGGTGGCCAACCTATGAGGGTACCTGGAAGAAGTCATTTTTTGTAATTCTCCCTTCATCCGCTAGGGGCTGGCTGCAAAACAGAGCAAATCTCCATTGACTCCCATGTTAAAAACGCCAACTTCACAGCAGAAATAAACATGTTCACAGCCTGGTTCAGAAAATCATTTTAGGTTTAATAGGTCAAGTTTATCTTCATGTCAACTGTGAGGGGGTGATTTTTTTTTTATAACTCATCCATTTAGATGCTATCTAATCTTGAAATTACACATAATTAAGGGAATGTCCTTTTTATTGACATGTGGCAGACCGGAAGCCTGGCTTCTGACTGGTGGCTCCTAGTTAGCTCCTTGTTTGCTCTCAGTAAGGTCTCAGTTTGTAGCAGAGTAGCACAACGGCGGTTGTTAGTCAGATAATAGCAAATCTAAGCGTGTCTTACCTTTACCCCGCCGCTTAGGGGGCTAATCTTTATTAGCTCCTGTTAGTTTCGAGTTAGCTCGGTTAGCATTTAGCCCATAGTAGGTCAGCTGTCAGTCATTTGCCCCATAGCTTGGAGCGGCCTTACCTTTGCCCATTTTAGTATTTTGTGGGAGTTACGAGACACAGAACACGGCAAGATGGGACACTTCGAACTGGCTTCCCTTTTAGCTGTTCAGAAACCAACGGGTCACGTGAGCGGAAGGTTCGTCCCTCTCTATTAACGGTCTATGATGGCAACCCGCAATGGTGGCCTGTATTGGCTTGTAAATGTAAACATAAGGCCATTGTCAATCCGTTAAAAATGTATTTTATATTCATTTTCAAGTTAAAGGTTGAATATGGAACATTTTTATTAAAAGCTATAGTTTTTCAAAAATAATACCTCCACAGGTTGTTTGGGGGTGTACAGAATGAAAGTACAACATTTCCCAGAAAAATTATATTTAGCCTGAAAATAATTATAAAATAAATTTTTACGGGTTCGATAATGGCATTTTATTTACGTCTATAAGCCAATACACGCCGCCATTGCAGGTTGCCAAATACGATCTCTGTGTGGACACAATATTTCGGTCATAGTCAGGCTTGTACAGGGGAAAACCGTAGAGACGACGAGTGAAGCAGCTGCTTCAGAGCCCTGGAGATATTATCTGTTTCTGAGGAGGGGTGACCTGAGAAGAGCAAAACCTGGAGTAAATTTAGGTGAAGACTTCACTAAATGGACCCACATAAACGTTTTCCATGGAGTAAAACACGGAAATGGCGACTTTTCTCCTGGATCGGTAAGCTAGCTTGTTTGCTAACATGGCTAACGTAAGCTGTCAGTTATAAACTCCTCTGCGTTACTTGTTGGACATGCTGCAGACTGTTGGTCACTTGCGCATCGGCAGCGAGCCTGGCATCCCAGCAGCTGGAGTTGTTTTTCTGCCGTTGCAACTACGACCTAGACACACGTGATGTCGCTGTTCTGTCCGTATTACATATTCAACCTTTAATTATAATTTTTTAAGGAAATGCTGTACTTTTCATCTGCACCCCTCCAAACACCTCATGGAGGTATTATCTTTTTTTTTTTTTTAAATATAGCCTTTAATACAAAATTTCCATATTTAACCTTTAAGATGTAATGTAATTTGTTTGATCAGACATGTAACAGAGAAGAGAAATGCGGAGACAGACATGCAGATCAGATTTACTGGAGACTGCCTGTGTTCTTTTGTTCTGATTGGAAACAGAAGTGGCTTTTTGGAAAAAGAGGGAGGTTAGGAAGTGGTTAAAATAGGTAGATTTTGTGGTTGTTCTCTTAGTTATGTTTCTGTGAAACAGAAAAGCAAGAAAAAAACAGGTGAAAGAAGAGTCAACCTTTTCATTTGTCCGTCGTACCAGACTAGGGGAAGTCCAAATGTCAAAGGAAGAAATGTTTTAGTAGAGCATGTTCACACATTTAAAGTCACAAAGAAAGTAGGTTGTCAAGATAGTCTCTGCTCTGGCAGAGCGAAACTAGAAAGTGTTCTTGATTTGTTTAAAATTGACTTCCTCAGGGTGTTGAAACTGGTGCAAAGTTCAATATGGCTGACTAAACTGTGTGACGTGTTTCCTACAGTCTATAATTTAGGAAAGTTAGTGGACTCTTTCTTTTAACTATGTTGTTAATTTCATTACTTTTAAATAAGACAAGCTTGACAATAGCCTGATATTAAAAACAAAAGGTAGCCAACAACCAAAGAAGAGCTTTGGAAAGTCCACCAAGTAGCCCAGAGAACTATTCCTGAAGACTATTAAAGGGACTTGAGGCAAGATTAAGAAACGAAACTTGCGACTGCTGCGACTGGCGCTACAGGTAACTGCAGCCACGAGCCAAGCCGTCACGGAAGCGTGCACAAACTGAAGCTATAATGTTGTTTACTCACCTTTTTCTCCGTAGTTACACTTTTTAGTGGTCTTTCAGTTGATCTGGATCGTTTGCTGACGGCAGAATAATCCATAACTATAGCTTACAGTGTTTTTATTTAACGTGACGGCTTTGTCCTATATCAAAACAGCGGATGTAGGTCATTTGACGTCACGTCCGCAGGGCAGCGCAGGAAATTCGGACACCGAATTGCAGCGCATTTTGCAGCACACGGCCTGTTCAAGGCAACGGAGAGAAACATGGATGGAAACGTTATTTTGTGGTATTTAGCGCTTCATCACCCATTAGTATGAAAAAAGGGACATTCATGTTTGTTTTTTTTTCAAATTCCTGCCTCAAGTCCCTTTAAAAGAAATTATAAGAAAGCTTATTTTGGAGGGTTCAGGCTATGTTCAGGCTGACTTTCAAGCTTGCTAGAATTGTTTGTACATGGCATAGTTGTTTATTTCATCTTCATAAAAAATGCATGCACCACTCGGATCTGTGCTGAAAGTCAGGCCTGAATTTTCCTCTTATTTGCCAACAAAGCAACAAATCCTCCAGAGCATTTACAGGGAGTGTGTTTGCGCTGATAACTATTGCAGCGTCTTACCCTTCTTTTCAGCCACATGTTCTAGTTACTCATTGAGCTCATGAATATGACTAAATGTTTTTGGTGTTGATATGAATACAAACTAGTGATGCACAATATGAAAAATTTCAAATGATACAATAACCGATAACTTTCTGCATCCCATGACCGATATGATACAATACCAATTCTGATACCCATATTAAAGCTGAAAATGATGTAATATTCATTCCTTGTGCAAAATCAGAAAAACACTTCTGCTACATCTGCTGCAGATCAGGTTATTGCATAGACATCATGATGTTGCACAGTGGGCGTGGCCATATATAGTTCCCATGCCCCACAGATTAAAAAAAACGATGAAGAGGAAGCAAACAAACAAAAAACAGCATTCTGCAGGTTCGTCACCAAAACAGTACCTGCTTTGGTTCATTATATCCATCAATATTGAGTCAGTATCGACCAATACAGATATTGGGCCGATAATATTGTGCATCTCTATTTCAGACAGTAATCAAGTTGTCTCATTTGCTATTTACTTCGTCCTCTGTGCTCTACTCAGGCAACGCTCTAGATTATTTTCCATTATGAAAGCACATATCTTTAAAATCTCCTCTGTGAGGTGTACATATGAACAGCAACAAGAGAGAAATGGCCAAACCAAATCTAAGTTTTTGAAAGAAATCCCCAGAACTTCATGTTTTAAGACATTTAGAGCTGAAATGACACATACGAAGTAGCAGTGTTTTATCATCATATAACTATTTAAAAGAGGAACATGTTCTCAACATAACCAAAGCAACATAATGAATTATTGTTTTCAAATGAAAGAGTTGTTCATGTCTTTGTGTCCACTACCACTGTGCAATTACTGACAGGTGACAAAAAGTCAGAGATTTAAACAGAACAGCATTGATACCAAAGACTAAATAAATATGGATGTAGTATCCGGTCATGTCTGAAGAGCTAAAAGTGAAACCAGTTGGGCGTTTGCCACTGTCGCTATCTTGCCGTGTCCTGTGTGTCATCACTCCCAGAAAATACTAAAATGGGCAAAGACAGGGCTGCTCGGAACCGCGGGGCAAATGATTGACAGTCAAGCTAAATGCTAACCGAGCTAATCCGAAGCGAACAGGAACAAATGAAGATAGGTGGTTTAAAGGTAAGACACACTCAGAGTTGCTGTTGGCTGAAAACTGTCGTTGTGCAACTCTGCTACAGGCTGAGGTCTTCCTGGGAGCAAGCAGGGCGCTGATTAGCTTCCAAGGCTAAGGGTGAATTCCAATTGCTATCTTAACCCTTAATCTCAAAAATGCGTACTCCGTACTGCGAAGTGCAGTCCCAATTCTCAGAAAGTTAAGTTGAGGGGCAAGTTTGAGGGCTGAATTGCCTTCAATATTGAGATTCTCAGACACCACCCTTGTGAGTAAGGGCTACCCAGAATGCAGCAGCAAAGAAGGCGAGCTACAAATCTTAAGTATTTTCTTTGTTAATTGAGAAATAAATATTATGAAAACCCTTGTATCATCTTAGTTTAGGCCCATGTTATGGATTAGTTACCTCATTATTGCATAATATTAATTTTCATTTTACGATCTTTTGGTAATAGCAGCCAGTGTGACAAACCAAGGCGCTTTCGGACTGTAGGAACCTTTTTGAGTTCCTATAACCTTTTTCGGGAACCGGGCCGTTTTCTTTGCGCATTCGGACAAATAGGAACTAGGGACCTCGGACCGACGTGTTCCTATAACCTTTTTAGCTCCTACTCCGAGGCAGGGTCTTTTGGGGGTTCCATAGGAGCTGAAATATGTAGGTGTTTAGTGATTGGTAGAACTAGCAAGCTGCGCCCCTTGCGTGAGTTTCGCTTCTTCCAGCCCCGCCATATTTAAAAAGTCTCACAGCTGTTTACCTTTTTACCGAGATCGTAATAACAACAAGAACTATTACAATAGGTGTGTACCAATTCATTATTAAATCGATCACAATGGTGCACGCCCCGAAGCGATAAGTACTTTGAAACGTCCAAAAGCAATTATTTTCATATTAATTTAATGACCAAATACAGCTGCAAAGTATAGCAGTA
The DNA here is from genome assembly GCA_023101725.1 of Atherinomorus stipes. NCBI lineage: Eukaryota > Metazoa > Chordata > Actinopteri > Atheriniformes > Atherinidae > Atherinomorus > Atherinomorus stipes. The sequence goes on from JALJCO010009074.1 coordinate 339,067, forward strand.
GAATCTGCAGCTACCGCCCAGACACTTTAGTGGACGGACCGCCCACTAAGGTTCCAGGCGCACTTCAGCAAGATATACAAGGGAAAGGAAGGGAAAGCTGGTGAGTTTGCTTTTATCATAGCTTTGAATAAAAGAGATGGAAAAGCCAAATACAGTTGCACACTGTGTCAGTACAATCTACATCACTTTGGGGAACGATCCCCGATCCGTCCAATAAAGTGTCCAGTAAAAAAAAACAAACAAAAAAAAAAACAATAAAGTGTCCGGGCGGACTTCAACGAAACGTAAACAAGACGTTAGGGCAGCTTTCCAATGGGGGGCTGTTTCGTTACATGATACAAATGACCAAGATGAGGGAAAGGTGGTAAGTTAGCTTTTATAATAGCTTTGAATAAAAGAGACAAGAAACCTCAGTTTTGTATTACATCTGCTGGGGCATAAATTTGTCACTGTCGCAGACGATTGCGTCACACATGGTCCCTAACGAGGTCCCTTGTGTGACGACATGAAGGGAGGGTGTTTTGAATATTCGGGAGGGTAGTTATAGGAACTGCGTTTTGAACTCTCTGTCCTTGCGCCTTGTTGTATTTTGGTGTTCGTAAAAATGGTGTGTATACGGCTTGTGCGATAATGGTATAAGACGACCACGTATGTCATGTCTGGTAGCCGCAGTTATCTAACTAGTTCAGTTTCGTTCCGCTGCCAGCGTGGATATGTGTCCTCGCGCTCCGCACAGGTCGACTCCTAACAGCAGGTGATGTGTCATCCAGCTGACTGGCAGTCATCCAGGAATTCACAGAGTCACAGTTACCTACGTAATTTTCGTTAAAGCTGGTGTTTACCTTTCAATAAGCCGTGGTATGCGGTGACAGCTGAATATGTCCATGGTGGCTGCGGTTGGCTTACAATTAAACCGACAGGGTTAACAGTGCAAATAAATGTAAATAAAGTAAATTCTTCTTCTTCCTCTTCCTCTTCTTCTTCTTCTCCTCCTCCTCCTGAATTGACAGACTGAATGCTGCTTTGGTGTAATGCTGCCCCCCACAGTTTGAAGACGTATCTGCATTTAAGGGGTGTCCCATTTCTAAGTCACAAAATAGCCCTTAACACTTGGTTTTAAGAGTTTACTAAGATTGAGGGTTGAGCTTGAGGGTTAAGATTAAGGGTTAAGATAGGAATTGGAATTGGCCCTAAAATTGGGACCCGGTCTGCCACCTGTCAATCAACAGGACACGCCCCTAATTATGTGTAATTTCAAGATTAAATAACATCTAAATGAATGAGTCATAAAAAGAAAAATTCACCCCCTCACAGTTGCCATGAAGATAAACTTGACCTATTAAACTTAAAATGATGTTTTGAACAAGGCTGTAAACATGTTTATTTCTGCTGTGAAGTTGGTCTTTTTAACATGGGCGTCTATGGGGATTTGCTCTGTTTTGGAGCCAGCCCCAAGTGGATCAAGAAAGAATTACAGTTGTTGAGCACCCAGGAAGTAGATTCACTGTTCTCCAGTAGAGTTTGCCCCTTGGTTGATACATACAAGTGTTACAGTTGTTTCAGCTCATATTGTGGCACTAAATATGTGTATCAGGCACATGGCCTGGTTCAGTCACTTCTGAAAAGAACAAATGTGAATAAAGGTGGTGGAGGTGCTGAAAAGCAGGCAGTACTGTAGTGTTTGAGTAGCAGAAGCAGCAATGGTGGCATAAAAAGTCACCATTGCTTGATATCGTAACCAGACAAGTGTTAGCATAGTGGCAGCAGATGTCTTTAGCTCAAAGCTAAAAGAGACATAATGCAATGGGTGTTATTTGTGTGATAAATCACTGTCACGTCACACACAGAGAATCACCGGCAAAATTCTGTTTTTTTTTCCACTTCTGTATCATGAGTAAACTGAGGCCACATCTCCTGTGCAGATGTGGAGATGCTCATTTTCATTTCATCCCATATTGAATTTCTGCAACGTCCTATTTACATCACTCAATGAAAGCCGCCTTTTCCATTCAGAATGCTGCTGCTAGCTTTCTCAACTGGCCAGACCTTTGCCTTCATCTTTCTACACTGGTTTCCACTGACAAACAGGATTCAGTTGAAAATACTGCCCATGACATACAGGGCCCAATATGGACACGCTTTCACACATCACAGATCTCATTCATGTCCAACTCAAATCCACTTAGCCTAAACAGTAGAGCATCTAGCTACCGCGAAGCATGTCCTTGTGAGTTCACGACACTACGGAAGCCGCGGCAGACGAGATCTCGCGTTTTCTTTTTCTATCTTTCTGTCTTTTAAATCAGTAGCCAACCCCTCTTGTGTTTGTCCCAGTTTGTCTGCAACTCGTTCGCTCTTAGCACAATGTAAACAGCATATTTCTCCTTCTACGCTTGCATTATCGACAGAGTAGGTGCTGAATGCCGCGGCTTCCGTAGTGTCATGAACACACACGAACGTGCAAATAGAAACTGCAAAGTAGTACTGTTTCAGCTATAAAAATATACTAAATGGTTAAATTATGGATGCTACCCACTCAGGACACTTGGATTACATTGGACGAGCAGTATAGAAAAATATTGACAAGTTTTTGGGGACTTTTATGGACCTTTTTGGTTCAGTCACCGGTGAACACCATCATATGAAAGTTGGGGGAAAACGAAAACCTGTCCGATCTCCAGCTGCATTTGAGATATTTAAAAAGTGCTCCAGAGCCTTCTCAGCATGAGGGTGAGTAGAAAATGAAGGCACATCATTCTGTGGGTGTATTGTTCCTTTAATAACCAATAGTCGTTTTCTGTCCCACACTCTCGCCCAAAGACCTGTGAGGACAAAACTTGCTTCATTTGCCCCCCAAAATCTGTATTTATGAATTTTTGCCACTTTGTGATTTATCTGCATACAGTGTTAACTTACTTAGTTTTTCTTTATGTCTCAGAGTTGTTATTTTAATCTACAAAATGCCACTGATTTAGAAAAATATCAACCTTTTTCACAAAAAGTTTCACACTGGGGTAGCAGGAGCTGGTTATGCTGTTATGTGGTTAGACCCCTCTGTGATAGCCTACTCATTTAGTAACTGAGAATGTTGACATGACATGGTTCGGTTGTAAACCATTGTCGTCTTGCTAGCTCTGAGGCTGTCATTCATGCACGAGACCGTGCTTTGTTTTTAGTTGATTTTATTATTAGTTGATTTGCTGCTTAATATTTGCTTTTGTGTGTGTATGTGTGTGTCGTGTGTGTGGGTGCACTTGTGTACCTATCCAAGTGTGGACTGTTGTGTCGTTACACATTCACCAACAGGGGACCATTGAACCAACAGGGGACATTTTTTAAGTCCCCTCTTGGACATGCTTTAAATCATGTCAAAAGTGTGCGTGTGTGTGTGTGTGTGTGTGTGTGTGTGTGTGTGGGGGGGGGGGGGGGGGGCACTTTGTGTTAGCTGTGGCTGTTTTAAAGTGCTAATAAAGTGGATTGTATTGTATTTGCACATAGATCCTTCTGTAGGGGTACAAACCTCAGTGTTCTGATTTATTTCACTTATTTTGCATTTGTGGTGCATATTCACGCTATCTTTTTCTTTTTTCTGTCTATTTCCTGCCTTCTGTACTACACATAAATTTTTTTAGCCAAATAAAACAAATCTAACCAACCATCTATAGTTTAAAAGTCGGCTTATGAGAGAACATTCCTCGCAAACTGGGATGAGAGCACCTGTAACTTCACATTTTTTATGGAGAGTGGGGCTGCTGCCTTTAAGAAGATCTGTTCTGTTTAATATCCCGTTTCTCACCTATTTTCTTTTTTAAAGAAGTGATAATTTGTTTTTGCTGAACTCCCAGTGACACAGAAGATTATATCTCTAGGTAAACTTAGAAACTTCCTGTTTACTGTCAGATTGGCTTACTACCAGTAACACAATTGGAAATTCATACTTCACTTTTCTGTCTTTTTGCATCCCCATTTGATAAGATAATTTTAGTTTTTTTTTAAGTCACAGCTTGCAATTAAATTTAAACTTCTGTTTTCATACGAGAGCCGTGGGTGTTATTAGCAAGACACACCTGTGAAAATAATGGAACATTTGGTTTGCAGAAAAACATTCTGACGTTTGATAAAACCCAGAAAAAGGTGACTGGAAACAGCAAGTATGCTGTGCTTTCCCCCTTGCACGGATATGACAGCCAAAATAAATAGCATTATACGAAATCTTCAGCCTTTCATTAATTAGAAATCATTAAATGTCAAACCAAAGTATGGCATTTTGCATTTGAATAAGTTCACCCAGACATACTTTTACATAGTTGTGACTACAGTATGTGTGTGTGGTTGTTCTGCTGCAGGGTTGGATTAGTTGTTTTTCTAAAAACCATGAAATATATATAATTAAATTGCATAGCATGTTTGCTTTTTTGTTCCTTTTTTTGCTTAAATGTAAATGTTTAGCATTTACACAGTTTGTGTACACACTGAGCTGTTTTCCTGCAAAGTAGAAGCTGCAGATTGGGGTTATGGGTGTTTGTAGGCAGTTTGATGTTGACTCAAATAACCTCATACCACAAATTCTACATAAAACCCACACACACATCGACTTTTCATCCTGTTTTTGACAGTCTTTAAAGGTCAGTTTGATCCAGAAGTAAAAACACTGATTATTTTTAGCAGAATGTTTGGTTCAAAGGGAGAAAAACAAAACAAAACTGTGGATAAGATAAAGATAAACAAAAATAAATGTAATGACTACAGGGTTAACACAGTAACAAAGAAAAACTACAGTTAATTTACAATTACCAGTTAATTGAACCTGCGTGTTTTCAGATTATGGGACAAAGACAAAGCATGCAAACAGAAAAGCTGCAGCTTTTCATTTGGTTTGATCTCAGAACTTTCCTGCTTTGAATTGACAGTACCCACCTCCCCACTATCCTGCTGAGTGTGCAAATAATTTTCATTCATACAACAGGCTTTCTGCCTTAAAAATATGCGTGTCTGACTTGTTTTGATAGCACACCAACATCCATTATGAGCATTTTTGATCCGTCACTGCTCAGAGGCGTCGCAGGGCTCAGAAACAGCAGTTTGTAGTTTCCCATCCGGGACACGACTGTGACGTTGCAGCCGACTATTGGTTGCGCGCCATGTCACTGACTAGCAAACGGAAATGAACCAGATATGAACACCACGGGTGTTTTGAATGTGCATCATGTCAGATTCGGTAAAGTAATGCAAGAAAACATTACCGGAGGAAGAGAGGAAAGGAAAGAGAGTAAGGGACAGAACAAGAGTCAATATAAGACCGTCTTTTACTGGCTGGAGTGAATCACAGTAGGTACGATACAAGATGGATGCTAGTTTAGCCACCGATAAGGCGTGCGTCACTGAGAAAACAGCTAAAATTTCCGTTGTGTGTCTGTAAGGCTCGGCTGGAACCATGTTAGTTGCTATCTTCTAATTTTTAAAGGGTAATATTTGTCATGTGTTAGCCACACTGCAGCGATCGTTGCTGCCTCTCCACCATCACTATGCACTGAGCCAAAGGCGTCTACTACTGTAGATGTCTCGTCTAAGTTTAAACCTAAAGTCATCTAATTATAATCTGTCTATATTTTAGCCCAAATCTAAATGTTAGAATTGAATCCATTATTTTTTAAATGTTAAGTAAAAACAACTGTAAGCTGTATAAAAGATGGCCAAATGTTGGAGTAAAACATTTTTAACAGTCATTGATCAATGTACAGTGTAGTTTAGATTTAGTCTGAGCTAGTTTAAGCTTAGACGTCTAAAAAACTTTAATTTTTAGACCAGTGGTAGAAAAATTTTAGCCTAGACATCTAAGGACCATTAGACGTCTATTAGACGTCTTTTAGACCAAAGAATGCTCAGTGGGTCCTGACTTGTCAGACCCAGTGCGGGTCTAAGCCGCTCCTTACAGTTCTAAGTCTGCTCGGTACTGGCCTTGCAGGTTTGATTCTGCCAGACAAACCAGTTCCAAGCTAGCTGTTCTGCAACCATCTTTCATGTTTTCCACCGCTTCTAGAACCGGATGTAGAACAGCCAGCCGTCCGTGATGGAACCCTGCTGACGTCACGTCATGATGAGGATTTTCCACCCAGTGCTGCAGCGGTCTTTAAACATCAGATATTTACATGAAACCACATCTTATTGACCCCTGACTGCACAGAACTACTTTTTATCTTGTTGTATTGCAAAATTACATTAAGTCAAGATTGTGTCACCAGCACACAAGTAAACTCAGGAGCTTAGATACACATTATGTTAAACTGAAATGTGATCATAAGTTAGATGTAGTTGCCCATTCATCCAGGTTCATTTCCACTGGTAAACTTTGGTTTTAATACAAACAGCATGAATGCACAATTCTACATGTAATCAGACCATGAAACACGCTAAGAATCATCATACCTGTGATGAAATGATAAAAGCACACTAGAGAATTTGGAGGTGTTGTAAGCCATTAAGCCATAATGTCCGTCTTCGTCTTTCTTCGGTCCGCGTGCCCTTGGTCAAACTACCATTGGAATCGCCAAGAACTTTTGTGGCACAGGGAGGGGGTAGTGACTTCTACAGCCATTTACAACACAATAGCGATCCATAACGTTTATTGTGGTTGCCAGGTTGCTATCGTCTGTAGTCTGTGGTCTGTTCTGCTTAACCCCGAAAACAGTGATGACACCTTCTAAAAACACTCTATAAAGGAGAGTAGGAATGTTTCTCTCTGGGAAAAACAATGTTCTTTCTCATGGGTCAAAAATGTGCAGAATCAGGTACAGGTATAGCCCCGCATGTGGACTTTTTGTCTTTTCATGCTCTAGCAGCTGCTTATTAGAGAGACTGGGTCACAACACAAACATCAAGTTCTTTATTCTGCACAGGAAAATATAAATGGAAAAGGGGTTTGAGGTATTTATTTCACAACACTCAGTAAAAGGTGAAACAGGAAAGATGAGGCGGAGAATTCAAACCAAAAAGACAACCTTATCTTTGTGGTGACATTTCTCAGTAGTGACCTCGAGACAGTTCAAACATCAGAATCGTTTTTTTTAGAACACAATTTAGAGGTTGGCAGATGATACATGTGAGATAAGATACAGAGAATAACTATCTGATGCTCTTACAGGATATAGGATGGAATAGGCTCAACAGTTTGAAGTAGATCTTGCGCAGCTCTACCAACAGGTAAGGTACTACATACTTTTCTACTGGTCTCATTGTAGCCGTTATCTAACAATAAATGTATTATCTTGAAGTGAAAAGAATGTTGTCAAAACAGCAACATCCATCTTATTATTAATAGGAAAACAGTAAAGCTCTAAGATAAAAGTGTTTCAGCAAAGGCTTTAAGTCTTTACCACAAATCCTTTAGCTTGTATCGAGCTGCAACCACATCTACAGAAACTGACTGAGAACAATTACCAGTTTCTTAAGTCATGAATCAGTTGCTTATAAACTAAGACAATCAATCTCTATTTTTGTATCCAGTTAGTCAGAATAAGAAAACAATTTTCAAGTTTTCCACAAATCAAAATAGTGATTTACTCTTTTCTTTTTCTTTTTTTTGCATTCATATAAAACTTATTTTCTTCTAAAGACAAAACCACAAATGAAATTGTTTCAAACATCTGCAGAAGCATATCATATATTGCAAAATCGGTTGTGTCTGTGTGAAACTGCTACTGTGTGTCTACTTGAGAACCTCAACTTAAGGTATATCCTGTATAACTTTTTTTTTTTTTTTTTTTACATGTGCTTTACATCTATAGATCTATGCACTCTTAGGTCTATATTTTGGGTTTTATAACCTCAACTGAGTTTTGCATTGATGAGGGCTGGGTGCCTCTAAAATTAAAAAAACTGACTGTATTATTTATTTCAGTAGAATATCAATAGCCCTAACTTCTTTAATTACACTGTGCTTAATCAAATTAAAAAATGCACCAGGCGAGCCTTTCTCTGATAATTTTTCATATTGTAACATAGAAGTGCAAAGTTAATTTTGAAGTTAACTCTGGGCAAAGAATAAACCTGCAGTTTGTACTGGACAAAAGGGGATTTTAAATTTGGTTGGAAGGTGCGTTCGGGCAGATTGTAAGGAAATAAGGAGTAAAAGTATAGCATCCTCAGGCCATGCATTTAAAATCTAAAAAGAACAATGCAACACTACAGAGATATGCTAAACTGAGGAAAAAGCTATTTTTGATTGCTTACCCTAATGGGTTTTATGACCTGCAGAAAATTGCTCCCTGCTGTAAGAGATGCATGCGTGAGAATAAAATTTACAACAACTGCAATATGCTATGTATCTTAAGAAAATTTCATTTATTTTTGTGCTTATACTGTAGTAAGCACTTTTTATTAATAGTCCACCAAGTTGATAGCGTCACAGACATTTGGATACGTTGTCGCAAGAACAATCCACATCAGCTAGTGACAAAACTCGTGGAAATCTTGTTTTTTCCTTAGCTTGCACTTTGCAACAGTCAGAAACTTATTTGAACCTCAGATGACACAGATATAAACAAACTAACTATGAAGGAAAGTAAAACACTGTTTGTAGGTTAATATGTAAGGTTCTTAAATTATGTTGTTTCAGCAATAGAAATAAATGATGAGAAATATAATAATGCATTCATATTTGAAATGTGAATTCACTAATTTGACAAGGACAAACTTTCAAAGGGAAATCTTTTTCATGTCATACTTTAGCAAAGCTTGTTTTCACCTGTAGTCCCTGGGAGACAAAAATTAAAGGTGGGGTTGGGGGGTAGTAACATTGAAACATTCACAGACAACAGTTCATTAATGAATAAAAGCCACTTTTTGGTCTGGTGTAAAGACATCTTAAAGAAGACGCAGCAGAGTCATGAATGACTTTAAATATTAGGAAAATGTTGAAATATTTGAACATACTTTCAAAACTTAAGATGTTGTCTGAGTTTTAGGATGTTACAGTGATGGTACAGTCAAAGTTCTTTATCAAAAAATTCAAGTGTTTTCTTGAACAATGATTTCAGGGGTGTTAGAGATGTGTTACATGCCTGAGACCAACTTGTTTTGCAATATAAAAAATGCAAAACTGTCATGGTGTAAAGATACATCAAACATCACAAGTCAAAGACTCTCTCATACATTTAAAATTTCCAAGACTGAATTTCAATACACTGACAAATTTTTAAGATGACTTTTAAGGTTTGAGTCAAGCGTGACACCTAAATATTTGAATGAAGTATACGTTTCTAATATTTTGCCCATTTATGAACATTTCAGGAAAATATGATTTTATCTAAAGTTTAAAAGTTATTTATTTGTGAAGAACATGGATACAGTTTTGTCAACATTTGAGGTAAGACTGAAATTTTGCAACCATTAACAACTGTTTGTATTGCATTTTTTAATTTAAAGGAAACTGCCTTGTCTTTTTTTTTTCTGTGAGAGTAGCGCTCTGTGAACAATGTACATTAACAGGTCAACATCAGTGCGGCTGGATGGGAGGTCATTTATATAAATACTAAAAAGCAAGGGTCCTAAAACAGATCCCTGAGGCATTCCGGTTGTAGGGTACTGTTATAAATCATAAAAACTATTTTGTTGCTACTCATAAAATTTTCCATTGTGACTGTCACACTAGCTATTATCCATTTTTTGTGAAACAAATCTGTCATAAGTGGGCAGATGTTTAATTTGTATGTGTAAATGGAACAGTGAACATATTGAGGCAGGACCTGAAACACTTCTTCTGTGTTTTCGATCACAGGTTGTCACCACTTACTCTCGCTGTATTCGCGGCCAGGGGTAACCACTAAAATGAGTGAAGAAGCAAAGTGTCACACAGCTTAAACCACAAGATGAGAAGAAGAAGAGAGGAGTGACTTACACCCTGAACAAGACTGATCCAATCACCATCCCAAGTCTGTCGTTTAAAGGCGTTCAGCCACCCCAGTGGTTCGAGGTCTCCCCCACAAGAGTACAAGTGAAAAAAAAAAAAAAAAAAAAAAAGAGTACAAGTGACCAAATAAATGGAGAGAAACAAGAAAACTCTTTTCCCATTTATCCTACTTCTTTTGTTTCAAGTCTGCTTCATGAGATGTCAAAACTGCCCTATCCTTCCAGATAAGAGTAAGTCAACCTTCACTTACACCACATAAAGAAATTTAATCATTTTTTTAAATTTATGTGAACTCTTTCCCTAGATCTATCTTGCTACAATGACTACAATAACAATATCACTTGTGTTTGGAAAACCAAACTTGTACCTGATCATCATGTACAACAATGTTTGCACAATATACACAGATGAACCTCCAAGAAAGTAAGAACCGCAGTCTTAAGAATTGTGATGTACTGAAAAATTAAATAAGCATAAACATTTTAAAACTTTTTTTTATGGGTTCAACAGCAAATTAAAAGCTTCCTGTATCCTGAAGCCTGTTGATGCCTCAAAACCAGCCATACAAAAGTGCTCCCTGATATTTGAAGGAACTTACCGGGTGAGTATTTAGTCAAAAACTGCTGTTTCATAACTCCACATGTGGAGTTAGTTAAAGGACAAACAAAGCAGAACTAACTCTAATGTTTAGTTTGGCACATCACAAATGAAACTCATTCAGCTAAACATAAATGATCATAATTTTGATCAAGTGAATCCAGTCCAACTTTATTTTTGAAGCACGTTTAAAAACCCAAAGGACGAAAGTGCTGTACAGAAAATAAAATCAAGGTAAAAATAATAAAATACAGGAACAACTTGAAAGACATAAAACAACTATAAATGTAAAAGCAATAATAATAGAAAATAACATATATAATATATATATATATATATATATATATATATACATACAAATAGATGGATAGATAGAGATAGATAGATAGATAGATAGATAGATAGATAGATAGATAGATAGATAGATAGATAGATAGATAGATAGATAGATAGATAGATAGATAGATAGATAGATAGATAGATAGATAGAAAGATAGATAGATAGATAGATAGATAGATAGATAGATAGATAGATAGATAGATAGATAGATAGATAGATAGATAGATAGATAGATAGATAGATAGATAGATAGATCAAATTAGGACTTCAAATTAAAAGGAAATGAGTAGTGCCCTGCTCTTAGGTGTGGCATGTTTGCATGACATCTTTTATCAAAAGATCTCATAGAAGCTCAAAGGAAATACACAGGGCTAAGATGGTTTGGCTAATTTTAACCTAAGCAATTTGCTACAATGTGAAATCTTAGATGCTAACAATAAATATTGAATACTTTTGTCACCTTCAAGCTGTGGACAAATTGAGCTGCATCACTGAACTTTGGCAGATTTTCACACTTTGGTGGCACCTAATCAGAGGTGGCCATTTCTGGTGCCACGAAGTAAAAAATACTGCCATGATTTTGGATCTGCATGTACATTTAGAACAGATGTTTTTCCTAACAAGCTAATCTACCATGCAGAGGTGCTGCGCTAATTAAATTCAACTGGTTTAGTGATTGGTTGGAACAACTGTTGGACAGAATTTTTACTTTCTGGATCAGAAAGTAAAAATTAAAACCATTCATAAAAAGTTTATGAATGTAAGTAAGTAAGTAAGTAAGTAAGTAAGTGAAAAAAGAAAGAAAGAAAGAAAGAAAGAAAGAAAGAAAAAAAAAAAAAAAAAAGAAAGAAAGAAAGAAAGAAAGAAAGAAAGAAAGAAAGTAAACTGTCCCTTTTCCAGATAATGTCCTGGATGGAATTGTCCTTAAATCTGAGTTGTAACAATCTGATAGACAGCTGGTCCTACAAACCAAGGTGTCACAGTGAGTATATGCTTTTTTTTCATTGTATCTGACATGGTGAGCTGTATATAGAGACCTAAATTGAATTGTGTGATCTTCCAGTAAAGCTGAATCCCCCTGCAAAGCCAAATGTGAACTCCTCCACCGTATCCTGGTCCAACCAAATTACAAAGCATAGAAGAATAAAAAAATTTGAATCACAGCTGCAGTGGAAACAAATGGATCAGTCATGGAGTGTATGTAAATATTCTGTCAACCTATGAATGAGTTTTTATTATGAGAGTACAAATGACTAATAATAATTTCGGTAAAAATTTTAATGATCTGATGCTAAAACCAGTATATTAAACATCCTCACACTGGTTTCTTTTTTTCTCAGGATCGTTCTGTGCAGAAAAGCATCATACAGAAAGAGTGTATGCTGGACTGTGAGGCGCAGCTGGACTCTGATTTGCTGATACAGGGTGAAAAGTATGAAGTACGTGTTCGTGTCCAGGTGAATGACTATGTACTTAATGGAACCTGGAGTGATTGGAGCCCCACTGAATCATGGGTATCAAGTGTTGGAAGACCTAAACCCCAATCAGGTAAAAACATGATCAAAGATGATGGCTTTTCTTGAATAATTTCAGTGACAGACTACCGTCATCTCAAAAAACAGCCAATTTCAAGCGTTAGGCTTTATACATATGTGCAGAACTTCATGATCTGTAAAACAAAATTCCCCACAGCAGCACAGAGGAATCTGGAAGAATAAGGCCAAGTGATGAGGCAAAGTGGGGTCTTTGCCCTGATCTTTGAAATGTTTAGCTGTCTGCTAGGGACATGTTTAATTGCTCTAGATCTAGTTTCTAAAATGGTCTTGCGTAACTGGAATATTGTGCAAAAGTCGTAGATAGTGTGTGACCACTTTCTCAGGTTTTACAGTGAATATTGTTTGTTGTGTTGAATGGATTATTTTCTGTTCTGTGTTTGTCAGAAATTGCTGTGAATGCCTTGAACATGACCGCAGTAGGCCTGGTGCTGTTTGGCTTCTTCATGATTTTTGTGCTAATCAAGACTGACAAAACCATCTGGTAAGCAAAAACAATCAATGATAAATGATCATATACGATCAGAGTGTAATGTGTTGTGTTTAGGATGATCTATCTACCTATCTATCTATCTATCTATCTATCTATCTATCTATCTATCTATCTATCTATCTATCTATCTATCTATCTATCTATCTATCTATCTATCTATCTATCTATCTATCTATCTATCTATCTATCTATCTATCTATCTATCTATCTATCTATCTATCTATCTATCTATCTAATCTAATCTATGTTTAGGGTTTACATTGTGAAGAGGATCATAGGTCCGCCCCTTCCAAATCCTGGAAAGGCTGCCTTATTTCAGGTGAGGTCAGAGTGAATAACCTCACTCAAATTTATTGTATTTTTGTCATTAAACGTTACGAAATTGGTTCCCCCAAAACAATTTCAAGTTTTATTTAAAATAAAAAAAGAAAATGTTCACATTTAGCAGCAGCAGAGCAATATCACATATAAGTTAGAGTCCTTTGGTCTGTTTTGATGTTGCCAAATATCTACTTTAAGTCCAACTTGCTGGCAAACATCCCCAGTAACGTTACTGTAATATAAAGGAACATGACAAAATTTGATGTTTTTACAAAATATGTATATATTTGCATTTTGATAACATTTGGAGCTGTTTTTAGTTTAAGTTTCGGACACAAGACTAAAGAAAGGAGAAGCTGCTGAAAAAAAAAGGGGGAAGGTGGGGGAAAAGATCGAAAGGGAAAGAGGAAAGAGGAAGGGGCCCTGAGGAAGAGAAGAGGGGGGAAAGAAAAGAAAAATTGAAGAGAGAGAGAGAGAAAAGAGGAAAAAAAAAAGAAAAAGAGAAAGGAAAGAGAAAAATAGAAAAAGGAAGAAAAAAGGAGAGCGAAATAGGCAATGAAACAGAAAATAAACAGGAGAGAGAGAATGAGGAAAATGGAGAATGAGGAAAAGAAAAAAGAGAAGGAAAGGGGGCGAAATGAACTCATAATAACATAAATAAAATAATGAGAGGTCTCGGGATGAAGAAGAGGAGAAGGAGGGATAAGGAAGCGGAAGATGATCTGATATTAGAAGCTGGGCCTGGAAATGCAGCGGGGATGGAATTGCCCCCACCCCAGAAAATAGAAAAAAATAGTATCATTAGGGGAGTGCTGGTATTTTCACTGAGTTTGGGGGGGGGGGAACAAACAGAGGAAGAACCTAGAAAGAGAGAGTGCTGGGGGGGAGGAGAGGAGATGATTTTAATTAAAAAAATATGCATTAATAAAGAAAGAAAATAAAAAGAATAAATAATGCAGCTAACTAAGAGCGAGCTGAGATGTTCGGATGCTAGAATAACGGAAAGGATGATATTAATTAAATAATGAAAACTGAGGGGCCTGAAAATAGAGAAATGATTCGCCGATGCGAGCCTGGGAGATTCTTCAGATAGGGAAAGCTGCCAGATCCTGCTTTCAGGGCTAAATTACCGCAATCTTTCCCGCTTCTTGAAAGAATAGATCACATGGGGAAACTGGGTATAGCTCCTCCAATATGCTTCGGAGAGCCGGATATATCGAGAGATGGCAAATGGCGGGCGCTATTCCCTGGGGCCGCCCTCCTTCCCTGCTTAAATCACTCGGGGAATGGATGAGTCCGAAAAGGCCAATGTTTGACTTGCACTAACAATGGCACCTAGAGTGCTGACCTGAAACCATAAGATTTTCACAATGTCAATACAGACAGATAAAATGGCATTTATAGATTAATGCAGACTCTTTTTTCCTGTATTTACCTTCCTAATTTTCTTGTGTTCTTCTCCCACCTCTGATCTTTTCTCACTTAGACTGCAATAAGTCCAAACTTCACCAGTGAATCCTTCCGTTCCCTCTTTAAATCAGTGGAAATCGTCTCCGTAGAGGTAACTGCTACCGTGGATGCTGTATCACCCTGCAGACCAGATGTGAAAATGACAGAAAAAGGCGACTTTAAGTCAACAAGCTCCAGCTTCTCCAACCCAAGTTACTCTGACCTTTGTACTCCTCCTGTGTCCTCACTGTCTTCTGGAAATCTGGAGCCGTGTACCGCTGATAGCCCATATGGGCCCGTTTGTGTCCAAGAAGGAGGAAACAACACTGAAGAATATGGTGATGTAGTGGAAGAGAAGAGGAAAGAGATCCTAGATTTGATTTTTAAAGGAAATATCAACAGTGAGCCAGCACTGGTGATTTCAGACTATGAGAGGGTTGAGAAACTTCAGCTCAAGCTCCGCAGGCTGCAGAGCGTAGATTCAGGCATGTGCAGTTATGAGGAGGTCAGTCAGGACAGCATGGAGGCAGATAGCATCAATGTGAGTGACGGGCGAGAAGAAAGAACTCAGGGCAAGGAAGAGACGGAGAGAGAACATGCAAGTAAATTAGATTTTCAGAAGCTGTTTGGAAGCAGTGGAGGAGTTTTTGGCAAACAGTGTATTCAGGTTTGTTCTGGTTATGAACGAGTCCCAAAGCTACAGGTGGACAGCCCTGAGCTTCCGAGCTTGGAGTCAGGTGTTGGTAGTGGAGGTGAGGAGCATGAGAGCCAGGAGGAGTCCATGGAGGAAACTGATAAACCCACTGAAGCGACTCGCTTCCTGTTCCCTCCTGACTCCTCCAGTGCTCTACCATGCTCCCAGCCCTTCTCTAGTTCAGCTCTGAATCTTCTGAGTCATGACATGTTTGAGAAGTTTGCTCTGATGTCAGGTAGCAGGTTAATGGAGTCCTCTGTTGATGATGGGTATAAACCAGTGAGGCAGGAACAGAGCTGAGAACAGTACTGCAGGACCACAAGCAGCGTGTTGTATAAGACAGACTGTTCGTCACAGTAAGAAATTCAGTTGTGCTATTTATCAGTTATTCTATCGAAGGCTACAGTTTTAATGAATGTACCACAGTTTATAGTATTATTTGAAATATCTATGATAGTCTTTTGTTTGTTTGTTTTTATCAAATGCAATATGTAAACTATTCAATATATATATATATATATATATATGGCAGCTACATTAAACCGTTTCGATATGAATAAATCACTTTTTATTTCATAGATTTATTCCATAAAACTCACTGTCACTATTCTGTCAGAGTTGTGTTGACAAAAGGGGTAACAGCTGGGGGAGGGGGTATCATATATATTTTAGAATATGTCTAAATTTGTTCTTGGTGAAATATCACTTCTCATGCAACATTTGCTCAAACACATTTGCTGCTTTTATTGTTGTCTTCTCTGTGTGGACTATAAAGTAAAGTGATGACTTGAAAACTGTCGAAGTTGCTTTATAAGAACTACAAATGCTTATACTTTTAATAAAATCATTACAAACATCGATATCAGTTTTCTTTTCCTTTGTAGACTTATATTTGCATGAGTTTCGATTAATTTGAAATTTACATTTTATATAATTACGCATGAAGTATATTTTACATAAAAAACCTGGGATTCAAGAAAGAGAAACAGACGACAAAGAAAAAGGAAATGCATTGATCACTGTGTAAACACACTAACAAAGAACAGTTACAGTTAATTTACAGAAAGGCTTCAGCTGTTTATTTGGTTTGATATCAGAACTTTACTGCTTTGAAATGACAGTACTATCCACTTCCCTACTATCCTGCCCTGAGTGTGCAAATTAAAGTTGTTTGAATGAATGTTACAGGGAGAAAATGACAGACTGCAAGGGAAAAGATAATTAGAAATGATAAATTTGTACAAGACAAAAACAGTCACACAAACACTGATGTTGCCACCTTCCATTTTTTTTGTCTTTTCCTGCTCTAGCTGCTATTAGATAGATTGTGTCATAATACATACCATAAATATCACACTTTTATTCTGCAAAGGAAAGTAGAAGTGGAAAAAGGCTGCGAGGTGTTTGCACATTTCACCACACTTACTAAAAGTGTTAAATCCTGGTTACAAAGAACCCAACTTAGGGTTGTTGTTTTTTTTAAACCCAAGCCTGGTAACTACCAACCCAGCGGTAGTTAATTTCACCCAACAAAATGGGTTGTGCATTTTACCCCAACTCGATGGGCTACACATTTATTTCAAATGCTAGGTCTTAATTAAAATTATGTGGGTTTTTTTCTTTTACTATATTAATCCCAAATGGGAAATTTGGTCACTGCATCTAAGCCATCTCTAGATGACCAGAGAGCTTTTTATTTAAAGGCATATGCCACCCCTGGGTGAAATTGAGCCTCCCTCCGCAGTCCCCTGAGTTGGACAAGTGGGCAGAAGTGTTTTCTAGCCGACCAGTCATTCTCTGATCTGGAGCACTGACTTTAGCTTAGCTTAGTATAGTTGCTGTAATCTGGCGTATCCACTAGCACCACTTGGTGAACTAATTAATTCAAGATTTTTTCCAATTATGTCTCATCACCCAGACATTCTGATCGAGTACAAATGAGAAAATGATTTCACATCAAAGGACTGACTAGGCGGCATTCAATAGGGGAACTATATGCCGCGGAGGTACAGGCCAGTCATAGACGTAGCACCGCTGATAGTAGCAAACATAGCAAAGGCAGCACATATGCAGCATCCCCAACTTCTGTAAACGGGGTTGCCACCGGCTGCTACGCATGCGTGCTGCCTTTGCTACTATCCGCGGTGCTTTGCTTCGCCTGTACTTCCGCGGCATATCGTTCCCCTGTGAATGCCGATTAGTCAGTCCTTTGATGTGAAATCGGGTTGTCATTTGTACTTGATCAGAATGTGCGGGTCACGAAATGTAATTAGAGAAAATCTTGAGTTCACTTTCGCCAAGTGGCACTACTTGCAGCAACTACGCTAAGCTAAGCTAAAGTCAGTGCTGCCAGATTCAGAGAATGGCTGGGTCAGTTAGAAAAAGCTTCTGCCCACTTGTCTAACTCAGGGGACTGCGAGGGGAGGTGGTATATGCCTTTAAGTACGCAAAAAAGAAGACGCTTGTGGTGAGCGGATCGATACAAATATAGATATTATCGATATTGTTGTATCTATAATGATCGATACTGGTGCAATTATATTGATACTTCAATTAAGGCTTGAAAATGATCAAGATCTTCATCCAATCTTCGTCCAATTCACTGCTATGACAAGCCCCCCCATATTCTTTGAATCAGCTTCTCTCACTGTGATAACACCAAATTCAGACTTTCAAAATGACTTTGCTTCCGCACATCTTATTATGATATTCTAAATATAAGGCTTAAAACTTTCACAAACTTTGCATAAGGAGGTTTTTGGTTGATTCACTTCAGCTTGGTGACAAGGCATCTACATGCCAAAAATCAGCTTCTCTTGTCGAGATTATGCCAAATGCAGATTTTTATGGATGGATAATAATTTGATTGATTAATGAGTTGAAAATAGTGTACAGATTCCACTGAATAATCTCTTTGCATAAATCTGTTAACTCGACAGCCCTATTAAAAAGTATCAGTCTCAATATCCGTATCAACAATACTAGCCCTTTATTTACTTGATACTAAATTTTGCAGCATCGCACATCCCTAGTATGCAGAGTCCGAGACAGAACAACAGCCTGAATAGCCAGGGACTAATTTTATTTCTATCACTGGCAGATATTGAAGAATTGTCCATGTTAATGAGCTTATCGCCTTCTGCTGTCCTTCACACTCATGGTGCCACCTTTATAGGAAAACGTCCTTTTTTTTCAACCTTGACCTTATTTCTAGGAATTTATACATGCAGTTCATACAAACAGGACAATAGGACTCGTTCGTTCATTCATTCTACTTAAAAAATTGGTGAAATGAAGGAGTTTTGTTGCAGATAATGCCTTATAGAGATTCTGACCCATCTCTAGGAAGTAAGTAAAATTGATTTATAAAGTGCTTTACACAGATAAATAATGAAGTGCTTTACATAAAAGGGTAAATGGTACAACACAGTGACATAATTTACATATTAAAAGGAAAGATAATAGAAAACATAATAAAATTATAAATCCCAGTCAATCAAATCAACCAAAAGTTTTCCTAAATAAATACGTCTTCAGCTGTTTTTTAAAAGATTCCACACAATCAACCAGACGGTGGGACAGGGGAAGGTCATTCCAGAGTCTAGGGGCTACAGTCTTGAAAGCCAGGTCTCTTTGGGTTTTAAAACAGGTCTTTGGCACTCTCAGGAGACTCTGGCCTGAAGAGTGAAGGGTGCACCATGAAGTATAGGGACACAGCAGATCAAGAATATACCGGGGGCCTGGCCTGCAGTGCCTGGAAGGTCAAAATTAAGATTTTAAAATCAATTCGATATTTGACTGAGAGCAAATGAATAATAAAATAGGGGTGATGTGGACCGTTCTGGATGAACCTGATAAAAGTCTAGCAGCAGAATTATGGATTAACTAGTCTTTTGAGGGTCCTCTTAACAAGTAAAAACAGGATCACAATATTCAACAATATTCAATATGAGATGAGATAAAAGCATGAATGATCGTTTAAAGATCCTTCATGGATCCATTGGGTCCATTATATGGATGTACGCCGGAGGGCGACTCCATGAAATATCGCCCGAAGGAGTCAAAGTGATGCAGAAATTTTACCAGGTTGAAAAAAAAAAAAAAAAAAAAAAAAAAAAAAAGAAGTTTTCCTTTAACATTCAAGTTGAACAGAATTTTTCAACAACTGTGGCCACATGTGAACATAACAGAGGCAGTAAAGCACTAGCCTGGTACACCAGCCTGACCAACGCTATATGAAATACACGGCAAGTCAGTCTGGGTTCCCTCCATTGGAGACTGACTTCCAACTCGAGACGAGAGGCGGGACTAACAGGAACAAATTGAACTGGAGAAAACCAATCAGAGAAACATAGAAGTAACGCAAACGTCTTTTTGTAAAAGGAAAATCCTAAAAGCAGCAAGTTGTTGTGGGTTAAGGACACGTGCAGCTCATTGAGACATCAGAAAGGGCATTGTTAAATCGTCGCTCCTCTGTGGCCACCATCTTAACTTTTGATGGTTAGATAACTACAATTCATAGGATAAGAATCATAAAAGGTTAAATTCCTGCTGTATTTGCATTTCCCATGAGCCTTTGTGATCCAGA
The DNA here is from genome assembly GCA_023101725.1 of Atherinomorus stipes. Classification (NCBI taxonomy): domain Eukaryota; kingdom Metazoa; phylum Chordata; class Actinopteri; order Atheriniformes; family Atherinidae; genus Atherinomorus; species Atherinomorus stipes. Next base: position 359,009 of record JALJCO010009074.1, read on the forward strand.
TATGTTGAGTTTTGAAAATAGACAAACCTTGTTTAACAAAACATACCCAACTCAGTGGTTGTGTTAAGAAAACCATGCAGCATTTTTTTGTGTATAACTGTGTTTTACTAAATGCATAGGTTCACAAAAATAACCCTGATAATACCCCAAAATTAGTTTCACATTTCATAACCTAGCAGTTGGTTGATGAAATAACCCAGAATTTTTTGATGTGTAACACAGGAAAGGGAGGATTTAAACTGAAGGAAACCCTATCTTTGTGGTTAACGTCTTGGTAATGAGTACTCTACAGTGTTTTTCAAGAACATGATTAGAGGTAAGCAGATGATACGCATGAGATTACATACAGAGAAAAACCTACAGCATATGCTCTTCCACAGGGGATCAGATTGACTAAATTCAGCAGTTTGAAGCAGATACTGTACGGCTCTACCAACAGGTAAGACATGAAAGGGTATACTTTTTCAACTTGTCTCATTATAGCTTTTATCTAACAATAAATGTACTGTTATGGCATCAAAAGAATATTGTCAAAAGAGAAACATCCAGGCAAAAGTTCAACTAAAATATTGGAGGATTTTCTGATTACTTAAAACAGTAAAGCTCTTAAATAAAAGTATTTCACCAAAGGCCTTTTAGTCTTTGCCACAAGTCAATTAGCTTGCAAAGACCTGCACCCTAAATAAAACAGTTACCAGTTTCTTTAGTCATGAATCAGTTACTTACTTAGTCAAGGTATTTTGGACCACAGGAGACAAAAAAGACAACCAATATTTATTTTGTCATTAGGAAAATTATAAGAAAACATCTCCAGTTACAAAAAAACAGGCTTACACTTTTAAGTTTTCCACAAATCATAAAATAGTGATGGTCACTCATTTATTTTGAATCCACAAATGAAACTGTTTCAAACAAGTGAAAACGCGTGTCATGCCAAATCTGTGCCCATGAAAAAGACTCCGACAGCCTCCAATCTCTGCACAGGATGTATAGTAATTTGGCTGTTCCGTTTTTTTCATGCATGCCTTAAATCTGTAGATGTGACCCTGCGTGAATCTGTAAACTTTTCAGACCTGTTTTTCGCAGATTTATAGGCCTTACAGCACTGACTGCACTGAGGAGTGAGTGCTTCTAAAATTCATGTTGCCCATAGCAACACTTTAAAAAAAAGTTGACTAAACTTAAAAAGTAAGACAACTAGCTAAAATCTATGTTCACAAGTTACCTTAACTTTGTTGCATAAACAAATTAAAGTAGTAGTCTCAAAGAGACGGTCATTACTTGCAACATACACTCTCCACACAGAAACGCCAGGGCTCAAACCAGAAACGTTCTTGCTACGAACCACCATGCAACCAAGATGCCTGTGTTAGAGTTAAATACCCGCTAAAAATGATCTTATATATTGAGAACAATTACATATTTCCATTGCAACATTAATATAGGCGATTTCAAAGCCCTAAAGGACCCATATAATGCGCTTTTCCCCCAATCTGAAACAATTCTTTGATATCTTAAAGGGGAAGTTCAGGATTTTTTACATAGGGCCTCATTTACAAGTGAGCCAGAATGCTGCTTATCACTGAAGATGGTTTCAACATATTTCATTCGTTATTCTAGTTCCAGTGGGTTGCCGATGCTAATGCTAGTGCAAGTCAATAGGAATCTGCTAGCCTGTCATTAATAACAATCTTATCCACTCCACAGAACATCCGAGGCAAATCATTTCTAACTTCAGACTATCTGTGTAAATGCCGTGTTAATAGAATAATGTTACAAATCAAACTAACCTCCATTTCATTGAATTTTGATTGTTGCTGCTGAGAAACTTTACAAAGTTTTACTTCCTGCATTTGGCAGCAGAGTGATGTCATCTGCTGCTACGTGCATGAAGGACACAAATGTAAAGTCTAAAATACGGCCACGTGTGAAAGACATGAGGATATGTCGGATTTTGAAGATGATTTAGAACTTTTTCATCAAACTAACTGTCACCGTGTGTCTATGAACCGAAACACACTGGCAAAGGTAGTAAGCTGGTAAGAAACTAGCTCCTCAATATCTAATGCAACATTTGTCATACAAGGCTAGTTTTACTTTTTTAACACACAAGTTAACTAGTTTAACACGACACTTACACAGATAATCTTGCTGATTTGCCTCGGATGTTCTGTGGAGCGGATAAGATTGGTTTTAATGACAGGCTAGCAGATTCCTATTGACTCACACTAGCATTAGCATCAGCGACCTCCTGGAACTAGAATAACGGGATGAAATATGTTGAAACTGTCTTCAGTGATCAGTAGCATTCTGGCTCACTTGTAAATGAGGCCCTATGTCAAAAATTCTGAACTTCCCCTTTAATGTAATATAGGAGTCATGGTTTGAGCAAATCCGTCCTCAGTTACAGTGCTTCAGCTGCGCTGCGCGCCCTTTTTTATTCCTCCTCCTCAAACACATCTCTGCTCTGTTTGAAACTCTTCCGAGTGGCCATTCCTTGCCTGCTCATTTTGCCGAACTTGAAGCTTTTCGTACATTGCTGGCCAGAAGGGCCATCTTGATGCGCTGGAAAGACCCCCGTCCACCCACTCATTCCCACTGGATAAAAGAGGCTCTTTCGTTTATGAAACTTGAAAAAATTAAATACTTCCTTAGAGGCTCTGATGCTAAATTCTCCAAAATTTGGTTCGCTTTTTTGATCATGTCATGTCGCTTACTCTTGAAGTTGCCCCATGAACCCTATTTTTTCCTTACCTGCATACCTTGATTCTGCTTGATGTACCCACATACTGTAAATTCTATAGTAGCACATATGTATCCTTTTTATTTCCACTTATCTCCACCTTTAAAGTTGTACTTCCGTGGTCATTTCATTAATATTTCTGTGATCTCCATTATTATTGAATGCATTCTGCATCGTTTCTGTTTAAAAACCCTTCTGGTATCTTTGTATCCAGCTGTATTTGTATACTAGAAGAGAGGCTTGTGGTCCAACGGCAGGCTTTTCCGGGTCCTTCTCATGAGTTACCGTCTGATTGGCTGCCTGCCATCAGTGTATGAAATAAGCTCCGCCCCCCGCTCTTATTTTGCTACAGACAGGAAATAGAGCCGACAAACAAGTTTGTTCCGCCATGCTAACAAACAGTTAGCTAATTAGCTTCTCAACTCCGAAGTTACAGTCGTGCTGTCTTTACTTCTAGTGTGTAGTGGAGGGTTACCTGCCTTCCAATGGACAGATAGAAACCCCACGTGGGATACGCTATTTGCAATGTGACGTAGAAGGGCAAGGCTGTTCCCGATTCGCTCTTTTCTTCGTATTGTTTCTCTGATGAGAAAGCACAGCCAACTGGGGAGGGACGCAACGCTAGCAAGTCAGCATGTGTAACTAAACAAGGGGAAACCCTCCGTATTTCAGAAGGAGCAAGTTAAACGGGTTTTCAGTGGAAGGAGGCCTTTAATGTTTTTGTTTTGTTTTATTTTTGCCTAATTAATACTGTTTTATTTTATTTTATTTTGTACATTTTATATATGTATATATATATGTATGTATGTGTGTGTATGTATGTAGCCTTTGTGTGTACATGTATGTATGTGCATGTACCTGCTTGGAAAATGATAAATAAATCATACATAAAAAACACATCTCTGAACGCTTCGCATGAGCCGCCACCAAGTGTATCTATCTGCGGCTTGCAGCCCAGCGTGTTGTATAGTGGGCATGTCAAATAGTGTGTGGGTCATGGTTAAGATTAGTGGAAAGGTTAAGGGTAGGGTTAGATTTTCGTGTGCTCTCATAGGTGTGGTGGGCTTGCCGTTTAGTGACGTCACTCTACGACACGCCACAGACCCCTCTCGCCGCTGCAGCGTCATTGTTTCTTGTCTCTACCGGTGTTGTTCAGAGTCCTCTCTGAAGCGAGAGACTGTCTCAGTCTCAGAAGCGGAGCGGGGCTAGTTAAAAATGTTAAAATCGTTAAAAATGCTTCATTTAAAAAGCTAGGGTTGGCAATGTTGGAAAAAACAATTCGAGCAAGCGGCATTTAAAAAAAAACAAACACATCACCCGAAACCACGCCTTCAGAGTGCAGGGACGTGTGCACCGATGTTTTACGAGCAGATTAACGATAGCAGCCGAGGGGATAGCTTGTTAGCTTGATAGTAAACAGCTGACAAACCACGTTTTTTAAAGCTTTAATGCACTCACCTCCAACTCTTTCTGTGGTGTAAAAAGTCCACACTGCAAACGTCAACGCCTCCAAGACTTAATCCTTATCTGTTGTTTTGTTTTGTTTTTTGGCGCAGCAGCAGTTAGCAGTCAGTTAGCTATATTTGTTTACAGTGAGTGGCGCATGGAGTGGTTCACATAAAGGCATCAATTCGTTCTTTCTATACCATGCGAACGAACAATTCCTGCCTTTCGGTGTGAATGGCAGGGGTTGGTCAGAGCTTTTACAGACCTACAGCTCTGACAGAGGTCTTTCTTTTTATGAATTCATGATGTAGGCCTATTGACTACTGTCAGGATGGAAGAACCATTTCACCCAGTAAAACAAAAAGTGTTTCTGGACAGGACTATCAACTCTGGCTTTAAAGACTTTTTATAACTTCTAAGTTGTTCTGAGTTCCTGAACACTATTGAACTATTTCAAAAGTGTATTTTATGTCCTTTGAACAGTCCAGGTTCAGGAATGTGCAAACCGGTACTTAAAGGGGTATTTGAACTCTTTAATCCAGACTTCATCGGCTGCACGGTTGCGTAGTGGTTAGCACTGCCTCACAGTGAAGAATCCAGGTTAGATCCATGGCCATAGTGTGGACCGTGACCTCTGGCGTGTACCTGCCTTGCCACAGGTGTCGTTTGGCCTATTTTGGTGGTCTGGAGTCATATTAAAATGTTCTTAAGGAGTATTAAGCAGTATGTCAAAGTGTTTTTATTAACAGAAAGACACTGGCAGCTGTGGATCTAATGTCAAAATAACCAGGAAGGACATGAAAACACTGAATGTTCTTTAGCAAGACTCTCAGGTTATGTTGTTTTCTGTCACTGAGACAGATGATAAAAGATACAAGTGAACAATATTACGAAATGATGTGTTTTTACCTAATCGAGAGGTAAGCTTCTTTTGAAATGGCCCATCATTATTTAATCTGCTCATCACTAGCTGTTTATCCGATTTTTGTGACACAAATGTGTCATATATGAGCAGGTGTTTTATCTCTATGTAACCACAGTGAACATATTGAGGCAGGATCTGAAACATTTCTATATCTGTGCTTTCGATCGCAGGTTGTCACCACTTGCTCTCGCTGTATTTGCCGCCAGGAAATAAATGAGAGAAGAAGCAGGCCATCCATCCATTTAAGGGTCATCGCCCACTCCACCCCCCCCACCCCACCCAACAAAAATGGAGAGAAACATGAAAACTCTTTTCCCGTTGGTCCTACTTCTTATGTTTCAAGTCTGCCCCATGAAAAGTCAAGACTGCCCGATCCTTCCAGATAAGAGTTAGTGATTTCTGCAAATGCATACTGCAAAACAAGTGCCTATTTTTATCCTTTATTTACACCACATAAATAAAAAAGTTTAATCGTAAAAAAAAGACAAAAAAAAGGTCAACGTTAACTGCTCTGTCTTTCCCCAGATCTGTCTTGCTACAATGACTACAGTAATAATATCACTTGTGTTTGGAACAGCACACTCATGCCTGATCATATGGACACTGTTTGCAAAATACACACTAAAAATAAGAAACCTGCAAGGTAAGGACCACGGTCTCACGATAAAATGACATCATATTTAGGAAAATTACATGAACATTTTTTGCCATCCGTTTTTGCAGGTTAAAACGCGAAGCTTCCTGTATCCTGGAGCCTGTTGATGTCTCAAAACCAGCCATAAAAAAGTGCTCCCTGATATTTGGAGGAACTTTTATTGTGAGTATTTACTTAAAATCACAGCAATATTAAGTGTTTTCTGTAACATTCAATATGATGTCTACATCTGTCGACAGGTAATTTGGTCCACTGTTCATCAGCAAGGTGCTCTAATTTGTCCGGGACAGTTCTGTCTGTTTGTTTAAAAAAAAAAAAAAAAAAAAAAAAAAATATATATATATATATATATATATACACACATATATATATATGCAGCTGTTTAACTGATTTTTTAGGTAGACCAGTAAAGACGCTGTTACAGTAGTCAAGCCGACTGAAGATGAATGCATGGACTAGTTTTTCTAAATTTTCCTGAGACATCAGATTTTTTATCTTTGAGATGTTCTTGAGGTGATAGTAGGCTGATTTAGTGATCGCCTTGATGTGTTTTTCAAAGTTTAGGTCTGAGTCCATCACAACAGCCAGATTTCTGGCCTGGTTGGTGGTTTTTAGGTGTATGGACAGAGCAAAAATTCAAAATCTATATTTTATTTTAGTAGTCCTGGGCAGTAAATTTGATTTATAATGACCTTTTTCAGTTTTGTGTTATTTGAATTACTATTTTGAATTTAGCCTTTTCTTTAATGGGAGGGTATGTAAACTTTTAAGAACAACTGTATCTCTTTGTATCTTAGGGATTGTAATAATGTTCTATTAATGTTTTCTAAAATAAATAAATAAATAATAAACTGTCCTTTCTTCAGTTTCGGTCCAAGACTGAATTGTCCTTAAATCTGAGTTGTAACCATCTGATAGACAGCTGGTCCTACAAGCCAGGGTGTCACGGTGAGTATAAACTATATTGTATCTGACATGGTGAGCTGTTCATAGAGACCTAAAATGAACTGTGTGATCTTCCAGTAAAGCTGAATCCCCCACCAAAGCCAAGTGTGAACTCCACCACCGTGTCCTGGTCCAACCAAGTTACAGATCAGTTAATAGAGCAATACAAATCACAGCTGCAGTGGAAACAAATGGATCAGTCATGGAGTGTATGTAAATATTTAATCAACATATGAATGACTTTTATTTATGAAATTAGTGTACAAATGGGCAATTGTGGAAATAGAGCTTAAACGATTTCATGCAAAACCAGTATATTAAACATCCTCACACTGGTTTCTTTTTTCTCAGGATCCCTCTGTGCAGAAAAGCATCATACAGAAAGAGTGTATGCTGGACTGTGAGGCGCAGCTGGACTCTGTTTTGCTGATACAGGGTGAAAAGTATGAAGTACGTGTTCGTGTCCAGGTGAATGACCATTCACTTATTGGAACCTGGAGTGATTGGAGCCCCACTGAATCATGGGTATCAAGTGTTGGAAGACCTAAACCCCACTCAGGTAAAAACATGATCAAAGATAATGTTTTTTCATGATTTTCTTGAACAATTTCAGTAACAGACTACCATCATCTCACAACGTCAAGATCTGCAAAAGAAAAAAAATTCCCCACAGCAGCACAGAGGAATCTGGAAGAATATAGGGCCAAGTGATGAGGCAAAGTGGGGTCTTTGCCCTGATCTGTGAAGTGTTTAGCTGTCTGCTAGGCACATGTTTAATTGCAGATCTAGTTTCTAAAATTGTCTTGTGTAACTGGAATATTGTCCAAAAATCGTAGATATGAGACCCACTTTCTCAGGTTTTACAGTGAATGTTGTTTGTTGTATTGATTGGATTATTTTCTGTTCTGTGTTTGTCAGAAATTGCTGTGAATGCCTTGAACATGACCGCAGTAGGCCTGGTGCTGTTTGGCTTCTTGATGATTTTTGTGTTCGTTAAGACTGACAAAACCATCTGGTAAGCAAAAACAATCAATAAGCAAGAGTGGTGATATCAGATCAAAGCATGTTATTGCAATATTATAAACATTGCTGCATTTATTTAAGATTGATCATTTTTTTCTTCTAAACCCTGTGGTTTAAGGAAATTCTTTTTTTTTTTTTTTTTTTTTTTACTTTTTCAGGGTTCATATAGTTAAAAAAATCACAGGTCCACCTCTACCAAATCCAGGAAAGGCTGCAGAATTACAGGTAAGCAGAATTAAAAAAAACAAAAAACATTGTCAGTCAAAATTCGTGAATCAAAATTTACACAATAAGTTTAATTATTTACATCATTTGCCTTCGGATACTTATTTAATTTTTAAAAAAAAAGATTAAGCAGAAAATGGTCACCTTTAGCAGCAACTGGGCAATATCACACATTTTACATTGAAATATTTTACATCAGAGCAGGCGGTTGGCTGCCAGGCAGCTGTCTCTGTGCTATTTTATGTTACGCAGCTAATTATTTTTATTATTATTATTTTTAAACAGCAGCATTGATTAAACAGAGCAATGCTACCTGGTAAATTTCAGAGTCCAAAGTAAAAAAGTAAACAAGGAGTCAAACATTTAGTAAAGTTTAATGGGAGAGTTTGTTGACATTTATATATATATATATATATATATATATATATATATATATATATATATATATATATCAACCATAAATCAAGAAATCATATAAATATATATATTATTATATATATATATGTATATGTTTAACTTGCACTAACAACACTAAGGGCTGGATCTATCAAAGGTTTGCGTGTATGAAAACACGAGCTAGCTCATTGCAGACGCAAAAATAGTACAAACTGAACTATTAACAGCGTGCTAAAAGGGTTCAGTCTTTCAAACATGCTAAATAGCACCTCTTATCCATTTTGCACTTCTTCTCCAATGAATATGCAATATGGGGCGTTTACACACAATTGTGCGTGTGATGGGAACAGAAAGGTTTGCAATTGAGCACTCGCAAAGCGATTTATCAACCGTGAGACACATTGCCTTGCTGTTTCTTTGCGTACGCTGTTAGTATGTCTGAAAAGCAGGTGCAGATTGCAGCTTTGTCCACAAAAGGCTGCAGCTGCTGAGAGGGACGATCCTCTGATTACTCTGATACTCATCTGATTCAAAATCATTTTTTATGAGCAGTGAGGGCAACAAATTTAGTTTTCATTGTTGAATTCAATAAAAATCACCACAAACACCACTGTTAAACGTGGGTGTAAAAATATTCTGGATAAATGAAACATAAAGTTTGCAGCCACTGTGGAGCTTAATGAGAACTAAAGCTGCATTAATTGTGTCTTTTTATTTCCACTTTTTTGCCAACTTGGATTTTAGCAGGATCACAGTCACATGGCAGTGCAAGCTCTGAAGCAAAAGTGTGACCATGTCGAATCCTGATCCATGTCCTCATAAACTGGCCACTTCTGACACTCTGCATGGATACATGTTGTATTGTTAAAATTTTTATATTTATCATACTTATTTTGAACAATATTTTCATCTTCCTCCTCCACTAATATCTCCCTTTGTGGGTCATATTTGTTTTTGCGCTCTCGTCTCTCACAATTCACCACGCTGCAGACCTCGAAACATGCAAAACCTAATTTATAGGGCGTTTCCAACACGTTTGCACCCGCTGTCATTTGCGCGATCATTCTTTGTAAATCACCAACAAACCGTGGTTCAGCCCCATTCTAGATTGCATGTGCAAATTACTACTTGCAAATTTAGATCTTAGTAGATCCGGCCCTAAGAGTATGCCAACATGAAACAGGAAGACGTATATAAGACAGAGTGTCCCGTCAGATAAAGGGACCCAAATACGACTTTTTCCTTGTACTTTCTACCTTTCTTATTTCTTGTCTTGCTCTCCCACCTTTTCTTTCATTTTTTCTTCCTTAGACTTGGATAAATCCAAACTTCACTAGTGAATCCTTCCGTTCCCTCTTTAAATCAGTGGAAGTTACCCCTGTGGAGGTAACTGCTACCGTGGATGCTGTAACACCCTGGAGGCCAGATGTGAAAAGGATGACGGATGAAGGCAGCTTTAAGTCAACAAATTCCATCTTCTCCAACCCAAGTTACTCTGACCTTTGTACTCCTCCTGTGTCCTCACTGTCTTCTGGAAATCTGGAGCCGTGTACCGCTGATAGCCCATATGGGCCCGTTTGTGTCCAAGAAGGAGGAAACAACACTGAAGAATATGGTGATGTAGTGGAAGAGAAGAGGAAAGAGATCCTAGATTTGATTTTTAAAGGCAACATCAACAGTGAGTCAGCACTGGTGATTTCAGACTATGAGAGGGTTGAGCAGAGCGTAGATTCAGGCATGTGCAGATGTGAGGAGGTCAGTCAGGACAGCATGGAGGCAGATAGCATCAATCTGAGTGACGGGCGAGAAGAAAGAACTCAGGGCAAGGAAGAGACGGAGAGAGAACATGCAAGTAAATTAGATTTTCAGAAGCTGTTTGGAAGCAGTGGAGGTGTTTTTGGCAAACAGTGTATTCAGGTTTGTTCTGGTTATGAACGAGTCCCAAAGCTGCAGGTGGACAGCCCTGAGCTTCCGAGCTTGGAGTCAGGTGTTGGTAGTGGAGGTGAGGAGCATGAGAGCCAGGAGGAGTCCATGGAGGAAACTGATAAACCCACTGAAGCGACTCGCTTCCTGTTCCCTCCTGACTCCTCCAGTGCTCTACCATGCTCCCAGTCCTTCTCTAGTTCAGCTCTGAATCCAGATTCACAACCTCTTCTGAGTCATGACATGTTTGAGAAGTTTGCTCTGATGTCAGGTAGCAGGTTAATGGAGTCCTCTGTTGATGATGGGTATAAACCAGTGAGGCAGGAACAGAGCTGAGAACAGTACTGCAGGACCACAAGCAGCGTGTTGTATTTGCAACCAAGATATTGTCAATGTTCTTTTAAAGAACATTGACAAGATCAGGAATATTCTTTGCCAGGGGCCGCCACATTTATACATGATTTTATCTCACCAGGCTGGATTATTGGCGTGTCATTTCTGCTAGTTGTCAAAATCTGTATCTTAAAATCCTTCATCTGATCTGAGCTCTGCAGCCTGACTTCTAACCAGCTCCGCCAAGTTTGATTCAATCTTTTTCAGGTTGAGCTCCCTCGACTGGCTCCCTGTTAAATTTATGCTGTGTCCAAAATTGCCTACTTTCATACTCAGTTCTCAAAACTTTGACTACACTGCATCAAAATGAAAAACAGTATGCATAGTATGTGAAAATTGAGTATTTTCTTCAAATTACCTTTTAAATTGATCATGTTGTTTTGTTAATTTTGTGGTGAGTTCATTTATTCATTTTACAAAATAATAAGCCACAAATTCCACTAATAATAGGATATTAATTTAGCTGAATATATCTTGTCGATTTGAATAGCCTTCACTCACAGCACCCACCGGTAAAAATGTATATCGAAATGAATAACCTATGATTATGTGTCAATCATGTCTTCATCTTTATTGAAAATACAAGTGGAAGGTGTGAAGTGTAGAGAAAAGTCAGCTTTCTGCTTTTAAATAGTATGAAAGTAGAACAGGAGCTGTACCCATAGATGGGTTTCTGAGCAACGTCACAGATAGGATGCGCGCGCAACCAGGGGGCAAAAAAACACAGGAAAAGCATTATTGAACTATGAGAAGACGTGTGTTTTACGTACAACACTTAACTTTTAATGCAGATGAGGTCAAGATATGAAGTGAAAGTGTTGGGAAAATATATAATGTTTGAGTGCTGGTATTTGTTCGGTTGCAAAAATCAAACCATTAATGCATGTAAACAATTGAAAATGGTGAAAAAAGGACAGTAGGCATGACTGATCTTCAGAAAACCATCTCAGATAACTTATTCAGGTTCAGACTACATGATTTATTTAGTCTTTCACTATGGTCACCATGTCGGATTAAACCACGGGTGGCAGAAATTATTCCTGTGTTCTAGTCGGGAGACTGGTACTCTAACAATACCAGTATCCCGGCTGTGACCAGTCATTGATCAGTTCACGGCTGCATCACAACACTGTAGCTGTGTGTGACAGCCGTCCTCTGCGCAGACAGGAAATAAAAAAGAAGAATAAACTGATTGTGAAGCCGTTTACAAACATTCATGCTGCATAACAACACATCCCGGAGATTTAATACGAAGTACGGGGGTCGTAAATCAGATGGCGTTTGAGTAATACCGTTAGCTTGTTAACAGTTAGCTAGTCTGTCTACTGTCTACCAGGATCTCATACACAACAAAGCACAACGTTACACAAGCAGCGAGACTCACTGACAGCAATGCGTGTTAGTCCCTAACAGTTGTAATTGCCTCCTTTCTAAACGTAGTGATGATGTCGTCTTTGCCTGGTTTAATCCCAAACTAGTGAAAGTTGCTCCTGTATGGAGGTGGTGAAGACGACACGAAGCAGAACCTGCAGCAGACAGCAGACTGTTGTGGCCTATTTTGGTTTTATAGGGACTAGAGGCAAGATTAAGAAACGAAACTCGCGACTGCCACAACCGGCGCTTGAGGTAACTGCAGCCAAGCCGTCACGGGAACGTGCACAAACTGCAGCTATAATGTTGTTTACTCACCTTTTTCTTCATAGTTACACTTTTTAGTGTCTTTCGGTTGATCTGGATCGTTTGCTGACAGCAGAAGAATCCATAACTATCACTTACAGTGTTTGAATTTACCGCGACCGTCTTCTTCCTGTATCATTTGACGTCACGTCCACAGGCAGTGCGGGAAATTCGGCCACCAAATTGAAGCGCATTGGAAGTACAGTAGAGAAGCAGGACTGCTGCTTGTCCATGTCCAACGTGGACAGAAAGAGGAGCGATGTCAACAAGTAAATCAGCGTGCTGCGCTTCGGGGCGCTTCAGCATGCAGTGTCCCTAGCATCTGGCTTCATGAAGGATGTTCAAGTTTTCGTGATGAGAAATAATACTCAAAGATGAAAAACGGAGTAGTGTCTGTCTGCGGCTCGCAAGACAGAGTGGACGTGGACGTGTTGTCGAGTGACGTCACTCTACAGCACGCCCACCAGACCTATGAGAGCACAGAAAAATCTAACCCTACCCCTGACCCTTCCCCTAAACCTAACAAGACCCACCCACTCTGCGACACGCCCACTATAGGACACGCCCCTGGGTTGCAAGCTGCAGATAGATACACTGAAAAGCGCCACCAGAAGATGGCGGCAGTGTGCTGTGGCTGTGAGCCGGTCAAAAATTTCCGTAGAAGAAGTCAACATTGCGCTTTCATTTTCGGTGAGTACTCCGGATGGGAGTGTGTGATTTCGGACAGTGATGTGAACTCAAAAATCATGCACTGAGCCACTGAGTACATAGTATGGTGAGAGTACTCAATTTGGGATTTTGAGTATTGAGTATGGAAGAAGGAGATTTGGGACACGGCACTAGAGTTAATGAAAAATTTGTCTCATTATTTGTAAAGCCCTGAATAGTTTAGATTCATAAACAAAATTCTCATCACTTGTCCACCTCAGCAATATGTTCTCAGAGCGCTGGTCTTCCTGTGGTTTCTAAAATGTCAAGGACTAGAACAGCAGGAGGAGCTTCTAGTTTTCAGACCCCTGTTTTTGGGGGCCAGCCCCAGGTTTGTGTGCAGGACACAGAAATTCTGTCAGGTTTTAAGTCTTAACTTTAAACATATTTATTAAAGACAATTTTTGATTAAATTATTATTTTTTGTCCTCTCTATTATTTTGATAAATATTCTAGCCTACAGTACTTGTATAATTTTATATTAAACTCTTGTTTTTTTCACTATATTTTATTTATAACTATACCCAACTTCCTTTTGTCATACTCAGCTTTTGTTTTCTTTTATTGCTTTTAATTCGAATTATGAAATTGTTTCTTCTCACATTTTTATTTATTTATTAATTTTTGCTATACCATTTGGGGTTGCTCTCATGTATCATTATTGGCATTGAGTTCAGACACTGCATAGCATGGGTATTCATCACAGTGAGACATTCAGATATACTATTTGAACTGATCGGCTATCCTTAAGGAGACTGTGATAATACATTACAGTTGAAAGTTTACATACTTTTCCTTAAAGAAAAGGCTAAATTCACAAAAAATCAGATAACAAGAAACTGAAAAAAATTAAATAGATAAAAATTAACAAAATTATAATGTAGTAAAATAGAATATTGATTTTAAACTTTGGTTTTAAAAAATAATTTTAAAAAGACAAACAAACAAGCAAAAAAACTGTTCAGACAAATTAGAGCACCTTGCTCAAGGACAGTGGACCGAAATTGTTTGTTTTTGATATTTCTGTTGAACTACGATTCAAAATCAATGTAATAATGTTCATAAATTTTTTTTATCAGTTATTACTTTTGTATTTTTTAACTTATTTCACTGGCAGCTGATCTTTTTCTGTCTTTAATGAGAAGGGATGTTAACTTTTAAGCACATTTTTTTTGCTTTTAGCTTTATTTTATATATTAATAGCAGTTTAAATAATTCATTTCAAGAAACCCACTTTTAGAATTATTTCAGAGGTCAGTTAACAAAAAATAGAAACACAAAAATCTTCCTAAAAACCAAAAAGAGAGAAGCCCTGATGGTAAATTTTGCTTACCATTTCATTTTAACCAACCAATTCCAACAAGCACTATGTTATCTCTTTATTCATTTATTTATCTATTTACTTATTGATTTATTTATACATTTAACGTTTTGAAGCAACAGTTTTCTCTAAAGGCTAGATAACAAAATGAATGTACTCCCTACAATACAGTCAATGAGTCACCAAAATAATTAAAGGACTTAAACCATTTTAGACTTAGAAAAACAGTTACTTTGAATTAAACATCATTTTAATCTTTTCATAATATTCAATATGCCTCATTAGTGTTCACTTTTAGGAATCTTTCTTGTATGCATTTTGAAGCAATGTAACAACATAAATACTGTTGTCAATTTTTTTTTATAAGTAAAAAAATCATATATTTTTTCTTCTGTTATTTTTTTAATATAGCTGTTTTTAAAAAAGTAGTACCTTACTACTTTTAAAAAACACATCAGGAGGTAAAAATAAGTTTGCATTTCTTCTCACTCATTTTTGAATGTGTCAATTGAATATTTGCTTTTAGTTTGACTAATTTTGTGATTCTTTTTTTTCATTGTTTATGTCAGTCCGTTGATGTTTTTTCTTCATTGTTGCTTTGTTCTACATGTCAGAAATAAATGCTCAAACCACAAAAAACCCCAACATAAACAAATAGCCACAAAGAGCATGTTTTCTTGCAAAGATTATGTCTCACTGGGGTCTCAAAGTGAACCCTGTCTGAACTTGCTAGACCATAAGCTTGACCCAGACTCAGCTGTAGGAAGGTAAATGCATCACTGTTTCCTGGTGTTACATCAGCATATCTGCTTTTAGTCAGACTCATTTGGGCTCTTCTCAAATGTGAATGTGCTTTGCAATGATGACTAGCTGTGCTAAGCCTCCAATGTTTTTAGATAACTCAGTTTACTGTATGTCAGTCTGCAAATCCAGACGGACTTTGCACTGACATAAGGTCTGGTTCTATGTGTAGAAAGTAGCTCCATATTTACAGAATAAGACTGACTCCATCAAGTGACTTAATTCAGAACTTTTAATGTTTAGAAGGTTAAAAGGGGGGGGGTACTTTGTTGTGAAGATTTTTCACCAGACTGCAGCAGCCCACTCATTTTTGCCTAAGGCTACATTCGTGCCAACCAAAAACTGTTTATGAAATATGGATGGAGCCACCATAGCATCAGAGGGACCACTCGTATGGCGGTACCTTTCTGAAGCTTTGAGTTAGACGCAACATGACGGGAGATGGATGGAACTGACTAGTATACAATACAATATGTATTTCCACTGGTTCAATATGTTGCTCCAAAGGTTGTCCAGATTGATAGCATTCATCTATTTTCAGTTTTATCTTGACCCTGATTGCGGACTTGTTCCCTGCGGCACATTTAAAGCATTTGCACCAGAACAGTGAATGTTTTTAGTCCATTAGGTCTTGTAGACTATTCTAAAGCACCATTTATGAAATGCTGGGATTTCTAAAAATAGAAAAACGTGACACATGAAATGTTTAAAATCTTGTTTACAGAAAAATATCTAATCTCAAGTGAAAATGTTCTGGCTCTGACCTTTGACCTAAGGAGCTGGTGTCAATATCTTTGGATACTAGTGTGATAACATCAATACATGAAAACTCTCTGGAATTTGATAACTACTGTAGTTGCCCAGAAACAACATTTCTGAATTTGGCATTATCTCAATGAGAGAAGACAGTTTAGGGCATAAAAGTTATAGCAGTGAACCGAATCCACAAAAACAAATGAACAAAACAACAACAACAAAAAAAAGCACTTTATCCTGTTTGAGAAGCTTGTTCTGATGTTAAGTAGTAGGTTAATAGAGTCCTCTGATGATGACGATTGTCAAACAGGAACAGCAAACAGACAGTGGGTCAGTACTACAGGACCAGAAGCAGTGTCTTGTACAATACTGTATGGGATGGATTCATCACAGTTAGACATTCAGACATGTGATTTGAACTGATCAGCTAAGAAGGCTGCAGTTTTGAATTATATAAATTCTCTGTTTTATTAGACTTAAGACATTCTTCCATTTGTTTGAATTTTAGCTATTTTAAAGTTCTCCAAAATTAATGAATTTTAGATTCATTTCAAGAAATTCACTCAGTATTTCAGAGGTCACTTAACAAAAAAAAAATATAAAAGGAAAAAAGTGAAAAAAATTTGTTTTTACAAAGATCTGATGGTGAAATGACCAGCTTAGTTTAACTAGCTAAACAAAACCCTGTCAACTATTCACAGTATTTTTTGTGTTTATTTATTTCTTTTATTTTTTGTGCATTCAGCATTTCTAAGCAAAATGAATACACTCCCTACAAACACAGTCAGGGAGTTGCCAAAACGGTTGGGTGATGTCAATGACATCATTTTTGGAACATTTCCACATTCATTTATTCATTGGTTCCTTTTCTGTACGGCTTATCCAGTTCAGGATTGCTGGAGCCTATCCCAGCTATTATCAGGCGAGAAGCAGGATACACTCTGAACAGGTCACTAGTATGTCGCAACACAGAGACACAGACAACCATTCACACTCACATTCACTCCTAGGGCCAATTTAGAGTGATCAATTAACCTTACATGCATGTCTTTGAATGAATGAATGTCTACAATTACTTTTGATAAAATATCATTTTTATGTTTTCTCCATATTTTATATGGCTTAAAGATATTCAGATTTTTTGGTGCCCAAATCTATGCCGCTGTAGCAGAATTATTCCCCTCTCTCTCTCTGGGATCTCTTGTTTGCATGAAAAACTAAGTGAACCCTGTATGAACAAGCTGCACCTTATATGCATAACCTAGCTTTGTTCCCAACAGACTCACCTGTACCCGGGAGTTGACTGCATCACTGTTGCCAGGTGGCATGACTGTTATTTACCTGACTCACTGCTGCTCTTTTTAGATGTGAATATGCTCCACAGTGTGTATGATCATCCGTGTTAAGCTTTTCCAGACCTAGATGCATGGAGATATGTCAGTTTATGTCAGCGTTCGAACCCAGATCAGCTTCAGAAACCTTTGGACCTACAAACAAAACGCTGTTCTCTGTCTGCTGGAGCGACATGTTTTGCTGTGTGATTAACAGAAATGCTCTCTAGAAGCCTTTGTGCTGTAAATTTAGAAATCAGGAAGCTTTCAAGGACTGTACAATGATTTCTGAAGAAACAACTCATTTGGAGTGATGTAATGGCACTCGGGCACGGCTCAAAGAAGTCAATATCATGCGACCAGGAGGTCACACCTGCCTCTCTGAACAAAGGGGTAAGTAATCTGAAAACACTGGGATAGATATTTGGTTCTGATGGTTAGGGTAAGGAGCTAGGGAATCTATTATGTTGATGAATGTCCTCACAAAGACAGAAGTACAAGGATTTGTGTGCGTGCATGCATGTGTGTGTTTGAGCTGAAGAGACACATTGCATGACTGTACTTCAATGCCTTACATGCATGATATATCATATGGCTTTGTCGTCATGGCACTTTTCAGGTTCCTGTTCTAAAAACCCCTTCCTGTAACGTGGTCTTCCATCTCGCTGGGGTGTATGTTTTTCAAACTGTGTCATGTGTTGATGTGAAAAATAGCTGTAAAAGGGGAATTCCACTGTATTGACATTAAAGTCTGGTTGTATCTTTAGAAAGCAGCTGCATATGTAGAAAGAATTGACTGCATCAAGCAACTGCACTTAATTTAGAACTTTTTTGTTGAGAAAACTGAAAAAAAAAATCTTTTATGATAATTTTACCAGACCTTTGCAGCGCAATCATCTCTGCTTTAGGCCACATTACTGCCAACCAAAGACAGTTTATGAAATATGGATGCAGCCACCATAACATCAGCTTGGCCACTTGTTTATAGATCGCTACGTCCCAGTTCTGCTAGGGATTGGGGACGCAAACAAAAGACTGGTTTCAAGATGCTGAAAGGTGGAGTAAAGATGTTTTATTGTTCATGAGATGAATTGAGGCATAAACACAAAACCTGGAAAAAATGTAAACTGAAAAGGAGATGGGGTTAGAGATGCTGCTCAAATGAACAAATAAAAAGACAGACAAAGCCTAACACTGAAAAGGGGAACTAAATGGGGAAAACCAACACAAACCTAGTCTACGAACCAAACAGGGAACGAGCAGCACCAATAAGCTAAAACCTGTAACCAAAACCCAACTACAACAAAACAAGGCCTAGCTATCCCAACTCCAAACTACCAGTGCAAATCACACAAAAAAAGGAAGCCAGCAAGGGGTTGGTAACCAAACTAAAACTAGTGATGTGCCCGATGAACCCAAGATTCTGAAGCGTGTATCGAGTAAAAGGGGGCGTTCCTAATGAAGCTTCGTATCGGAGCTTGTGTCATCAGCTTGGGAATCACGTGACCAGAGCAAAATGAAGCCTCGGTTTGTGCAGATTACGTAACGTGTCGGCCTGTGTTTCACATCTGCACATGAAACATTCAGTGGTCGTGAGACTGAAGTGGACAGATATCTATCCGAGCTGAAAGAAGAGAAAAGAGAGAGATCCTCTGACATACGGCCACAGAAATCAGCAGTATTATCAGCTTTCCCACTGATTTCTGTTCCCCTGCATCACCTGCCCATGACGGGGATTATTTGAAGATTATCTGTACTAATAGAAGTCGCCAACCTGAACACTGAAGATGCTCTTTTTCCTCAATAAACAGATTTCCGCTCCATGTCACCTCTGTGGAGTTCCATAAGAACTGCACTCAACACATAATGATCACAATCACAACAGTTAATGCATATGAAATCAAAATTACGTGACATGCCAGAATGCCATCTTTTCCCCTATAATAGATCATGCACTCCTACAGCTGTTGTGTTTCCATAGTACAGTGGTAAGCATGTATGCCATTTACTTGGAAGTCTGTGGTTTGAATCCCGCCTGCGATTTTTCTTCTTTCTTGCAACGTTTTATTTTCAAACCATACCTATAATTATTCAAATACTAGAAGGCACGATTAATCAGTATGTGTTGGATGCTGATAATTTATTAGATAAATCCTTTATTTCCTGGTCATGGGCACAACTGAGATGGTTTGAGTGCAGAGTTGTTTGGGCTGCTATGGACCCATTTGGACGAGTACTGAACCTTTTCCCAAACCAATTGGCTGGAAAGCCTCATTGCTTCAGGAAGCTTCATTTGCCCATCACTAACTAAAACACCTGGAAAGCAAAAACTAAAGAAACAGAGTTACCCAAACTAAAGTCACTAAAAACCACAAATGAAACAAACTAAGGGCTAACTGTTGCCAGTGACTGAATGACTTCAGGGTTCTTTTGTAGCTGTATGCCAGCTGCTCCAGGTGAGACTGATCAGCAATCAGCAGGTAAGGAGGGAGGAGATGATGGTGGTGGGGAGCCAGGCCAATGGGAATGGAGGGATTGAGCAGGAGGATTTACATGTTAAATGAAAAACAAAGGGGTTGGTAATGAGGCGGCCAGTACCTTTATGGAGCCTTGGCATTTTTGGTTTTGACCAGCTTCTCTTTTTGAGACAGAACATAATGAGAGATGGATGGATCTGACTAGCCAGAATAAAAAAACACGACAAAATCTCAAATCTTAGCAAGTATATTTTTCTAATTTCTTGTCAAATTATCTCATCACACTCAAAATAAGACAAAAATACTTAAAGAGAAACATTTCAGTAAGATATGAGATCTTGTTTTAAGGCAATGCATCTTATTTCAGGAAATCTTATCAAGAAAATTTTTCTTATGCCATTGGCAGAATTTTTTTTTTTTGCTTATTACAAGCTATATTTACAGCATATAATTGTATTTATTTATTTATTTATTTTTACTTATTTTAGGATTGGACAAGATTTCTTTGCTTAATAAGCAGAGAAATTCTGCCAATGGAACAAACAAAATCTTCTTTATAAGATTTCTTGAAATAAGATGCATTGTCTTAAAACAAGTTGCTATATATTACTGAAATATTTCTTTAAGAAGTTTTGGCTTATTTTGAGTGTGATTAGATATTGTGACTAGAAATGAGAAAAATATACTTGCTACTATCAGATTTGAGTTTTTGCAGTGTACAGTCCACATTCCCAGGTGCAACATACAAGTTGGCCCAATTCTAAAGCATTATCTTATTTTCAGTTTTATCTTAATTTATGATAATAAAAAATAGCTTCATGCTGAATAAGAAAAGTTCATCACACTGAGGTAATGACTTTGTGAGTGGAACAAATAAGCAGGGTCATTTTCCCCATGAATGCTGCAAAAAGTATCCAAATGACTCAACTCAAATGACAACAGAATAAAAGGCTAAAGGTTTAAATGGAAGGTAAATCTCAGCAGATGATGAGTTATGAAGAACACAGTAGAGATGGGGCAGTGATGTTTGTAGTCAAAGACAGTCGTCCTGAGGTAAGCAGGCACAGGGGATGGTGGGTAATGTAGTTCTATCAGATGGCAAGAAAAAATGAGGGAAATAAATTTGCAGGGATCAAAAAATGACCGATGTTTGTTGTGTAAAAGACAAAGGGACAGAAGCCAAAAATTCAAACAACATTCAGATCTTCAATTCATGAATCATAGTCAGTCCTAAAGTAAGAACAAACAGAAACACAGATTGATCCAGGTCCAGTTAGGAGCGCTGAGAGCAGGTCTGGTGTCAGACTGCGGTGAAATCAGAGTCAGAGTCACAATCAGACAAGAATTTAGACATGAAGACAATCCAAAGAAACCCTCCTTAAATCCAGATATCCCAAGGTCTAGGACAGTCAGAGGCAAGATGCCAATAAGCCCACAAAGGTGAGTAGAAAGCGAGCTGCGCCCCCATGTGGCCATATCTCATAATGACACGGAATCCTTAAAATTCCTGGATCCGGATCAACACCGTACTTAAATGGGTTCCTCCTTGTACCATTATCAACATTCCCTGAAAATGTAATGTAAATCTGCTCTGTATGTAATCTGAGCCCAGAGAGGGTAGATAAATAATGGCCAAAGTCAGGGGCCAGGGAGCCAGACTGGAACCCGGGACAGACACGATTTCTCAGGGACGTCTGATTCAGGACTTTCCTCTGATGCCGAGCACTGAATTTGCAAGTATCTATTGTCCAGTACTGTCCTTGTGCCTGAGCTAAAACATGTTTAACATGCCGGGATTTCTGAAAGTAAAAAAACTGTCACACATTTTATCTTGTTTACAGAAAAGTATTTAATCTCAGCGAAGATGTTCCAGCCTTGACTTTTAACCTCAGAAGTGGATTATTTTACATATTTTTCCATTAAAATGCAATAGCATCATCAGTTACAGCACAGAGTAGATCTTCGCATTATGGCTTGTCTGATATCAGGTAAAAGTAAAGTAAAGGTAGGATCTTTATATGGTGCTGTTTTGCTAGCTTTCATGTTTTACCAGGACGTATTATTATACTTTAACTTTTAAAATTTGCTTCAGACTTCCCCGTAATGACAATTCAAAGTCAGGAATCACTGAAGTATCACAGGAGAAGTAATAAGCTTTTTTAGGTAATGTTGTTGCTGAACAACGCTAGATTTTCTCCAGGGAGAGAAAGCCCAACCTTCCCCACTATGGCTATAACTGCTGGGAAATCATGACAGAGCCCAGTATCTCCTGATTATCTCAGACACTGCACAAAAAATCTCTATAAAACTAAAAACCCACCCTCAGATGCTACAGTAGTGAAGAACGACTGATGAAATTCATTTCCTGTTGATCACAGTGAGTTTGTCTGTTCTGAGCAGGTAGGAGCTGCTGGACAGAGCGTGGCTCCACTGACCAGGAGGACACGGTCCTGCAAGTGTCTTCTTGCCTTCCTCATCATCATCATCATCGTGGTTTTTGTAGTTGCAGGAGTCACACTGGCCTGGTACTTTCTGGGTGAGCAGCTCTTTCTCCCTCCTGTAATGTGGATTTATTCATTTTCAACCAAGTCAGTGTCAGATTTATATATATATATATATATATATATATATATATATATATATGTACATGTATATATATATACATTTATGTATACGTATATGTATTGCAATATATTGCAGAGTTACAAAGTGACTCATTTATCATAAACAATCAAAGTTGTATGTTAATACATTCAAATTTACAGTTTTAAGTTAAATCCTTTCCTTAAATGGAACTTCAAAATGTTACTTATTCTATTAAATGAGAATACACTGGAATGTATAAAGTTTGTTTAATGAGATAAACAGTGAAAATATCCTAAACTGCATCAGTGTCCAATTATATCCAAATTGAATTTCATCTAGCTTTGCAGCTGCTGTGTCTGCACACTAAGTTATTCATACAGTAATGTGTTGATCTTTATTCTTTATTTATGACAGAATACAAGGTTTGGGTGTTGGAGCCTCGTGTTCAGCAGCAGTACACAGCTTACCTAACCATCCTCAACAGGAACTTCTCTGCTGATTTGTCTTCTCACAGCAGTCCTGTGTTCAAAAGAGAAGCCAAGGGAGTACAGAACATGGTGAGCAGGGATCATGAATTCCTGCTGATCTGATTTTCTCTCATTTTCACAATGAAATTAAGATACCTTAAAAAAATAGAAAATTGCTTTTGATACTGTTTAAGGGGAATTTAGCTTTTTTTTTTTTTTTTGGCCAATCTTTGGGGTGTGTGTGTGGGGGGGGGGGGGGGGGGGTAATAAGCAGAAAAATCTGTCAACTGGACAAGCAAAATGTTTTGATAAGATTTCTTGAAATGAGATGCATTGCCTTAAAACAAGATCTTATGTCTCTGAAATGTTTCTCTTTAAGTAATTTTGTCTTATTTTGAGTGTGATGAGATATTTTGACTAGAATTTAGAATAATCTACTTGCTAAGATTTGAGTTTTTGCAGTGTGGAGTCTGTTTTCATATGTCATTTCATATATCTGAGTGATGGAGAAAAGAATTTTCAAGATAGCTCCAGTACAAGCAGCAGCCTCCGGTAGCCAACTATGAAGCTACCTGGAAGAAGTAAATATTTGTAGTTCTCCCTTCATCCACTAGGGTCTGGCTGCAAAACAGCGAATCCCCATAGACTCCCATGTAAAAAGAAAACAAACTTCACAGCAGAAATAAACATGTTTACAGCCTGGTTCCAAAAATCATTTTAGGTTTACAGTAGCAGAATAGCTCAACGGCAGTTTTCAGTCAGCTAATAACAATTCTAAGCATGTCTTACCTTTACCCCACCGCTTAGGAGGCTAATCTTCGTTAGCACCTGTTATTTTCGAGTTAGCTTGGTTCGCGTTTAGCCCAGAGTATGTCAGCTGTCAATCATTTGTCCAAGGCCGCGCTTTGACCATTTTAGTAACTTCTGGGAGTGACGACACATGCGACACGGCAAGATGGTGACGGTGGGACACGCCCAACTGGCTTCACTTTCTCCTATTCAGACGTAACCGGATACTACGTCCATATCTTTTACAGTCTTTGCTCCAGTATTTAAGCAGTATTTAAGCAGCATAGCAGCAGCCTAGCAGCCCAGCTAATTATAAGTATGGGGCAACTGGCCCCTGCGGCCGAGTTCACCCTAAAAAACATGCTTTTTTTCCACACTGAAGGGCTCGGATAGTCTCAGTGAGTGTCAGACAAAACATAGAGAGGTGAAATGAATGAAAGTACATTACCTGGCAATCGCTATTTGTTTTGGTGTTTGTGTCCAAATCTCGGGACTCTGGAAATCAAATCTCATTCAAAACACCGGTGGGGGACGCAACTTAGCTGAACTCACGCGATAACTCGCGTCAAAATGTCATTAAGCAACACAGAGAAGTCGAGGTGTGTTTTTTTAAAGAGGGGCCTACTGTAACCACAGCATGCTTGAAGGCAGCTAGAAATGACCCTGAACTAAGGCAAGCATTTATAAAAACAAGCAGGCTTGACCCAACTGAATTAAAAACCCCCTTCAGAAACCTAAGGAGCCAAGGGGTCAAGCCCAGCTCCTGAAAAACAACCCCACACCATAATCCCCCCTCCACTAAACTTTACACTTGGCAAAATGCAGTCAGACAAGTACCATTGTCCTGGTAACCACCAAACCCAGACTTGTCCATCAGATCAGACACTTTAGTGGATGGTCCGTCCACTAAAGTGGCGGCAGCCACAGATTCTACTGCCACACTTTGCAGCTGTATTCAGGTCATTAAATTAGTATGAAAATAATTGCTTTTGGACATTTCAAAACAGATATCGATTCGGGACGTGTACCATTGTGATCGATTTAATAATGAATTGGTACGCTCCTTTTGTAATAGTTCTTGTTGTTATTACGATCCCAGTAAACGGGTAAACAGCTGTGGGACTTTTTAAATATGGCGGGGTGGAAGAGGCGGAGATCACACGAGGGGCGCAGCTTGCCAGTTCTACCAATCACCAAACATCTACGTATTTCAGTTCCTATGGAACCCCGAAAAGACCCTGCCTCGGAGTGGGAGCTAAAAAGGTTATAGGAACTAAGGGCTGAGGTCCCTAGTTCCTATATGTCCGAATGCGCAAAAAAACAGCCTGGTTCCCAAAAAGGTTATAGGAACTCCAAAGGTTCCCGCAGTCCAAAAGTGCCTTTAGACTGAGACTAGGGGTGGACAAGCCCAGTCCCCGAGAGCCTCAATCCTGCAACTTTTAGATGCATCCCTTCTTCAACACACATGAAGTACCTCATGTGCATATCATTGAACTCTGCAGAGGCTTGGTAACATCCCTGGTAATCTCATCCCTCGTTTCCAGGGATGCATCTAAAATTGCACAGTGGCTCTCAAGGACTGGATTTGCTTGGGGACCCCTGAGGACCATAAACACTATGATAATAAATGAAGAAATGATTGATTATGTTGACTTGCCCAAGTGGAACAGAGGAGAAAGTCAGTTCTCACAGCAAAAATATTTTGAATTAAGAATAGACTATAGGTAGTTTGTTTAATGAGACCCTAAACCAGGACATAAATAATGATGAACAGCATGTATAGTTCTTTGTCACAACTTCAGAACCAAGAAAGAAAACTAAAATAGGAAATACAAGAGGCCATAGCCTCACCTCCCCAGCAAATTGAGCTGTGAGCTGTTTTTTTTTTCTTCCAGATAAAGAAGATAATGAAAGCTTCATGCCTTTCTCGATACTTTAACTACACCACTGTGTTTGCATTTGGGTATGTGGATCTAACATTTTACTTTCACTGTTAAGTTAAAATCAGGCAAACGGAAACTCTGACATCCAGGAAAATATATTTGCAAACCTTTTAAACTACATTTTAGCACAGAAATCACCCATGACGTCACACTGCAGACACATTTACTGTATTTGATGGTACAGTCAAAGTCACAAGGTTCTCCACTTACACCCACAAAGAATCACCACCCACCCATTTACATTCAAAAATCTGAAAGTGCTTTCATGTCTCACCTTTGTTGTAATGTCAAAATATTCCTCATGATATGTGAGTGAACATTGACCTCACCCACAGATTACAATTCAAACCTCATTAAAATATTTGAAATATTTTAGAAGTTTTTTGGTCATATACTGTAGCGTCTTTGATTATAGCCTGGCTTTGTTTCTGCAGGGAGGGGAGTGTGGTGGCTCACTTCTGGGTAGTTCTGTCTGTGCCCAGCAGCCATGTTGGGACAGTCACTCTAGAGACGGTCACTAGAAGCCTGGAAGAGGGCCTGAGGGGATCAGAAGTGGAAGAAATTACCAGCACTGATGGCTACTTGTTGCATCTCTCCACACTGTCAGTCAGTGGTAAGAGAAAGAGTGTGTGTGAGATAGAGAATTTGTGTGTTGATTTTGCTTTAATTTGTTTTCTGATTTTCATCTGCTCCCTACAGAAACCGACCCCAAAGTTATAGAACTTTTGAGAGCTTCATTTGGTATATATATTTTTTTTTATAAATCTTTATTTGTCCCTTTAGAATTTGATGTGTAATCTTATTTCATTTATCTATTATTCATTTATTTACTGCATGTGACTTATAATTTATTAGGATACCACACTACTTTTCTATTGATCATTATTCATCATGTAATCCACTTCTGTCACAGGTAGCCTACTCTTATTTAACTCAACAAATGTAATGCATACTAACGACTGCAGAATAAACCTGATCTTACACATTGCATGTCCTGATCATAGACTATCACCAAACTCTTCTGTAGAAAAATGTCTATGTCAAATGTTAAACAAAATTGTGTATAAGTTTACTGTTAAATACATTAAAGTCTGTGATAATGTTACCATACTGAGAAATTTGAAAACTTTTAAAATTAGTCATAAGATGTTAAAAGGTAAGACTTAATAACATGGGCTCTTTGGATGCCCTCCTAAAGACTCACTTTACCAGTTTTCTCAGTGACGCCCCCTATCGACGACTAAACTAGCATCCATCTTGCATCATACCTGTACTGTGGTTCACTCCAGTCAGTAAAAGACAGTCTTATCTTGACTCTTGTTCTGTCCCCTCCTCTCTTTCATTTCTCTCTCTTCCTCCAGAAATGTTTCCTTGCATTTCTTTGCCAAATTCGACATGATGCGCATTCAAAACACCCGCCAGGTCATATCTGGTTCATATCCGTTTGCTAAGTGACGTGGTGCGCAACCAGTAGTTGGCTGCAACGTCACAGCTGTGTCCCGGATACAAAACTTATAGGGCAGTTTCTGAGCCTTGGGACGCCTCTGGGCAGTGACAGCTCGAAAATGTGCATTTTTTTTTTTTAACCCATTATCACGTCCTCTGCAGAGGGTGGGACAGTGGTTTCTTTTTTTTTCTCCTCTCCCCACCTGTCCCAATGTATATCTTTTTCACTCTGCAAACAGGTGCGCTGCTCGTGTGGCTGCACCCTCAGTCTGCCCGGTTCTGTTTGTATTGTGTCTACTGTCTGTATAATCTTGGACGGGTTGTACTGGAAAAGAATTTCATTGCACTGGGACGCCGGTACAATGACAATAAAGTTTTTCTGATTCTGATGAATGTTGGTGTGCCATCAAAACGAGTCAAAAATGCATATTTTTAAAGGAGTGATGACATAGCTGTAAAAACTGGTTCATGTAGTTGACATTACTGCATGTGTAAATACTCCAAAAAAGAAAACGTCACTTTTTACAGCGGGGGATTGTTTTGGCACGCTAGACCTCCCTCAGTAATACAGTTGGGTGCAGTAATGATATGCAGCTTTACTCAGAGACCAAGTTGACTTCATTTTGATTGGCTACACCTTATTTGGCTATAACCTTATTTAGAGAAAGTAGGTCAAGCTGCCCTAGCGGTCGGACTTTGCTAAAGGCTATCTGTTAGCAACATGTGCATTTCAGACAGTGAGCTATGTTTATCAGACAAGACAATGTTTAGAAAATAAATAAACTGACAGGTAATGACAAGGTTGTGGTCGCCTCCCTCAGTGTTACTGCAGAAGTTTTCTTTTAAATCCATTTGTTTGAAAACCCAGACCTGACTGCACAGAAGTTACTCAGCTCCACTCATGCAGTTGAATCAGCGAGGGAGGGGGTTAGAGTGGAGCGGAGGGTGGAAGGAGGGAGGGGACTGTTTGCTTGATAGTGTGCTCTTATTGGAGCTATTGAATTACGTAGAATGATAGAACTACATAGAATGATAAGCTGGTGTCTGATTCAACCGTTTTTGAACAAAGAAACAAAGCTGACAGACCATAAACAGGGACTTTGATTCTCACTCTGGACATTCACATGGCCTCATCAGTGCACAACAGATTATATTATACCCCCGAAACCCAGAAAAGTGAAATTTGATGTCATGGCACCTTTAAAAGTAGAGTCTGAAGTCCCCAAACCGTTTCTGTTTGCAAACAGCAGCATTCAAACTTAGCGCCCCTCCCTCTCAGGCTAATGGCCGCCTCGTTCTTCAAACTATTTAGTTTCAAGCCTCTCCTTCAGAGCTCAAAAGCAGGTAAAAGCCAAACTAATATTAACCCTGGTTTTCCAACTTGCATTATCTAAAGCTCTCACCTTTTCTTTGGTGCATCCGCCGGTTTTTCTTTCTTTCTTTCTTTTTCCTTCGAGAGTTTGAGTGACTGACGTCTGCTCCAATCATAAGCTTATTCCCACACGGCGTCATGTCCTTAGTTCTGTCATTGGCTGGTGATATGAACAGAAATCTCCACCCATAAACGTCCCGAACACAACAAAACAAAGCTAAAGAGTGAATTACAGGCAGGGGGAGAGAGAGTTGCATTCAAACGCATCCCTGCACGCGAGTAGAGGCCCAAAGGCGCAGTTTGAGACAGATTTCCACTTGCACAAGTCTAACGTTTATTTTCAGGGGAGAACGTCGGACTCTACCTTTAAAGGATAATTTTTTTTTTTTTTGTTTAAACCTGGACCCTATTTCTAGGAGTTTATAGGTGCACTAACTCCCCAGTAACATTTCTGTATCATTCTGACTCCTACGTGAGATATTTGGATCTTTTCGCAATCAGCGTTATGTCCATATAATGGGAGGAAGCGGGGCAGCCAGAGCAGGCGTCTATATAAGGCATTATCTGCCGCAAAACTCCTTTAATTTCATCAATACTTGCTAATGAATGAACAAACTAACGAGTACCATTGAACTGTGACGTCAGGTTTTGCTCTTCATTTGTTATTAGGGTCGTTCAAAACACTACTGGTCGCGCGCACCCCCTTGACACGCGTTACCGTGGTAACGCTGAGAGCTGGAAGTAGCTTACCGGACGGACAACAACAAGCCCAGCACAACTCATCACGTTTAGACGTGTTAGACTACTTACTCAATGGAAAGTTGCCTGTTCGGTCCCTCAGGCCTTGGCTGGGTCCTCCAGTTTATTTTGGGGACACACAAAAAAACGTCTCTACCACAGTCCGTTTGATCAGAGCAGATAAATCCTCTATCGTAGTGAGACATCCTGGAAACATCCTGGTGTCAAATCCCATCCTGAGCAACAAAGTCATTCCTCCTCTGTTAGCATAACTGAGCATCATCCACACGTACACCACCAGGTATCATCTGTTCGCCGGCGTGCAGCGGTGTCTTGCTCTCTGGCCAGCTATTGATTGTAATCCGGTTAGCCAACCGTCACAGAGCAGGAGTGATGAGTTGTGCTGGCCTTGTTGTTGTCCATCCAGTAAGCTACTTCCAGCTCTCAGCGTTACCACGGTAACGCGCGTCAAGGGGGCGCGCACGGCCAGTAGTGTGTTGAACAACCCCAATAAGATCAAAACCTGACGTCACAGTTCAATGGTACTCGTTAGTTTGTTCATTCATTATTAAGTATTGATGAAATTAAAGGAGTTTTGCGGCAGATTATGCCTTATATAGAGGCCCGCTCTGGCCGCCCCGCTCCCTCCCATTATATGGACATATGCTGATTGCAAAAAAATCTAAATATCTCATGTAGGAGTCAGAGTGATACAGAAATGTTACTGGGGAGTTAGTGCACATATAAACTCCTAGAAATAAGGTCCAGGTTGAAAAAAAAAAGAAACTTATCCTTTAAGGTCTAAAATTTACGTTGCGGGTGTTTAAGAACTGGACAAGCAACAGAAAGGCTGCTCAGATGTTGTTCATATTATCACATATATTGATTCATTCTGATTAACTAAGTAAACTCACATACAAAGCAGGACAGCATCTGTAACTTTATCATCAACTTTGGCGTAGCAGAGGAATTATATCAACAACATGAGGCTCCGGTGAGATGTATGTGATGTACATGTCATCATCAGAGGGTGTGTGTGTGTGTGTGTGTGTGTGGCCTCCAAGCAGAGATAGTAGTGATAATAATAAAAGTAATAGTAGCCTGTCTGTGGTGTCCTCTGACTTTGTTTGAAGTCCACATGAGCAGCATACCTCAGATGCTGGTGGAGTTGTGTCCTCCAAGCAGAAACTGTAATAAAAACAGCCTGATTTTCTTTCTCTTTTTTTTTCTTTTGGTGCCAGGAGTTGTTTATGGGCTTATTTACAAAAGGGCCCTAAAGGACACCTGTTGGAGTCTCTTGTGCATACTTCATCAGGTGCGATAGAACATCCCTGTCATGCTCAGTTCATCTGAGGTCAGACATAATGGATGAGCCAACACAAAAGTTTTATTTGTTTTTTCCTGCACCAACTGTCCCACTGTTCAAAATGTATTCAATACATTAGCTCTAAATATAAAATAAAATGTAATCAGTTATAATCCATTTCAGTATTTGTGGCCCTGCTCTTATGAACAATATAACTACTAACAAGCAGACAAGCTTTTACCTAAACAGATAAACAGCTTTCAATCAAATTTCTGGCCTTTCTGCCCTTAGATTGTTACCGTTATCAGAAGGTGGTGTCTGGCAGCCCTGTGGCTCTCCGTGGTCCTGACACACAGCGCTCCTCCTGCTTGTGGCACCTCCAGGCAGTCCCCGGGTCCCAGCTGGAGCTCCATATGGAGTGGTTGCTGCCCGAGTGCCGTGACAGGCTGGTGGTGTACAACTCCCTCACTCCCTCTGATAATCATCTCATCACATCGTGAGTGTCTTTATTTAGTGTCTTCATAATGCTACAATAAAAGTGCAGTAAGCAGAAAAACAAAATGCAGACAGTGTTTCTACTTGGCTGGTTGGGTGTTTTTACATTTCTATGGATTTTTGTTCAGAGCACTCCGTCATGTTCAGATCATGGCTCTCTTGGGACATCTGGTGCAAGACTTCTGTGTCTTTGTAATGGCAAGTACACTGCCTGAATAAAAACAAGTTGCCAGGCACTTATATTCCAATGGACGGTCTTTAGCCGTTATTGCAGCAGTATTCGCTGTGGCACTGTTTCAATAAACTTCTGCAATGTCACTTGATTTATTTTCATTCAGTGTTGAATTATTTTTCACCAAAAGTTTGTGTTGGTGAGTCTCACCAATGATTCTCAGTGGGGTTCAGGTCTGGACTGGATCTCAAAACACATTTTTATGGCTTGGCTTTTAACTCAACATGAAAGTTTACCCTCTTTTAGTTGTTTTAATTTGTTCTTTAATGGTTTTAAAAGTAACTTCAAACCCACTTTTACTACTGGCTTTTACCCAGCCCGAGACCTTTCTTCGTTTTAGTTGTTTTGTTTTTTTATTTGATGCTTGCATTTTTGTCCTGCCATGTACAGCACTTTGCATTAGCTGTGGCTGTTTTAAAATGCTATATAATTAAAGTTGTTGTTGTTGACTCTGTGGTTGCCAACGAGATATTTTCATTTGTGAAAATTATGTCTAATGCTCCCTGAACCACTCTTTCACAATTTTAGTCAGATTAATCACCCCAGAATATGCCCGTGGCATCATGGAAGAAAAAAATCCACTGATGGAATAACCTGTCATTCAGTATGTTCAGGTTGTCAGCTGGCCTTATTCTTTGTGCACATGTTGTTGAACCTAGACCCGACCACTGCAGCCACCCGGATCATAGGGGCTGGTCACAATTGGCATGGTTGGAGTATATTTCCTAGGTACAAACAGTGGGGTGTAACATGCTTCACGTTAAAACTTCAGTGACTGATGGCCATGGCACCGTGCCCGGACCCACCTCTGGAGGTGGTCTGCAACGGTTATTAGTCGGAACAATTGCCTTATTCACCCACGTGACAAAGATGTAATGATGCCACCTACGTAGAAGCCCTGCCCCCACTCGACAACGCGAAGAAGAGAAACAACATGTCTTCAAAAACATGATAAGCAGCTCTTGTTGAGCTCAGCGGCTTACACAAGCTCGCCATCAGGCAGCTGTCGGAAAACTGTGAAGGTACAAAAGCCTTATCAACATGTTTGGATGGACGTCAAAAACAGAAATGACTATTAGCGCCACCCGCTGGACTGGAGGAAGCAGGCGCTGTCACTTACGCAAGTCCAGCCACATGACATGGTGGCATAGTGGCGCGTTTCCAACTTTGCAAGTGTGAGTGGAGGCCGTTTGTATTCGACTTTTGACACCTGGTTTTTGAAACAGGATCAAACCAATCATGCCAAGTGTGACCCTGGTCCCTGCACGTAGACTGCCTCCACAGGCTTGTACATAGACTCTAGGAATGATAGCTGCATCACTTTATTTGCCCCTCTTCTCACCCTGATGCATCCATCACTCTGGAACAGGGTAAATCTGGACTCATCAGACCACATTATGCTCCCTAGCAAACTAAAGCATTTTTTTTCCAAGTTATCCTCACTGATTAGTGGTTTTCTTATGGCTACACAGCTGTTCAGTCCCAATCCATTAAGTTCCCTTTGCATAATTCACGTGAAAAAGCTCATACTTTTACGATGAAAAACATGCCTGACTTATACTGTTGTTTTTTGAACTAATTTCTTTCTGGAAAACGATGGTTCCCCACTATCCTTACAGTTTTTGATAATGCATTGGACAGTTTTCAACCCAATTTTAGTAGTTTCTTTCTGAAATCTCCTTAGATGTTTTCTCTGCTTGACCCTTCTCAAACACACACATTTTTACATGACCACAGGATGTCTTTACGCATGGTTTTCTAAGAACTGAGATGCTGCTCATTGAATCATTTGGGGGTTAAATAACTTGTTTCCAGCAAAACAATAATCACCCATGCAGTAATTATCCAATAGGACATTTGTACCTATTTGCTTACGGTAGTTAAATCCTGTGGCAACCTTTGTTTTTGGCCAGACAGTGTATTGACTCGATGACTCTCTGACCTTTTCTTTTACGACAGATTAGCATCAATAGAGGAGCTAAAACTTGGCAGAATATACGATTTATTGTCATATCAAGTCTTTAGTAATCATGTTACTGTTGAAAAAATTATTGCACATTTTTATAATTCTGTAATAATTTGCAAATTAACAAAGAATTTAATGTTAACAGCTATCCTGGTCATTCTGTCTTTGACTCTCTGAAGTGTGTACGGGTGCAGCAGACATGAGCATGTCGTGCGTGTCTTGTCCTCGGGGGAGTGGATGACGGTGGTTTGGAAACAGGGTCTCTACAATTACAAGAAACCCTTTTCCTTGTCAGCACAATCCTGGTCCCAACAAGGTCAGTCTGACAGAAAACATACAGGTTTAGAAATGTGTTATATGACAGATAAAGAAAAGAGAAAATTCACGAGGCAACATTAGTCAGTCGTGTTACATAATGGTTCTGTTTATTGAGTCAATTTAAAACAAGAGTGAATCATGCAACGATTTTGCTTGAATCTCTTCTGATTTGAGCACATTTAAGACAAAGAGGTGATTTCTAATAATTCGGATTTCAGTGCTTCCATGACAACATGGAACCATGTTAAGCAATTCTCCCTCTTTTGTCTTGAGGTCCTATTGTGAGAGTTGAGACTGGTATAGTTTACTCTGAAGAGGAAAGGAAAGGGAGGATGTGAAAGAGAGGAGCTTCTGGATAGTTGTATGGCTTTTGTTTTCCTTGAGGATGGGAATTAGTTATGAAAACAAGCTTCTGCGAGTGTCTGCTTTTTTCATATTTAAGCAGTGCACCCTTAGACACTCACGTTTAAACAAACAGCTTTTATATAAAAGAAATAAGATGTTCAAGTGTACTGTTCCATAATAACCCAATTAATTTTATTTCCTTAATTCTTTTGGGTTTTTATACTATGGTTTGTTGTTGCTGACAGTAATGCTACAGGGTTATGTTTTTTTTGTGTGTGAGTGGGCGCGTTTATGCTACATTATGGGGACCATTTCACATATTTTACCATCACTGTGAGGATGTTTTGCCTTTGTGGGGACATTTTCCCGGTCCCCACAAGTCCAACCCCTGTTTTGAGGGTCAAGAATAGGTTTTAGAGATTAAGTTACAATTAGGTTTTGGTTAGGGTTAGGACAAGAGTTAGGTTTAGGCAATCAGTTATGGGCGTTAGGTTTAGGGTAAGGGGCTAGGGAATGATTTACCCCATAGAGATAGAAAACCAGACTGTGTGTGTCGCTTCAATCCTTTCTCTTGCTCTGACTTTTTCTTTCTCAGAGTGTAGTTCCATCACACAGCTGAAAGCAGTACCAGGGGTTCAGGGGACACTAAGAACGCCTTTCTTTCCCAGCTTCTATCCTCCAAACACCAACTGTACCTGGAGCTTTACTGTAAGTTTCACCTCCATCTACATCTACATGTATATATGTGATGAAAAACTAATATTAATCAATACCCTTTTGGCTCTGAAGCATGTCACTGCATTTACTGTTTGTGTCAGATGCCCAGCACAGAGATGGGCTTGGCTCTGGAGTTTGAGGGTTATGAGCTTAGCAGAGCCAGCTACAGCCAAGCCTGCACTCAGGGACAGTGGATCATCCAGAACCGCAGGTATGTGTCGCAGTGAGTCAGTGTGCTTTATAGTCAATAACTTTCTATAAGGCTCACAACCAATGTGACCTGTGGTGTGCAGGTGCTGAGCCTCGGATTTAGTTTTCAGCCCAACTTTATCATCACATTTCCTTTACATATTACATGGGGGTGGCAGCGAAAGATGAAACAAAGATATTTATCAAAATACTTCTGGCAAACTCTTCAAGTGTGTTTACTTATATAGCAAATTATAATCAACCAGCATGTAGATTTATGCTTGACAGAAGTTTTATTACAGTAAGATCAATTTTAATGGAGTCTGGCATCATTTTTTCTGTTAAATTAAACCTTAAAACATTTGTGCAGGATCTCAGATTCCCCTTTGAGACTTGTGCTAAGATAATTTCCATTTCACAGTTATGTTTTAGATTTTTTAAAAAGCAGCTTGGATGTATATTTCTGCTGTGTTTCCATACAGAAAAATAGACCAAATGGTACAGTAAAACCAATCATTGAACATCAGGGGGCAGCATCGTCCCATATAAGCATCCTGCTTCTTCCTACCTGATATGTCAGTAACAGATATGAAATTTGTTTTTAGTTTATTCTCAGAAAGATTGGGGTTTCTTTTGGGGTTTTATTTAAATATCTATAGAGTTTTGTCATCAGTGCCTTGTATAATCTGTCAGTGTCAGGGGTTTCTATTGCTACTTAAATGAAAGCTTTTAGATCTTTTAGTTTTCACCATAGTCTGCATGTTCTCTCTCACATGATAACCATTTGTTCAGAATTTCAGCTTCAATTTTCCTCTTCTTAGACTGTGTGGTACCAGGAGTCTGCAGCCCTACTGTGAACGCCTCTTCCTGCTCTCTACGAAGACCACCGTCGTGATGACATCCGAGGTGTCGCTCACAGGGCCGGGCCTTCAGCTGCATTACAGCGTCTTCAACCTGTCTGACCGTAAATTGTGGATGTTGAATACACAGTCTGAAATCACAAGTAAACAATTTGGGAAAGTCTGATTTTGGCCATCTTTGTAATTTACATTACGTTTTGTACATGTGTGTGTGTTGTAAAGCTTGCCCAGGCCAGTATCTGTGCACTGTGAACGGCCTCTGTGTTCCTGTGTGTGATGGCATTAAGGACTGTCCCAACGGGCTCGATGAGAGAAACTGCGGTATACATTTCATCTTTTCAATCCATGACCATGTTCTACTGTATTTCTAGCTGAAATGTGACATTTATATAAGCTAAAACTCTGAACACAGAGACTGGGATGCTCAGAAGTTGATATTACACTATTTAATCACTTGTAACACCTCCTGTGACACTTCACATTATTTGAAGCTGCCAGATTTATATGTAAGACACAGCTGAGGATTATTCAAGCAAAACAAAGGTAATGTAAGGCCGATTAGTGAGCAGGGTGGCTTAAAACCTGAGGGTGATGTTGATCTGATCTGATGGGCCTCCTCTCTTTAAATCATATGAATCCACAGGGCTGCCAAAGAACATCTCCCATTTTTTACGCCTATGAGATCTAGCACCTTGTCTTGAATAGCTAGTTAGTTTGACAGGTACTTACCAACAGGATGAAATACCGTAAGAAGTACAAGAATCTTTCTGTAAAGTAAGCAAGTGGGCAAATAGAAATCCATTAACCTGATGTCATTTCTATGGTATGAAAATATTACCAGCATACCTAATAAAAAAAAAGTGATAGTCCCTATTTTCATGTTTGTCACAGGTCAGAGTGCTTTAATTACTATCATCATGCAAACAATTGCGTATTAATACTCTCAAATTGATAGAAATATTTTCTTGTGTGTGTTTCAGTGTGTGTGGCGCAGTACAAGTGTCCAGAGGATAGTCAGTGTGTGGACTACTATAAAGTGTGTGACCAACATCCAGACTGCCCTGAAGCCACAGATGAGATGAACTGTACTGATGGTAAGACTCCCAACCACACATGTACACACCCACACACACACACACACACACGCACACACATGTTGTGTTTTCATTCCTTGTGGGGTCTTTCCATTGACATAATGCATTCCCTAGCCCCTTACCCTAAACCTAACGCCCATAACTGATTGCCTAAACCTAAACCTTGTCCTAATCCCAACTAAACCTGATAGTAACTTAATCTCTAAAACCTAATCTTGACCCTCAAAATGGGGTTCATCCCCATGGGGACCGGGAAAATGTCCCCACGAGGGCAAGACGTCCCCACAGTGATAGTAAAAATCCAGAAAGTGGTCCCCACAATGTTGCAAATACCTGGTCCACACGCACACACACACACACACACACACACACACACACACGCACACACACACAGCCTTCAGCAAATCTTCCCATCCTTCTGACTTTTGTCCTGTTGTGTGACAAAGAAAATGAAATACCCAAGCATGCATTATGTGTGTTACCAGGTGTGCAGTGTACAGACATGACCTATGTGTGTGCTGATGGAACATGTCTGAAGAAGCCAAACCCTGAGTGTGACTCCGTCACCGACTGTCCTGATGCCTCAGATGAGAAACATTGTGGTGAGATTTGATAGACGAAGTTTTTTTGTGCTGATATCATCCAATTTGGTCAACATGGTATTCTACAAGTGTCATCAATGCAGAATTTTGCTATTCACAAAGGTTGGTGGGTCTTTTTTAGTAGCTTTGGTTCATATACACGAATGAACCAAAGCATAACATTTAGATGATAATTCCCAGATTCTGTCGATATGAAACATTTCAGTCTCCTTCAAGCAGTGGATAAAGTTAATAGTATTGTTAAAAAGGTAAAGCTGACATTGTCATGGCAGGTATGCTATGCAGCAGTGTGAGAGAGCTGGTCTGGCAGTATACACTCATCCAAGATGCCCTCAGTGAAATACCACAGAAATACCAACCGAATCTAAAAACTGAGTCAGACTTGATCCTGAGGTCCCTGTTGCTGCATCTGACCCCAGATAGAAGTTAAACTTCAGTTCTTCCTGTCAGTATGCAGCCCTCCACAATACCCTGCTGACTCTTGTGGTGTGTTGCCAGGTCTGTGGTGGAGCCACACTTCAGCTTCACAAATTTAACCCAGTTTCTTTTGTTCTCATTGTTCTTCAACAGCAGAGGTGTCAAACTCATTTTAGTTCAGGGGCCACAAACTGTACGATTTGATCTCAAGTGGGCCGGACTGGGACGTTACACTATAACGTAGAAATAACAATAACTTCAAATGTTTCCCTTTATTTTAGCACATTGTCAAGATGTTTATATGTAATGGACTTTCCTTTTAGAAAAAATTAACATGAAATTTATTGAGAAACATAATTGGTTCCAACATTATTTTGCCTCATTTGATTATATTTTATTTAATTTATTCATTTGATTAATTTCAGTCAACATTTCATTATATATTTTTATATAGCAAAATATTTATATACATTTTATTATAAAATCAGATAAATCTGAATTTATAACATTAATTTTCTGACAAACTTCCCAAATATTAAATATTTTTAATATATGTGTATTTATATTTTTACTTTTATTATTATCATTATGATCAACTCATTGAAATACGACACTACATGTTTGTTGTAACTTACAGATCACACTGGATGTACAAAATCACTTACTGTAATATTGAATGGCAGGTATGTGGAACAATATTTCACATCATGATTTGGGACTTTTTAAGAGAAATAAGATTTCCACGTGTGTGAAGTAATACTGACCTCATAACATAAGCTATGAGGTCAGATCTATAAAGTAATGTTGAAATACTTCATATTTAAACATTTAAAAAGATTCCAAGCTCTGGCGGACCAACTAAAAACTAGAGTTTGTTTTATTGTTTTAAATGTGATATTTAATGATTCACCTCGCGGGCCAGACTGGACCCTCTGGCGGGCCGGTTTTGGCCCCCGGGCCTTATGTTTGACACCCCTGTTCTACAGCTTAAATAAACAGCTTAGTTTCTACAAATTCTGACATTCAGGCTGATCTGTGAAGAATGCAAACTGGTTGTCTAGCGCAATGGTTCCTAACCTGATTTCCATGTGTTGCGTACCTTGCCACACATGGACCCCCTTCATGCAACGACCAAAAACACATGGATCCCCTTTACTGCCCTTTGTTGTTTTATGCTTTCATTTGCTATAGTTTCTCACCACAAATGATGCATTCTGGCTGATTCTTTTCTTGTCCTTTGATAAAACCGTGATGAAACCAAACCAAAATCATAAAAAAATTAACATGATACACCTAAACATAACCTTAAATTTATTCACACTGGCTCTAAACAGTCAAAGCTTTGGGGACCCCCTTGGGGGAGTGCTGGACTGCTGGTTAGGAATTACTGGTCTAGCTACAGTAGATATTGTGAGCTAATGTATTGAGTGCAATAAGTAGAATTAAACAACAAGGAGCCGTGCATTACACGGTTTTAATGCACAACGCGGAGTCTAAAACACCATGACGTGCAGTAGAGTGCATTTAAACCGTGTACTGCACAGATCCGAGTTATCTAATTCACTTACAGTATACCATGGTCCCACGATGTAAACATTTTATGACAAATGTTTATTTTTCTAAACTTGTTAATTATTTTTAAGTATAGGAACTATTTTATGCTGGCCTCAATCTATTTTTTATGCAAACCAACCAGTGTCAAGTGAAAAAAGCGGAGTGATATGACAGTGATTCAAATTGCCGTGCGTATATACAAAAATAATGCACACCAGTTGGCATTAAAATTCTCCCTGACCATGGTACAGTAAACATATTTATAATGTTCTGGCATTTGGGGTGGGCTTACTTTAGCTCGCATTGTACCCCCCCCAAAGGCCCACACCACAACTGTGTGATATAACCTGCTCTAAAATTCCTGAGGCGAAAACCTTTTTTGAAAAACTCACTCCACAGTTCAGTAAAACATTTTTTGCCTTTTAACATGTTTTAAGTAAATGTATGTACATGTATTACTTGTTTCTTGCTCGACTTTAAAGTTTTTTAACCTAATTTGGGAGTATTTCTATTTAGCATCACCAATGT
The DNA here is from genome assembly GCA_023101725.1 of Atherinomorus stipes. Taxonomy (NCBI): domain Eukaryota; kingdom Metazoa; phylum Chordata; class Actinopteri; order Atheriniformes; family Atherinidae; genus Atherinomorus; species Atherinomorus stipes. The sequence continues at coordinate 398,718 of JALJCO010009074.1, forward strand.
TTTTCATTTATTTCCAGCATTCATCACATGCTGTGCAGCTGTGTGCTTAAATATATCTGTGTGTTGTGTGTGTGTGTGTGTGTGTGTGTGCGCGCATTCAGACTGTGGCCTGAGACAGTTCTCCAGCCGAATTGTTGGGGGCACAGACGCCTCAGAGGGGGAGTGGCCATGGCAGGCCAGTCTGCAGATTCGGGGCACCCACATCTGTGGGGGCGCGTTAATCTCCAGTCAGTGGGTTTTGTCTGCGGCCCACTGTTTCTATGAAGACTCGTAAGTGAGAGGGGAGGATCTATTGTGATGACTGTGTTGACAAAGAGTAGAAAACCCGAGGCACTCTGTTGTTCGACCTTTTTATTTTATCATTAATCATAGCTACCTTTCCATATCTGTTAAACTCTGCTGAATTTTCTGTTTCAGGGTTGAAATATGAAAACAATCTGACTCTAAGCCAGTCTATTTATGTACTTATCTGTACTTATCTTTCAAATACTATGCCAGCTGATTGTATTGTGGCCAAAACTGAATGAACAGTTTTCTACATAAGTGCCTTGAATGGTGATTACAAGCTTTTGCAACCTTCACTGCAGCGAAATATGAGGATTAAAGAAAAAGAGAAATATTAACAGTTCTGATACTTATCAAAAATAACCATAATCTGAATAAAGCATGGGAAGAAAATCGCATCCATTGTCAGTGATGCTCTTTTCCTCCTGCTACAGTGTGTATTCCCCCTCAGTGTGGACAGTCTATCTGGGTAAACTACTTCTCAACCGCAGCAGCTCCACAGAGGAGGTGGCCCGAGTTCAGCATATACATCTTCATGACTACTATGATGATGAATCTCATGACTATGACCTGGCCCTGCTAAAGCTGGACCGGCCAGTGTCTGTGTTTCTGGCGGGACATGCTGGACCCGCCTGCCTGCCACCACCCACCCACCAGCTGGAGCCAGGACTGCTCTGCTGGGTCACTGGCTGGGGGGCGCTACAAGAGAGAGGTGAGCGGGGAAAGAGGTTAGGGATGTTGAAGACAAGGATTAAATCTGAAACAATGGAAACAACATATCTGTACACTATTAATGTTAAGTTTTAGGTAAAAGTGGCATAAATCAAACAATAAAAGATATATACTGTAAAAATGATGTAAGATGAATGAAATTATAATGAAAAAACTACCAACCAAGAGGATCTATCATATTGAGGTGAAAAGCCAAGGAGTATAAATGTGCTTTAAGAATATATTGTCACATGCCATGGTGCATAGAAAAGGACCCCAAAAACTGCTCGGGCTGGACGAACATGGAGAAAAGTGGTCCATTATTATAAAAAGGCCTATGCAGTTACTTTAGTTGCACTTTTTTGTGTGTGTTGGGGGGGGGGGGGGGGGGGGGGGGGTTATTAGAGGTCAGAATGCAAAACATTAAAAAAAAAAAAAAAATCTAAGCAAGCAAATATCAATTTTTGAAGCTACACATTTTTTTCTTTAATGTAAAGCATCTTGGAGATCTTTGCCATTTAAAATATGCTTTTTAAACAACTCATTGCTGTTGTATTTTAGATCCTTTGTTTACTCCACAGCTGCCTGTAAACCAGCCACTTCTCAAGTTTGCAACAGTAAATGTAAAAAATAAAAACAGAATAGAATAAAATTAGTCAGTCATTTTCTGTACCGCTTATCCAGTTCAGGGTCGTGGGGGTTGCTGGAGCCTATCCCAGCTATTATCAGGTGAGAGGCGGGGTACACCCTAGACAGGTCACCAGTCTGTTGCAATCTAAAATTATATTTACTGTAGCTAAATAAATGAAAATAGAAACATTGAGCAAACTCTTTGCAAAGACTTGCCATTTGTGACAGTTGCGGTTCCTGTCTCTATTGATCCTGCGCCCTGGCTGCATGGTCACAGGAATCCCTTTGGCTGACTGGCTGGCACGCATGACTCTTATCTGGGAAGTTGGGGTTCAACTACATTGGTGTATAGGACGAATTTTCACCAGACTTTATTTTAAAAATGTTTTCTCTACTAGCTCGAAATGAGAACAAAAGAAGATTATTTATTTGTAAATTGATTTGTTTTCTGACCTCTACAGGTGGTGCCAGTAATATTCTGCAGAAGGTGGATGTTCGCCTGGTCAGTGAGGAGGCCTGTGTTCGCTCCTACGGCCATCTGGTCACTCCGAGAATGCTTTGTGCCGGGTATCGCAGTGGAAAGAAAGATGCCTGTCAGGTAACATACAACTGATATTTACTTTATCTCAGTCCTTGTAAAAATGTACTTAATACATTTAAAACCAAAACACGAATAATTGTTGGATTCTTTTTTTTGCTGAAACTTTAATAGAATAATGTTTAATCTTAACAATTAGCTATTATCAAGCAGCACCAAAAGCCGACATGAGAGTAGGAGGTAAAGTTAAGGCCCCTTCAGAAACATGCTGCTTTCAATTAATCCGACAGACACTAAACATGTCAGCCATTTTTTAATAAACACCCTAACTCTTCTATGAAAACTAGGCGAAAATGTAGTCAGATGATAAGAGATCTTGTAACATGTTTCAGGCCATAAGAACCTTTTCAGAGCTGTTATATGTCTTGAAAGTGATTTTTTAGCTTTAAAAAATCTTAACCCAGAGTAAGAACTTTCCTGACATGAGGTGGACCATCTGTGGTATAACTTCAGAGTGACTGATCAAGATGAGATAGCTGAACAGTAACTGGTTGAACATTATAATAACAGTGGATCAGATTTATATTGTGCTTTTCTGCTGGGCACTCAAAGCGCTCACATTAGAGCCATTATTCATTTACTCCTCATTCATACTTGCTGATGGTAAGCTACGTATGTGGCCACAGCTGCCCTGGGGCAGACTCATGGAAATGTGGCAGGTATTCCATGCCAACAGCGTCGCCAACCATCACTAGAATATTCACATATATTCACACACCAGCAATGTTTTTCACTGGAGGCAAGGAGGGTTAAGTGTCTTGCCCAAGGACAACTGCCGATCCTTCGATGACCTGCTTTACCACCTGAGCCACTGCCGCCAGCATCAGCAATGGCACCATCAAGGGGTGGGCAGGGCCCCCCTGAACAAAATGCTGGCCACCACACTGGCCACCCCAGCAAAAATTAGATTTTTCATTTATAGCAACATTTATGTACTATTAACATGGCACAGCATGCTTTGTTTATATTTCAATGCAAAAATCTTTATCAGCATATTAGAATTAAATAAATAAAAATATATTACACTGGACCTACCATTTTCAGTCATTGGTGCTTTGCAGTAGTCCCCCATAGACCCCTTTTACATGACAGTCTTAATTCCTCTTTAATTTCAAATAAAAGTTCTTTCTGCTTCAAGAAGACCGTGTAAACCCTTAATTCCAAGTGAAAACGATAATACCGAGTAGAACTTAATTTTGAACTAAGTCGCTGGTTTATTCCTCTTTTCATTCCGAATAAAATAATCCCCCTGTAACGTAAACCTTTCTTCCGTTCTGAGTTAAATCCTGTTGTTCTGTGCATGCTCCTTCCTTTGTCCTGTTCTAAAGGCATTTGTCGAAGAGCAAATGCAATAAGCGCTGGACTCGTGCCAGCTGGCGGAACTGAAGTAGTATGTTAGTGTTGAGCTGCTGCTACAAAACTACAGTCAAAATACTGTGAAAATCTGTGTTATTATGTGGTTTTCATGTCGTAGTCGAAACGAAAAGGAGCAGGAACCGGATTTTGTGTACTTCCAGGTAGACGTAAACGGATGTAAATACATCACACCCGCCCCCTGTCCAATCAGAACCCTTCCCCACACCTGGATCTAAAGGAATTAGATAAACGTGTTATCCAGGTAAACCTTAATTCAGAATTATTATTTCCATGTAAACACGAAGGAGAATAATTTAATTTCTGAAATTATTTTATTCAGAATAATTAATTCCGATTTAAAAAAAAAGAAAACACCATGTAACTGGGGCCATAGTCTGTCATGCCTGTTTAACTCAACCTTTCTTATGTAAATGCATCCAGGAAGACGCCATCCAACAGAACTGCCCCAACCATTTTCTAATGCCCCTTTCACATTAGCACCTACTTAGCCCAGCCGACACCAAACTACCCCAGTGTAGTTTGTTCACATTACAACTGAGGGCTATTGAGGCCATGTTCAGCTATGGTTTTCAGTGTGGGGGAGGTTGTCAGAGCAAAGTTTTGTGAAGTCAATTGTTTGTGACACACACAAACACACTCTAAATGCAGGAAGATGAGCTTGCAATTTACCTGCAATGTGTTTTATCAATTCCATTGGCCATGGTGTTGTGGGCACGCGACCAGTAGATGTGTGGAGAACACCCCCAGTAACTACAGCAAGCCACATCTAAACTCACAGGACAATAGTACTCATTCATTTGTTCATTCATTCATTCATTCATTCTTTCATTCGTCTTTAAGTCTTGGTGAAAATAAGGAGTTTTTACTGCAAATAATGTCTTATAGAGGCTCATTCATTCTGCGCCCTTCACTGCCATTATACTGTATGGATATACACAGATCTACGACTAATCTAAATAGCGTCCAAAGGAGTCAGAGTGATGTATAAATGTTACAGGTAGTAAATTCATGTATAAATTCCTAGAAATAAGGTCCAGGTTGAAAGAAATAAAAGTTATCCATTAATAACCCTTGGCCGCCCCCCCAAATAATCTCTGCAGGTGCCCCTTAACATCAGGACAATGCAACATTAGGACCTCCCATTACAAGAAAAGAACAAAAAAAGCAAACATTGGTGGAAGGATGGCAATGTTGACAGTTGCTCTTAATGTTGACTTCTAAGAGCCTAAACAAAAGGGGTACAGTAAAGGGTCTTTATGTTTGTTTGTTTGTTTCTTTTGTGGGGATTTAAATGTCATTATATTTGGGTGTAATAATCCAATCATATGTTCTTCTTGCTCATAAAAGAAGTTGAATAAGATTTAGATTTAGAAAATTTCAGTGATCCCACTGTTTGCAGTTGACTCCCATCCATGTTACATATCAAATCTGCCAACAGAACATTGGTCTTTGACTGTCTGCACCAGCAGTTTGACAAAAATGAAATGAAAAATGATAATGAAAAATTCCACCTCTCCCAAGCTGACTATTATGTCCCAGTGTGAAATGTCATCCTGAATATCTTCCCGGCAGCACTCTGATAATTTATGTCCCTCACAGGTCAGCCATAAAGCTACACATCCAAGTACCAAGTGGCGTCATGTCTGCATCACTGATAATAATTTTAGGTCTTGTCAATAATTACGGTCGTTTTGTTCTCCAGAGAAATTAGAATTCCACCCACTGCTCAGTGATCATTGCTTGTCTCTGACAGGGAGACTCTGGCGGCCCCTTGGTTTGCCAGGAGCCATCAGGCCGCTGGTTTCTGGCGGGGGTGGTGAGCTGGGGCAAAGGCTGTGGGCGTCCAGACTACTATGGCGTCTACACTCGGATCACTAGACTCACTGACTGGATCAAGAAAGTCATCAGCTCCCCCTGAGTCCCTGAGGATCTTCATCATCCTTATACCAATATCCCCAAAGCCTTGTGGCACCTTTAAGAAGAAAAAGCTTAAACATGTATCCAACATTATTGTTTGATCGTATACTCTCTTACAGACTAAATGTTCTTTGTGTAATGATGAAATGATCATATTCTTTGTGTTTAAGTGCTGAAGGTTGATGTTAAAACAAAACAAGTAAAGAAATTTGCAAACTGCTTAAGTTCAATGAATGTGTATACATTACAGCTGTACTTTAACTTTAGTGTTGCGAGCGATTTAGGACCTGAGCAACAGAGATACAGTAAAAGTCTGGACATCTGTCAGTGATATGTTGATCTGTTGTTGCTATAGTATATATTTTACATTTTGGGAATTCCACCCAGAAGAACCAACTTGAATTAATTTTAAGTTGATTTAGTGCACAAAACATACCAAAATTTAGTACTATGGGAAATACTTTACATCCGCCATAGCTCATAGCTTCTCCCTTTTCCCCCCTTCTTTTTCCATTTTGCTTAACAATGCAATGAAATACAGTGCTGTAGCTCCTTTTCATCAGTTTTGCTCTTCAAAGTGAATTTTTTCATACTGTTCCTGTTTACAGCACACTAACAAATCAATGCAGACAACTGGCAGAGTTGGAGAAAGATTAATACAGATGGAGGAAAATGTCATTATTCATCACATTTTAAAGTTTTCTCACCGTAACTCAGAGTCTGAAGTTAATGCAAACAAACAGCTTGAATTAGCATGCTGAACTGTTTCCTAAGAGCAGGTCAAAAATGACAAATACAGTTTTAAGGTGTATTCCCTCTCATGGAAATCTATGAAAATACAACTAAGGTAATTCTTCTTTGACATCACAAAAACCAGTGCATGTCTCTTGATAATAAGTTAATTTTCCTAGTTGAAGAAGTTTTATTTTATACATTTTCATGCATGCAGCTTTTCTTTGAAGTTGATTTCATTATGAGAACCAGCAGTTAAAAAAAAATATATTTTTCAGAAAAATTGAAAAAAACATATTTAAGTAAAAATGTATAAGATATTAGTTCATTGTTACATGATTCCACCCTATAACATCAATGCAGCTATAATTTGACTAAATCCAATCTGGAGTGTTGACCAACAGGTCAACGATCAAGACAGATTCATTACAGAGAAATTCACTTTTCTGTGTTGCTTCTTTCTGTGTTGGCTGGTGGTGCTTCGTGCTGTGTGTTGGTGGTTTGAATCTATTATTCCAAGAATAAGTTGCATATGTGTTTGTAGAAGATAATTTTACCAAAGCCTAGATTGGTTGCACGCATGTGTCTTGGTTTGTTTGTTTGCAGTGACAAGTTTCAGACTCAGCCTTAAAGTGACATTTTTTGCCATGTTTTATACTGTAGACCAAAATGTTCTTCATGATGATCTATGTTGCAAAAACAGGCGCAGCTGCACAGATGAGTTATTAGAAAACATTGCTGTATTTCAGCACATCTGACCAGACTGTGGCACTGTTAGCCGAAATCGGTCGTGACGTCTGCCAGAGAACGTTCGCAGTTCATTTAACATTGAAGTCAATAGCTTCATAGCAGTTTTTAGGTTTCTTTTCCAACTCAGCCTTCAAATTGTATTTCCAGTTAATGTTTAAAAGCACATACGTACAGCATTAGTTCATTTAAGTTTCCTACAGACCCAGAATTTAATTTTGAAGAGGATAAAACAGCAGGTCGGACTTGGGTAGCAGTAGGAGCCCCTCTGCACGTCTCTCCTGTCTACAGCGTCTGTTTACTGGAGCTGTCCAGTAAACAGACAGTTAACAGCTTCTGTTCACTGGTGCTGGAATCATGTCCTCTGGAATTTTCTTTGTCAACCATTGTTGCTTCATCAGATTGGTACAGCTACTGTAAGGACAGACAGCTGCGGCTCGGTTATATAAGGACGTCTCCGGTCATCAGGTCTCCTCCAGCTGCTTCCAAAGATGCATTCTTCCCTCATTCCTCATCTTTATGAACCGGAGATATTTAAAGCTTGACTGGAACCATGTAAGTTGTAATCTTCTCATTTTTTAAAGGTTAAAGATTTGCCTGCCGCGGCTAGCCGTTAGCCGAGAGCTAACGCAGGGAACGAGTGCCTCTGCTCTGTCACGCCTGACTCTATAGGCGTTTTTAGACTGTAGGAACCTTTTTGAGTTCCTATAACCCGACCGGGACCTGGGTCGTTTTTTTTGCTGCATTCGGACGTATAGGAACTAGGGACCTTGGACCTCAGTTCCTATAACCTTTTTAGCTCCTACTCCGAGGCAGGGTCCGTCCACTAAAGTGTCCGGGCGAACTTCAACAAAACGTAAACAAGACATTAGGGCAGCTTTCCAACGGGGGGCTGTTCCGTTACATGATACAAATGGCCGTGATGGGGGAAAGCTGGTAAGTTAGCTTTTATAATAGCTTTGAATAAAAGAGACAAGAAACCTCAGCTTTTTATTAGATCTGCTGGGGCATAAATTTGTCACTGTCGCAACGATTGCGTCACACATGGTCCCTAACAAGGTCCTCACTCATGTGCAAACACACACTGAAGGCAAAGGGTAGTTCTTATAACTAAACTCGGGAGGCGTAGTTATCCCTTTAAAGCCCAAACCAAGAAAAAACTGGGGAGAAAATTCTATTTTCTTTTTTATCTTAAGTCTTTATTAGGCCCTTTAACAAAATATGGGGAAAAAAATGAACAAAAAACATTTTTGTGAATAAACCATTTATTGCTGTGCATCATGTCAAAATTATTATTGTGTAGTCTTCTGCCTCCTGCTTTCAGGTGTATCAGATTGTGTACAACAGAGTTTTAAGCAAAGTTTTTACCATAAAGTGATGCAAGGTCTCAGATGCAAAGGTTTTTTTTAGAAACTGCATGTATCAAATATGATGCATACGGCTTTATAGGGCTATAGGAACTGCATTCTTAGAACCTCTCTGTCTGAATGCACCTATTGTCAAACCAGTGCAGCTCCGTAACAGTTGTGGGTCTGCTTGTGCTGCTCTGGGTCGCTCCTTACAGTTCTGAGTCCACTTGGTGTCGGCATTGCAGGCTTTTAGCTGAACCGAGTGGACCTGAGGCTGGGAGACAGACTGTAGGCAGTTGGCTACAGTTCTACTCTCATCTAGCTTGTAAAACGGGATTTCCTCAAATTCCTCAGCATGATCACACTCTTCTGAACTGGCTAATGATCCCACCACACAAACCAGTTCCAATCTAGTTGTTCTGGAGCATCTTTCATGACTTCCACGGCTTTGATAAAACATGTAAATTTGATTAACTTCTAACTGCACAGAACTACTTATTTTATCGTGGTGTGTTGTTGTATGGCAAAGTTATTTGAAGTTAAGGTCGTGTCATCAGCACTTTAAGTAAACTGATTCATCTTGATGCCATTGATTGGCGACTGTGCAAAGAGGAAATGTAGACAGATGACTTAATTAAGTCCAGCGGCATCCTGAAAATAATTCTGTGCTGTTTTATCGCCTGCCATTTGAAAAAGATATCCATACGGAAACAACAGTCATTTAGTTTTAGGATAAAATGAGTTGTAATGAGTGCCATTTAGCGTCGAGGAGAAAATGTGAAGTCATAAAGATATAGTTTGACAGAACTGGCAGGGATGCTAAATTAAATAAAGAGCATGAGACATCTTGTGTCTCTCATGTTTTGTATTTCCTACAGTATATAAACAATTATGCGGGCAAGTGGACAATTATTCCTGACATGTCTAAATTCATACCCTGCTAGACACTGACCACAATATTTTCTTCAGAAATGAACAAATGTCTGTGTTTTGGGTTAAGTATAACAAACTAAGGGAGGATAGCAACAAAGTATTGTTTTTACTGTTTTTTCCTTTTTTTATATACTGTCACTTCAACAGCAGATGGATTGTTTTTTTGGGATGTTTATTACTTTAGATCAATGAATGGATTGACTTCTCTTCCTCTTTAGATGCATGAGCAGAGAGATGATTGTCAGCTAAAGCTGACAGGGGATCAGAAGAATAGAACAACTAGTCATTTTACAAATAAGTACCAGTTACCTTTAAATTTGCTATTCGTGTAGAAACAGCAGACAACATTTTCTTTACACTTGAACAATAAATCACCTCTGATATCACCTCTCCCCTGAGGAGGTTCACATCCACTGACCCAGGTGGGACTTGAACCCACAATCCCCAGCTCCGGAGGCTGATGCCTTATCCATTAGACCACTGGGTCACTGAATTATTGCAGTGATCCATACTAGATAGATTGTGTTAATTTTCAGCTGACATCAAAGATGGCATCTGTATTTCATCACAGCGCTGGGAAACGGTTCATGGATGAATGGCAAGTACAATTGTTTATTGTTTCTACGAAAATGGCATTGAATTTATGTTTAAAAATCTAGATCAGAGGCTGCATTGTAAAACGGTGAAAGGATTATTTATGTAAATGACAGTCATGGGATAACTTACTGTTAGAGGTAACGTCAACAGTTTTTATTCAATATTTGCAATGTTTTCATAGTTGCAGCTAAAGGCTGGAGTTGTGTGTGGGGTGATAACTTTGTCCACACCAACATCAAATCTACTCAATCTTCATCCCATGGTCTAGCGGGTGTTCTCAAGGCTGATGTATTAAAACGTCTCCACTCCATGAACTGAAAACACTGGCCTTGCAGTTGTTAGCAGTGTCTCTGCGAGCAAAAAGACTCGCACACCAATTTTCCACAGTTATGTAAGAACTGAGCGCATGCCATGAATCCAAGCAAAGACACAGTGGATTTATCATTATAACTAGAGAGGTAAAGATACATCAATCATACAGGTGCATAAATGAAAGAGAATGCCTTTAAAAACAAACAAACAAAAAAAAAACTAACACAACTGTACTATGCAACTTTTTCCAACCAAGATGCGGCATAACCAGGGGCAGATCTACAGGCCTCAGAGTCTTGGCTCCCGAGCTGCCCCCCCCCAAACCTTTATTTGTTGAAAATCATACTTGTAAAAACTTTAAACTTTTGAATGCCCAAAAGCCTCTTACTAAATAAAAAAATATATATATATATTTTAACTTAAATCTTTGTCCCTGAAAAGCTCCCTGCATCAGAAACCGTTTCCTGCCTCCCGCTCTGTGTCCACGCGCTGTGCTGCGTCACAGGCTCATGTACGCGACAGTCTGCAGTCGGGAAGATTGAAGCCACTGAGCCAGCCAGGTAAAGCCAGTTTCAACAGGTGATGTTCTAAAGCACAAAGTTTGAGTAAAATTAAACTTATAATGACTAAAATGTCCACTAAAATAGACGGACAGTTGTGGTTCAGACAGTATGCTCAGTCGCGTTTGGTTTGTTAGAGCGTATTTACCTCATAACGTTAGATCAGTTAACACAAAAGCAGTTTATAAAGAGTTTAGAAATGCTTCGGGTTGCTGTTTCATGGGGTGAAGCTTGACTGATTGCTCTATTTGATTAATAATAGCAATGAGACCGCAGCACAATGAAACATTACATCCTTGCTGTAAGACTTGGAAAATAAATAAGCTACACAGAACAAGATGTCTAAATATAACTGCTTCTGTAACTCCTGTAAATGTGATAAATCATTTAATGTTTTTATAGTCTTCGTATAAGGATGCAACAAATTTGTTTTAAACTTTGATGCTTGGAATTTGCAGGCTGCAATGAAAAGGAAGGAAGTACACTTCCCTTTCATTGTGGCCTTTTCATTTAGACATTTCCAGTGAGGGATGAGAAGGAAAAGGAGATGACAAGAAGTGAGGAAAGAGGGATGATAGAGACACCAGGAAGTTCACAGATGCAGAAAGCCACTGAAAGCACAGCAGGGCAAGAAAGAACTGCGGATGATGAAAGTGACATCAGTGATGAAGAGGAAAAGGTTTCGGAGTCAGAGAGAGAGACAGACGGGGGGGAAGAGGCTGATGTTGTACACTGAAAAAAATGATACTTTGAACCAACCTAAAAAAATTAGTGTAATTTGTTACAGCTAAATATATTAGTTTTTCTTAAAGTACAATTTCGATTCAAAGTAACTCTTAATTTTGATTGAATAAGAATTAAAATATTAACTTATTACTGATAAATAAATTTACATTGAATCAAACCAAAAAAGCAATTTGAACTGAAGACAGAAGTCAATTTTTCCATCGATACAACTTTATTTTTTACATTGATACAACTTCATTTTTCACATCAATACAACATTTTTCACATCAATACAACTTCATTTTTCACATCAATACAACTTCATTTTTCAGATTGATACTACCTTATTTAAAACTATAAGTGCAAAGTACATTTATTCTTTGGACTTACTTAACTAAATTGCATGTAACAAAATTACAGCAATTTAATTAATTTTCTTCAACTTAATTTCTTACTTTGTACATACCTAATAGTTTTCAGTAAGTTCAAAGTACATTTATTCTTTGGACTTACTTAACTAAATTGCATGTAACAAAATTACAGCAATTTAATTAATTTTCTTCAACTTAATTTTTTACTTTATACATACCTAGTAGTTTTCAGTAAGTTCAAAGTACATTTATTCTTTGGACTTACTTAATTTAATTGCTGTAATTTTGTTACATGCAATTTAATTAAGTAAGTCCAAAGAATAAATGTACTTTGAACTTATTTAAAACTATTAGGTAGTATCAAAGTTTTTTTTCCCCAACTTAAAATTTTAAGTTCATCTAATAAAGTAGCATTTCTAATTATTTTTGAAGGTTGATTTCTAAAGTCTAAATCTAAAATGTAACTTAACAAAATGACATTTCTTCCCCTCACTTTTAATATTAGCAAAGACAAACATTCAATTTATGAAGAATATTCACTGAATGACTTTCATTCCCCCAACTTTCATATAATAGAGTTCCACAACGACTAAGCCAAAAAGGTCCATAAAAGTCCACAAAAACTTGTCAATATTCCTCCACACTGCTCATCCAATGTAATCCAAGTTTCCTGAGTTGGTAGCGTCCAGAATTTATTCGAAATTACATGATTTGGTATATTTCTAAAGCTTACCACGTCTAGCTTCCGCAAAGCGAGCCATTGCATGTTCACGACACTGCGGAAGCCGCGATGTTCAGCGCCTATTCTGCTGGTAATGCAAGCATAGAAGAAGAAATTCACTCTTTACATTAAGCTAAGAGCGAATGAGCTGTGGACAAACCGGAACACACACAAGAGGAGTTGGCCATTGATATAAATCAAAGAAAGAAAGAAAAAAAGAAAAAGAAAAAAAGAACGCGTAATCTCGTCTGCCACGGCTTCCATAGTGTCGTGAACTCGCAAGGGCGCACTTCGCAGCAGCTAGATGTTCTGCTGTGTAAGCTTTAAAAAACATACTAAATGATGTTGTTTCCAGTAAATTCTGGATGCTACCCACTCAGGACACGTGGATTACATTGGACGAGCAGTATGGAGGAATATTGACAAGTTTTTGTGGACTTTTTGGTTCAGTTGCTGTTTAACTCCATTATACAAAAGTTGGGGGAAAACGAAAACCTGTCCGATCTCCGGCAACATTTGAGATAATAAAAAGTGCTCCAGAGTCTTGCTCACCATGAGGGTGAGTAGAAGATGAATGCACATCATTCTATGGCTGTACTATTCCTTTAAGTTTCTAAAAAGTTAAAGCAGAACTCAGTAACTTCAGTTTGGGGATTTGTTTCAGGTCTATCAAGGAGAGAGTTGCAAGTGCCGCTTACAAGCCAGAGATACAGGATACGGGGGGGGTTATATCATGAATTATTCCATAAACACTTTGTTTAGCCCCACAGAGATTCTTAAAAGGCATTATTTGAGGTGAAAAAGTTACTGAGTTCTGAGTCCAATAAAATTCAGAAAGTTGGTTCAACATCATCACGAGCCAGTAACTGCTGGAATTTATCACTGTCAAGTCCATTTTCAAAGTTTCTGTTCTCACAAAGATGTTTCCATTAAAGAAAAAAACCTTGTGAACAAAGACAAAACCGAGAGTGGGAATTAAACTCTCAGAATAATGTTTTTCTTAAATCCAAAATCTACACAAAACACCATGCTTGTGAGAGTGATTCATGAAGAACTTCCACACCTTCAAAAATGATCTTGATGTCTTGGAGGCTGCAGAGTCCTCTTCTCTTCTGATGTCAGACACTGCCAATGTCCATTGCTGAATCTCCGTTTCACCATCATCTTCTGACCAACCTGTTAAAAGAAATTAATTACAAAGTCGCTCTACTAAAAGCAGTTTATGGTTCAAAACTGAATCCACACCACTCAAATCTGAAAACTTTAGTTCCTGGTGATAGAAGATGTGATGACTAGGTGTGGGCTGATTCACTAATAAAAAATAAAAGATGCATCATGATGCGACACGCGTTCAACCCCTATCGTTCATTCATAAATCCAAAGTGTTGATTACTATTCTTAACCATTAAATGACCGAAACACAATAACAAAGTGCAGCAGTGGCTGCGTTTACATGGAGACTTTTTTCCCTTTCGGAATGAAATTATTCTGATCGATGATTTCACGGCAGCTGTTTACATGGGAACTAATACATTCTGATCTGGCGTGTACATGCGCCAATATTTGTTCAGAATAATCCTGTCCGACATGCGCAGAATGATGTTACATCTTGTTATTTATTAAGACAGAGTAGGGCTGTGTTAAACGATTATTTTTTAAACGATTAATCTATCGATTATTTTTTCGATGCATGATTAATCTAACGATTCACTTTTTTAGTTCGATTCGACTCGATTCGATTATCGATTATCTCCTCATAAATTGACAGACAGCAATTTATATATGCTGATATAAATATCTAAAATGTAAAAAAAGAGCATGAATAAAAAGGCAGTGGGAGCAGCAGCCTGTCATGGAGTTTTTCATGAACCAACAGAATGTAAAATTTATGTTGAAAACACAGCAAACTGAAAAACAGGCTTTTAATTCTTTCATTTACATGAAAATAATAATTAAAAAGTCATTATTGAAATAATATGATCATGTATACTTGGAGGATTTAAGCTGAGACAGATATTATTTTCCAACAAAAGATAATGAAGATAAGTAAACATTCAGAGTTGAACATCTATATTAAACATGGGTCTAGATTCCAGAAAAAGTGCATTCTAATCTTTATTCTGTTAATGCTTAATACGGGTACCAATCACTTAAGAAATTAAATTAAAAATGCTTCATTTATCCCAGAAGTGACGACACAATACTATTACCAACAGATGAAACACTAACATGAGGTTGAGAACGTGACTTTAATTATATTCAGTCAGAGACGAGACAGCTCCCGGCATCCGCTGCAGTTCCACCCACGGCCAGCAGATGGAGCTCGTGCTTCATGCTGACCGTCTCAAACAGGCCTGACGTGTCTGAAGTCATGGCGTCCATCTCACGGAAGTCGCTCATGTCTCATTAGGCTTCGTAATCGCCATCCCTAATATATAGTTATACATTCGATAAACGAGTGTGGGCCTTCACTGCCTTACACTTTGGAAACTTGGAAGAGCCACTCGTGGAGATCGCGCCGCCATCTTTGTTTTAGTCTGAAGTCGCGTGGCGCCGCCATCTTTGTTTTGGTCTGACGACGCATCGGTACGCATATTTTGCGTCGACGTATTTTTTGCGTCGACGTGATCGGTTACGTCGACGAATCGTCCCAGCCCTAAGACAGAGGTTTACAAACAGCTAATCGTCACAGTCGTGGCTTCTGCAGGACTTTAATCAAGCAGCAGCTGATACTCAGGCACTCCTACTGGAAACAACCAAGAGAAAACGGCGTAGAGACAGAATGAGTAAAAAACAAACTCTGTTGCTGTCCAGGGAATTACGTTGTTCACAGCCATCTGTCAAAGTGAGAAAATGTCACTTGTAGCACGTTGACGTCTTGAAGCATGCGCAGTAAGAGCGCAACCTCACAACTTTCCGATTCAGCGTTTACATGACACCCCGTTCGGTTTGGGGAAAGGAATAGTCTACCCCTGTGAAACCAAATGAAAATTCATTCGGTTCGGCACTTCTCGTTCGGAAAGAGGCGTTTACATGGATCATTTTCATTCCGAAAGAGCTTTTAAACCGAAAGCGATCGGTATATTTGGGTCCATGAAAACCCAGCTACTGACCCAAATATACCGATTGCTTTTGATTTAAAAGCTCTTTCGGAATGAAAACAATCCATGTAAAACACCTCTTTCCAAATGAAAAGTGCTGAACTGAATAAAATTTTCATTCGGTTTCACGGGGCTAGACTATTCATTTCCCCAAATCGAATAAGGTATCATGTAAACGTTGAATCGAAACGTTGTGAGATTGCACTCTTACAGCGCATTCTTCGACGAGAAGTAAACATGCAACGAGTGACGTTTCTTTACTTTGACAGATGGCTGTGAACAACAGAATTCCCTGGACAGCAACAGATATTTTTTTTACTCAAACGCTGTCTCTACACCTTTTCTCTTGGTTGTCAGCAGCAGGAGCGCATGAGTATCAGCTGCTGCTGAATTAAAGTCCTCCAGAAACCACGACAACCATGACGATCAGTTTTTAGACCTCCATCTTCATTTTGGATAAATATAAATGCGTAAAATTAATGTAGCTTTATGAGCGGACATTAGAAGGACGACGAGTGGTTGGTCTCAAACAACCATTCTATTACTCAAAACCAGTTACTGTTGGCTGTAAGTAGGCTACACCAAAACAACAACGAACCTGTCCACTAGTCTCATGACTGCCCTTGTCATTTATACACCATCAGAGCAAAGAACCTTTTATTCTTCCTGGTCAGCTGTCAGCATGAGCGGCAGCTGCAGGAAGCGTTCATGGACAGTCTGAAATCGCAGAACTTTACCTTAAAAGGGGAACTTCTGTTTTTATTTTATCTAGACCTATTTTCTAGCATAAATGCGTTCATTTACTCACCCAGACAGTTTTGGTGCAACTTGAATTCCTTTGGGAGATATTTAGATCCACTCCAGATCAGCGTATGTCCAATATAATGGCAGTGATGGGGCAAACGCGTGCAGCCTCTAAATAATCATTATCCGCCACAAACTCCTTCATTTCACCAATGTTTTGTTACCAAACATTAGTCGGACCCCTGTGAGCTCGAAGTGGCTTTTTCATGGGGATTTGTCCTTATTTACAGACGTTTACTTGTTATGGTGTCGCATAATGATGACGTTTTCAAAGCCGGCGCTGTAAAAAGTTTGTAAATAAAGGACAAATCACCATGAAAAAGCTTCTTCGAGCTCACAGGGGTCCGACTAAAGTTTCATAACAAAACATTGGTGAAATGAAGGAGTTTGTGGCAAATAATGTCTTAATTAGAGGCTGGACGCGTTTGCCCCATCACTGCCATTATCAGACATACGCTGATCTGGAGTGGATCTAAATATCTCCCGAAGGAATTGAAGTTGCACCAAAAATGTCTGGGTGAGTAAATGAACATATTTCATGCTAGAAAATAGGTCCAGATTGAAAGAAAAAAAAAAAAAAAGAATTCCCCCTTTAAACATTAGGCTACTTGATCATGAACCTCATGAAGGTTGAGAACCACTGTCCGAGAGTGTCATACTTCTTGTATTAACAGGTGTATTTAAAGGCCTCCTTCCACTGAAAACCCGTTTAACTTGCTCCTTCTGAAATACGGAGGGTTTCCCCTTGTTTACTTACACATGCTGACATGCTAGCGTTGCGTTCCCCCCAGTCGGCTGTGCTTTCTCATCAGAGAAACAATACGAAGAAAAGAGCGAATCTGGAACAGCCTCGCACTTCTACATCACATTTCAAATAGCGTATCCCACGTGGGGTTTCTATCTGTCCACTGGAAGGCAGGTAACCCTCCACTACACACTAGAGGTGAAGACAGCACGACTGTAGCTTCGGAGTTGAGAAGCTAATTAGCTAACTGTTTGTTAGCATGGCGGAACAAACTTGTTTGTCGGCTCTATTTCCTGTCTGTAACAAAATAAGAGCGGAGGGCGGAGCTTCCTTCATACACTGATGGGAGGCAGCCAATCAGACGGAAATTCATGAGAAGGACCCGGAAAAGCTGCCGTTGGACCACAAGCCTCTCTTCTAGTATACAAATACAGCTGGATACAAAGATACCAGAAGGTTTTTTTTAAACAGAAACGATGCAGAATGCATTCAATAATAATGGAGAACACAGAAATATTAATGACATCACCATGGAAGTACAACTTTTAGCCTTAATTTTCATTCGCCAATTAAATAAATGTACCTGACGTGTTCAGCTCCCGGTCCTTGAGCAGGTGGGTTGCTCCGTCTGCGGCATCGGCACCAAGCACCAGTAGAATCTCCCCCTCGGTAGATAACACATTCAAATGTAACATGAAACACATTATCCTTGTTTTTCTACCAATACTTCACAAAAATGTAACCACTTCATAGAAACTATTAACGTGAACTTCACTTTCTGCACGTAATGGCCTTCAGTATGTATAAAAGAATTTCTAAAAGATATAACTAAAAACTGGTCACAATCAATGCTTTGGTATAAACAAAGATAAATGTTCCTTTTAAGACCCTTTTTATTTTGGCGTCTTAAACAAAGGCTGACAAAACAATTCATTGTGATTAATCACATTGTCAAAACAAGAGATTAATTTATTCTTTAGTACTGCTATATGCAGAAATTACATTAACTTGTTTTTTGTTTTTTTGTTTTTTTTACACAACTTAAAGGCTAAAATCAAGCCAGAAATCTGCGAGTTCTCCCGGACTCAAACCTGAATTTCAGCTTCACACAGTTGTGAAGTCAGCCTGTGAGGACTGTATCAGCAACATTCTGGACTAAACTGACACCGTCTGAAGGACTTTAAGGAGACATGTAAGGACGGGGTTTCAGTAGTCTAGTCTAGTGTTCTGAAGATAAATGCAGAACGGGCTTTATGCACAACTCCACTACTTCCTGTACTTAAGCCAGCTCCTTTGTCTCCTGTCTTTCATTATTGCATGATTTGATTGATCTAGGTGTGCCTGACCTCAGTAAGCTACAACTGGATTAATCAGTTTGTCCAGTAATGAAAGACAGGAGGGAAAGGAGCTGGCATAAATTCAGGAAGTAGTGGAGTTGTGCATAAAGCATATTCCTGGTGAGACACCTTTCATTTTAATTATGTTCTAGAAGTAGGGATGTATACCGAGTACCGGTATCGTTTGGTACCAGTTCCTAATCTTAACGATACCAGGGTACCGTTAAGATTCTGGACTAACGATACTCTTATTGATACTTTTTGTACATCTACCTAACCATCGAGTTATCATTACGCAGTCAAATAATCACAATGATGGACTAATACAGACACAATTCCCTTATTCTCCCAGCGGTCCTTCACCCACTTTTATGTCCAGGCTTCTTCAACATCATCTGAACAAATATTCTCCACCGCTGGATCTTGTAACATCTTGTAATGTCTTTATTATTTACTCTAAGTTATGTTATAGTATCAATAAGAGAATCGATAAATACCTGTATCGATAAGGAGTATCGATATTGGTATCGGTATTGATAAAATCATAACGATATACATCCCTATCTAGAAGTGATAAAAGTAATGTGATCAATCACGATTAATCTTTTTGACAGCTCTTAAAAAAAAAAAAAAAAGTCAAAACAAAATGAAAAAAAATCAGTAATCCTCAAAATTATTCATAACCTCCAATTGAAGAAGGGAGAAAAACAGCCGTCAGTGAAATAAGTTGAAATTGACAAAAATATTGATAAAATTCTATGAAGATGACATTGATTTTGAATTGTGGTTCAAAAGGAATATTACAAATGCACAAAAAACAAGTAAACAAGCAGGATGGGGCTCCAAAGCAAACATTTTGGTGGGCAACATTTTGAGGCAATCACTGCATCGGGTGTTTTCTCTAATGTTCAAAAATGCTTCCTACACCTGTTGACAGATATTTTAGTCCACTGTTTGTGGGAAAGGTGCTCTAATGTGTCTGGAACAGTTTTGTTTATTAGTTGTTGGTTTTTTTTTTTTTTTTTTTTTTAAATGATCATTTCCCACCACAATTCAAAAGCAATATTTTATTTCACTGAATAATTCTGAAAATGTTTTATTTATCATTAGTTTCTTTAATTTCTTATTTTAATTACTATTGTGAATCTAGATTTTTCTTTAATTGTAGAGTATGAATAATTTTGAGGATGACTGTATATATACACACACACAATGTGTGTGTGTATATATCTCTATATATGGACTATCTATATAGATGGATAAAGAGAGAGGACGAGTTTAGTTTAATGAAATGCTTTGCCATCTATACAGTAATGTATGTCACAAGTATGCATATTACTTAAAACAATAAAGTAGTTATTTAACATGCATTTCTATTTGGGGTTTATAAATCCTATTAAAACTTTAATTCACAACTTCATTATCTGACTTACCCAGTGACTTCATCAATATGGCTAAACTTGTGGCCTTTTCAGAGACACAGGAAACCTGATGACAAACAACAAGACCTTTATTTTTTTGGCATTGGAACCATATATTTAATCTCATATGTCTTTCAGATATCAGAAACTCTGAATATTACTGTCAGAGAAACAGTGTATACTTAAAACTACCAAAACAAGTTGACAGAGGTTCATACTCAACACAGACAGGAACTGCAGGGTGTAAATGCTCACATCCAGGCTGTGGAGCATGTTTGTGCCCGTTCATAACGTGTCAAGTGAGATACAGCAGTGCTTATTTCACAGTACTGGAAATATGGTTTCTGATATCAATATACTGTACTTTTCTTTCTACTCCAAAGGCTTCATGTCTTTTGCAGTAATGCAAATAACTAAAACAGCAATTTTCAATTGCAAAACAGAAAAAAGAAATTCAGTTTCTGTGCCTCGTTCAGCTTTGAGATCTGCTATCTGCCTGCATCTGTACAACTTCGTCCCCGTCAAACAACACATTCATATGCATGTCAGAAAATACTTATGTATTTAACGACTTTGTTCAAAAACGAAAATAATCGTTTTTCCCCGACAACTAAATGAACTTAACTTTGCACTTGTAATGGCGGCGGTAACGGAAGCGCTATCGAAGGAAAGTAAACCTTAAGCTGACGGCTGGGGGCACCAGTTCAAATATTTGTGTTATAACACGCCAAAGCCAATTCAACTATAAGTATTATCAAATGGCATTTTGATACGGGTTTGTTTGATACCTTACAAATCTGCCATTTTCAAAGCTAACGCTGTTTAAGCTAGCCAGAGACACATCCTTGCAAAATAGACGTAAGTCTGTAAAATAGCTTTTTTGTCCCATTAACATCCACAAATGCAAGTATATTACTTACCGTTTCAAGAAATGATAATGTAGGTCATCCTTTCCTTAAGAAAAATCGTGTTTCAGCCAACTTCAGGGAACGTCGCTGATGAGAACCGCGGCAATGCGACGTAATGGCGGCTGAATCGAAACTTAAAGGAGCTGTATCATGCTTTTCAAATGTTCCAAAAGTCAAATATAGGCATTTATAAGCTAGATATGTTCCCATCGTTACTATAGAAACTAATTTGGTGTTAAATATTAGTTTTTCGATGCATCTAATTTCCAACACGGAAGTAAGATGGCTGACTGTACTGAACCGCGGAGCTCTCGACCAATTGCAGCATGTTTTACGCCCATTTCATGACGTCGCCCCGGAAGAGACACTTATTCTGAAGGGTCACAGAATTGTCTGTAGCACCGGCACCGGCAGCTCCCATGTGGATGTTAGTAGTAAACATTGATGGATAATTACTCCGATCGACGGGATAAAACAGAGCAGCCTGTTATGGAGCTGTATGCGCTCGACCCAGAGTCTGATATGGAGTTTGAAGTATACGCAGTACCACAGAAGTACCACAGAGACCCCTGACAAGCAAGTAATTTAGCGAACAAATCATAGGCTAACAGTTAGCGCTGAGCTAAGCAGCACTCACATGGATCTTGTAAACATTGATGGATAATCGGACTCCGATCGACGGGATCAAACGGAGCAGCCTGTTATGGAGCTGTATGCGCTCGACCCAGAGTCTGATATGGAGTTTGAAGTACACGCTGTACCACAGAAGTACCACAGAGACCCCTGACAAGTAAGTAAATTAGCGAACAAATCATAGGCTAACAGTCAAAATTGAGCTGAGAGATTTGTTGACTTACCAGTGTTGTTGTCTGTCCATGCGCGTTTTTATAGTAGGAACTGCGTCAGGTTTCAGAAGTAATCCCAGAGAAAAAAACACTTTACTGCCCGAGATTCATGAAGTTGTCAGGAGTGAAGTTCACACACGAAGTTGAGTTTTTTTTCTGCTCCTGAAGTTAAAATCCAACCACTTCTGGCAAGTCGATTCATCCAGTACAACAAATACACTCCCACGCTGAACATAACCACGCTGAACGTAACTGCATTTTTCCCAACTTGCTGTCCTCTAGAGCTTAAAAAAAAAAAAAAAAGAGGAAGAAAATTCTCCTGAACTCTGGATCAAACGTCTGTTAGCTGATGGCTGCTTGTCTCTGAGGAAATCTTCCTGCAGGTGTTAGTTTCTTCCTCAGAGAGTGTGTATAGGATTCTCTGAGTTTCTGTTCAACAGAGGGCGTCTTGCTACGATACTGAGCGTGCGCATTTGGACTTTCGTGATTGGTGCCACGTTCATACGTAACGCGGTGGGTAGTCAGCCGTTTGCAGGGAGGTAGCGCTTGGTTTAAATATTCATGTAGATTACTCAAATATGCATGAATGAAGAAAAATAACGATTTAAATCATTTCTTGATGAGGAAATAACACACTGACATGCTGAAAAGCTCTTAAAAGTCCATTTTTCATGATAGGGCTCCTTTAACAGCACTGAGAAATGGGTGACGTCACATGGTCACGTGATATGAAACCATCGCTCTAAAGTAAATTTTTACTTCGGGATCAAGCGTTTCTATTAATTTTTTCCATGGGAAGTGATTTTTAATCTTGGGCAAAGTAAAATAAACAGTTTCAAAGCACAAATTCTGAGTTTCTATAATACCAGGGTAAAATTTCAATTTGACTTAATGACACGAATGATTCACTTTTATCAGTGTAGAAAAGGAAGGCACAGTATCAGTGAATCCACCTGTAGTCCAGCTAGACCACCTCGTATGTTGGCTTTTTATTCTTCATATAAATTAGTGCTGAGATATTAGATATTTCAGTGAAACGTTTTTTCAGTCAAATATATTGGCGTATTGAAAGTTAAATATTTCAACACACTAATGCTGCTGTAATTCTGTTTTTGGTTTGTAGTACTACCAGCAGCCGAGAGTAGTTGCTCTGTGTGATGGTAAAGAGTGAAGTCCTTGATCATCTACTTTCTTTGTCATATCTGTACTTTTTCACACCCCTGAGTGTCACAGTTTCAGAAATATTGGGAGCATAACTACACCTGACATGTTGTTCTAAAGAAATTACACTTGAAGAAAGCACTTGATTCCCCCTGATGGACTCAATTTGAATTTTAACTCTCTTTCAATTTGATATTCCTCCTACAACGGGCTTTATGCACAGCTCAACAACTTCCTGAACTTTAGCCAGCTTATTTGTTGACTGTCTTTCATTACTGGACAAACTGATTAATCCAGGTGTGTCTGACCGTTCCTGTCATGGTTCGCATACCTTTTTAATCAGTTTGTCCAGTCATGAAAGACAGAAAATAAAGGAGCTGGCTTGAGTTTAGGAAGTAGTGGAGTTGTCCATAAAGCCCATTTAGCTGCAAAACAATGTTTCTTCACTTGTCAGTCTGCTATATGTTGCTAAACAGAACAAACAGTGGAATCTGTCAAAGAATACATAAACCACCAAACACAACAGTGAATATGAACAAGTTGCAAAGCAAAACAAGAGGTGCTTTTCTTTATTCCTGCTTGGACCTCTTGCCTCTCCTTAGAGGAAGAGGAAGGGGAAGGGACAACTAAAGATAAGACGACTGTCTTTTACTGGCTGAAGTGAGCGCACAGTAAAAGGTAGGATGCAACATGGATGCTAGTTCAGCCGTCAACAGGGAAAATTGCTAAAAGTTCTGTAGTGGGCCTTTAAATTGCTCAGCTTTTATATTAAATATGGAGTTACATGAACATTTTTCTATCAGGTGATATAACTTCAAGTACTAAGAAAGCAATCATATTTAAAAAAAAATGTTTAAAAATGGACAACACTTATGAGGAAAACAGAAGTTTTAAATATGAATTTATAAAAGGCAGCTACATGTACAGACTTCTGTCACTTTTGACTGTGAGATTGACATTTTGATGGAAGAGGGGAAGGTGAATACTTCCATTTTCTGCAACACCGCCTCACGTTACTAAAAACCACACACAGCTCATTTCAGTGCGAGCACCAGCAGGACTTAATCAAAAACTGTGACCAGGGTTGCAGCAGAGAACAGTGAAGATACTTCTGCAGCTACAGCTGCTGGTAATCTATTATACTGAAGATTTATGGTGTTAAATAGAGAGATGAAGTACATCTTTTTAAACTTTTATTAATGGGCTGTAGTACTGTATTTGTTTTTACTGTAGGTGAAGCAGCATCTGTATTATTTACAATATTTTCCCGTCATTGTAAATTTCTAAATGATTACAATAATAATTTTGCCTAAACTTAATGCTTCATAAAGTACTCTCAGCTGACGTTTTTGTTAGAATGTTCTCTATGGTCCATCAGGAGGTGATAGTTTTATGTGAACTTGTTTGGTTTAGTCACTGTTCATGCAGACGTTTTGCTCTTTTGAGCAGTTTTCAGAGGTGGTAAGTAAGTTCAGGATTTGACCTTTACGTAGCACAGGATGTATAAGTCATTGGAGGTCTTAACACTCTTAAAACAAACTGACTAGGTGACACTGGCATACGAGCAAATTAATGGGGTGGATAGCTGCCTGTGCATGTAACTGCCTGGCTCACAAAGGTTAATAGCCCTCTTTAGAGCTGACAGAGGAGAAACCCCAGCGGTGGGGCTGTAACTCTACCTTCAGTCTGTTCATGTTTTTATTTTCTGTTTTTTTTTTCCTTTTAAATCCTTGAAACTTTGACAAAAGAATAAACTGAATCCATTGTTCAAATTTGATCCTGAACACAGAAATTCACTCTTATAAACGGAAATTAAATCAACCTCCAAAAATCAGTTTTTGTGTTTTGGTGCAAGGGGTTAAACTGTGGAATAGTGGAATAGGAGAGGAACTGAAGAAATGTCCAAGTATCCATCTTTTTAGAAAGAGATTCAGAGAAATTATTTTTGGAAGATATAGGAAAATAAGAGGGGGGAATATTTTGCATTTAAATGGGCTGTATGCACGACTCCACTACTTCCTGAGCTTATGGCTGCTTTGTTTCCTGTCTTTCATTACTGGATGAACTGATTAGTCCAGGTGTGTCTGATCTCAGTAACTGGCCAGACACACCTGGATTAATCAGTTCGTCCAGTTATGAAAGACAGGAAACAAAGAAGCTACCTTAAGTTGTAATATTCACTTAGTACCACAATTTAAAGATAAAGATAAAGATACTTTATTGATCCCCGAGGGAGTTTTCCACTGATTTTCCAACAACCAGGAATACAACAGTCCTTCCAGATTTGTTCCATGTTGTTAAGAAATAAAGTCTGATTGTCATCTGTTCTAATTACACATGTACAGAAACGCCACCGTGGCAATGGCGGACGGTCTAGTTGTGACGTTCGGCCGGATTAGTCTAAAGAACAGGACCGTTTTTCTCCTCACCTCTCTCTGCTATTTCTAACTCCATCTGATTTTGTTCGTCTTCTCTGTATTCTGGTTTATAAAGGTATCCCTTTGGTGTTGTGTGAAACGAAATATCATCATCATCATCACTTGTGCCGTAGTCAGACACGATATATAGCTTGCTCCACAGTAGACAGTGACAGACGATAGAAACAGCGGCTAGAAACGCAGCAGCAGTTGTCAGGCAGCAGCGCATGAGCGATTGTGGGGTCCTAATTTTTGTGGGTAAGTGATTTTATGGTTCAGTATTATCCCCCTATCGAACCCATATTGATTTGTGAAGCGAAACACATACTTTCATGACCCTATAGCCGGAACTATTTGTTTTAACACTGAAAACCGGACAAATCTCAGCTCACGAGACAAAGTTGCAGCCTGGTTAATGTTGATGTACTAACATTGCTGGTGAGGAAATCATGCAGCTTCATGTCAAAATATCTGAACTATCCCTTTAAATTTATGAAAGTATTGTCTAAAAGGAAGTTGGAATCAAAAAATGTTTGGAAATTAGAAATACTTTAAGAGAGGAAGTGGTAATTAATAAGTTTTAAACTTCATCCCATTACTTGTCAAGCAACTGTGAACTTTTATGTTTGACGTCTATAAGTTGTGCATTTTGTTTATTTCTGTATGCTCAAAATGCTCAAAATAAACCAAACTGAAAGTGAAACTAGTGTTGTAGTCAAGACCACACCAACCGAGACCAAGACATTTCCGAGACCAGGGAGTACCGAGACCAAGACAAGGTCAAGACATTTAGAGGTCGAAACCGAGACAAGACCAAGACTTTCACAGACCGAGACCGAGACGAGACCAAGACCTTTACGGACCGAGACCAAACCGAGACCAAGGACACAAATATCAAAGAAAAATCATAACAAAACATCAAAATGTGAGGGTTTTTTAAAGTTAACTTTTAAACAAATATGACAACAAAAATTAATCGTTGTTCTGTTGTTTTGAAAGCAGCACTATGAATTAAATAAACTATAAACTCATAAATTTTGGCAAACATCAATTTTAACTATTGCCAAGTTGGGAGAAATCTCTTCTTATTTTCTGTCATTTGGTCTCTTTTTAATCTCAGTGTCTGTTTGACAACAGTATAAGTAGCCTACTCCAATATGTAGGCCTATATAAGTTCTGCATATCATCTGAAATTTCTGTAGTGTCATCATCATCATCATCATCATCATCATCATACTCACAATGTTGAAAAGTTTTACAAAGAACTATTTTGTTTAGTAATGAGACAGTTTGCACAAACATGAAATGATTTAATCACTACTAAAAAAAAGTTTATAATCAAACAAAATTCAGATTCACAACGAACCTGAAGTAAACACGCACGCTGCATGAGGTGAGAACCATGTAGACTCAATCACAAATGCGCAAACAGGGAGTTTGTTCAGTAAATAAAAAACTCTACATTAACCTGGAGACAATAATGACCCTGCTAAGCATCACTGTTGCAGGTAAGATGTTTTTAATGATCTTTGATGTGAAATAATTACTCTGCATACCTGAAGTCTGAAAAAATAACGGGGATTTGCTGTGTGGATGATCGATCTCTGATCAGTGACTGAACAGCTGATGATGCGCTGCATTGCGCCTTGGCAGGCGGAAGAAGTAGTTCAAACCTATTTGTACGATTTAGTTTGTTTTCACGGTGTTCATCGGTGATAATAAATGTGAAATCAGATTTAGCTTGAGAATCAGGTCTATAATACAGGTGGTTGTTCGGGGAAGAATCACTATTTCAGTATCAATCCGCACAGAAATCGTCTTTTCGGGTAAATGCTTTTGAGCTTCATGGTTTTTTGATTAATTTTATTATAAATACTGAGGTCCTGGTGCAGACCTCGGTATGCTATGGTACGGCAATGGTAGCTACAGTCATGCTTACAAGTTCACACAGCCGCTCTCCTCCTGTCGGCTCGCGCATCTCTGCAGGTGTGCGCAGGAGGCGCTTGGTCACAGTGCAGCTGCAGGGAGACGTAACACTACCGATGCTTTTAAGTTGTCATTCGTTGTTTTTAAGAGGCTCCTTTTCCACTCTTATCAGCAGCTAAGTAATGGACAAAAAGCCGATCAGCAGTGGTCTCGGCCGGTCTCGTTCAAAAATCCCGAGACCGAGACAAGACCGAGACAAAATGCTGTCGATACCAAGACGAGACCGAGAACCTAAAAAAATGGTCTCGAGACCGGTCTCGAGACCAAGACCGATCTCGAGTACTACAACACTAAGTGAAACCTGATGGTGGAGTCATACAGTTTAAAGCTGAACAGTTTTTCTTTCACTTTTTCTTATCTCCAACATTGTTTTATTTGACTGATTGAAATAAATCCAAAAAGAAATGCTTTAAATGATAAACTTTGTGTAATTTTGAACTTTTGATGAAACTACAACGTTCATGTCATAACCTGGTTTACTACACTTACAAGCAGGTGGGTTTCATTTACAATTTGACTGCCTTTGACAGAGTGCTATGATGGAAAAGACAGCCAAGAAGCATTTTTTCTGTCTTTCAAAAACACTCCTTTTTCTTTCACAATATTTTTTTTCCTTTCCTCTTCTCTCCATTGCTCCCCTGAGCTCCTCTCCCTCGATGATGGGTAGAACAGCTGAAGGCTGTGTGTATTTTCACTGTGGTTTAGATTTATCTAGGGAGTAGTGGTTAGGCTGGAGGAGAAGGGAAGACGTGGGAGGAGGGTGTTTAGAGTGTGCAGAGGTTCAGCAGGAAATATGAGGGGAGGGAAGGACAAAGAGTTTAAAACAGACAAATAGGGAAGTAGGCGAGTTAGGCATTAAAGCACACATTTTTCACATTACATACCATCTGTATGCTAATGAAGAGATAAAGTGCTGCCCCTTGTTTTCATCCTCCAGCCTTTTTTCCTGCAGTTTTATTGATTCTTGTAAAAAAAAAAAAAATGATAAGAAGAATGAAGCACATAGACACGAGTCCAGTGATTAATCCTTTTAACTGCTTTTTCCTCTTCTAAAAGTTTATGGTTAGAAATTAAGTCAACATTAAACAAGTTGAAGAATGAGGCAGTTGTATTTTTCAGTAATAACCGGCAAAGCCGCTTGTAAATCTTGGACTTGGCCTCAGATGAAAAGTCCAAGATATATGGTACGTGTTGATAGTGTTGGAAATATATATTCACTAGAAATTGGCTGTCAAATTTTACAAGCCAGTCCAGCATAAATATACCTCTTTATTTTGCGAGAGAAATTTACAGAACATTAGTCACCTCTTCAGAAAGTCTTATAAAAATCATCTACTTCTAGTGACAATAAAATGGTATTCTTTAACAGAAGAAAAAAAAAAAAACCCTTCCAAGATCAATATCTGGAAACCACTGGACAGCCTGGGAGTCCCTCCTGTGCAGTTTGACCTGTTCAGCTGGAGGTGAGTGAACTTCAAGATTTTCCACCAACAGAGAAACCAAATTCCTCCTCTCCTCCATGAAAGAGAAGACAAGAGTCAACACTGGTTTGGCTTTCCTGAGATATGAGCTGCTAAAGGTCAGTGAGGAAAGTTTTGGTTCCATTTATTTTGGCCCGAGACGCTGGTGCTTTA
Source organism: Atherinomorus stipes (assembly GCA_023101725.1). Lineage (NCBI taxonomy): Eukaryota > Metazoa > Chordata > Actinopteri > Atheriniformes > Atherinidae > Atherinomorus > Atherinomorus stipes. The sequence continues at coordinate 427,643 of JALJCO010009074.1, forward strand.
AGTGAGAGCCATTGATTCTGAATGTTGGACATATGCTCCTCTCAGGGAAATCTGACCCTCATCAGCATCAGCGACACGTCAAGAACTTGACAAGAATGTGATGCTCGGGTTCAAAGTGTTCTGCTTGTGAAACAGAAGTCCAGCAGTATCCATGCTTAAAACAGGTTCTGCTTTTTCTTCTTTTTTTGCTTGATTTTTAAGTATTAGCATACGTATGCAACAGGCTCAGTTTTTCCCTACAGAAAGTACTGGTGAATGTGACACAAGCAATCTTTTCATATAATCATAACTTCTTGTTACTTGGTATCTTAATGCCGTTGTTTTAAAGGTACAGTGTGTAATAAAATCAAAGGTCAATGGCAGAAAAATTTAATATATTATTTGAAACTGTGTTTCTTATGATGTGTAACTGCTTTACTAAAATAGCTGTCATATGTTGATTTTCTTAGAATGAGTCATTTATAACTGCTTACTGGGGGTCCACATTGAGGCTGCCATATTTGTGCCACCATTTTTACTACAGTGTCCCTAAATGGACAAAAAAAAAAATGTGTGTTAAGTGAGAACCCTCTGAACTCTAAACTGCTGTACCAGCTTTGTTTAATGGGAGTTAGAGCACTGTTTGGGATGAGTAATGCCTTAAAAGACATTAAAAGTAGTTACCCGTATACAGTCATAGTTACACCTGAAACCTCTGGACCCACTCACAGATGAAAGCATCTTTATGTCCGGGAGAATTTTGGCCACTGGTGGCTACCGTACATTTACAACAGTACTTGGCATATGAAGTCATTACTGTACCCAGTTGTACTACTAGATGTCAGTAATCCTTACACACTGTACATTAATGCTGGTATATGATTTTCCATTGCTTCTTCTCGTACTTACTTACTTAGTCACTTCTTTTAGTAGCTTACAAATAAAAAAAATATTTTGATAGCCATTTTGAGCTCTTGTTATGGGGAGTGTTGACCCCAGACAAAAATCCCCCAAATGGCTCAGCTTTATCAACAAAACAAGGTGTTCACTTGTTCTCCATGAAATGGCACAGCATGTATCAATATATTTCAAGTTTACTGGAGATTAGGTGTCTCATTTTCCAGCTTTGATGTCTCAGGATAAAACAGAGTAGCCTACCAACTGAATTGCAGTCAACCTACATTTTGATATGTGTACTTCTGACATCAATCAGTGAGTTAAATGAAGCGGGGTGGCAGAATTTGTTTGAGAATCTAAAACTGTTTTTGTGAGATCATTTCTGAGGATCAGCTATAAAGCGACAGCTGAGAAATCACAGTAAATCATAACAACTCCAGCCGTACTAAAGGACACGGATTACTCATCAAAAGAAATGTACTGGGGTGTGAGCACCACAGGAAAAAAAGAAAGAAAGCTGAAGGAAGTAAATTAACCTTCTTTTGTACAAGTATTGATTGTGCCTTTTTTTTTAAAAAAATCCTATTTTTGATACAAGATAAATTGAACGAGGATCAACATCAGACTGACTTTTGGGCTGAAAATAGCTCAGAAAAGAGACAGAATGCAAGACGGATGCTGAATTACTGTAACCTTTGTTAGGAGTAAAAATCTACTAAAGGTCAGCAGTGAGCTTTAAAATCAAAGACAATAGTAATCATTCTTTTTTTTTTTCCTTTGTTCCGATTGCTGTATTTTTTCTTTATTTATTTAACCTTTTTAATACGGGCAAGTCCCAGTGAGACCTTTGCAAGGGAAACTTGTTTATCTAACATACATAACTTTAGATGGTGGAAAGAAAGAACCCAAAGAGAAGATGAAAACTTTACCCAGAAGACCACTGTTCAAACCTTTACCTTCATATATATATATATATATATATATTATATATATATATATATATATATACTGTACAGCCATGGAAAAAATTACAGTAAGAGACCAACTTTGTCATCAAAAATAATGGTTATGCAATCGCGTACCAACTTTGCTGTGACTAAAAGAGACAGAAAAGAAAACATAGAACGCATAAAAGCACCGTTTTTGGCAGTACAATGCCATAGCTATTCATGTAAGAACTTAATAACCAAAATCACTTATCCAAAAAAGCATGGAAAATGGCTAAATATCAGTTCTTAAAATAAACTCTTATGAGCTTCTTCCTTTTTTTATGAGCTTCTTCCTTTTTATACGAGGGTGGTATGTATACCACCCTCGTTTTTTCATATTAATTGGCCATTTTAATGCGTGGTACTGCTAAAAGTACATTTGTCTGACAAACATATAACAAAAAAAAAAAAGAAAAAAAGATATATATATATATATATATATATATATAGGGGTGCAACAATACAAGAAATTCACGGTACTTTTGGGTCACGGATCGATATTTTTTTTATGCCATTTTAACCGTTGTGCTCTTGTCCACAACAGCTTTCTATCAAGGTCATATTCAACATGAACACCAAATTTGTTCCAACACTAGAGACTGCTGATCTGACAGTTGTGCAGAAAACCATCATTGAGTCCCTGCACAAGGTGGGAAAGATACCAAAAGTGACAGCAAAAGAAACTGGTTGTTCTCTGAGTGCTGTCTCAAAGCACATTAATGGACAGTTAAGTAAAAGGAAGAAGTGTGGAAGAAAACGATGTACAAGCCGGAGGGCTGACAGCAGCCTGGAGAAGATGGTCAGGAAAGGGCCTTTCAAAAGTGTGGAGGACTTCATAAGGAATGGACCTGTGAGTTTTATTAAGTCCAGCATAAATGCAGCCGTCTACCAGGACATTTTGGAGCACTTCATGCTTGCTTCAGCAGACCAGCTGTATGAGGATGCAGACTTCATCTTCCAGCAAGACTTGGCACCTGCCCACATTGCCAAAAGTAAAAAATCTTGGTTCAACAACCATGCTTGATTGGCCCGCAAACTCACCTGACTTGAACCCCATTGAAAACATGTGGGGCATTGTCAAGAGAAAGCTGAACGGGAAGAGACCAAACAATAAAGAAGAGCTAAAGGCTGTGATGGAAGCATGTTTGTCTTCCATAACACCTGAGATATGCCAGAAACTGGTAGCATCCATGCCACACCAGGTTAAGGCAGTCATTCAATCAAAAGGGGCCCCAACCAAGTACTAAGTACAGATGCAAGATTTTACTGTAGGAGGCCTGACTTTTTTGTATTTAAAGTCTTTTTAAAAATTATTTCATGCAGTATTCTAATATTTTGAGTTTTAGAATTTGAGGTTTTCTTAAGCTGCAAGTTCTAATCAGCAACATCCACACAAATAAAAACTTGACAAACTATTCTAAAAAAAGGTGTGATAAGGATTTTAGTATGTAGGATGTTTTTTTGATATTGGATTACAGGATGGTAATCAGCTAAGCAATAGAAGAGGAACTTAAGTCAGAAAAAGACATAAAAGAAGAGGGATAAATATTGCAAAGAAAGGAGAGAACAAATAGGAAACATAAATGAATAAATAGATGACTGAGGAAGGTGAAGATGGACCAAGGCACCAACTTAAAAAATATAAAAAAGGAAGAATATGGAATTGGAATGGGGTTAAAATGACCCGAAAAACTAGAGCATGCAAAATTTGATAAAGGCACATTCTAGTCAGACAGCATGACTGCAAAATGGAAAGAACTAAATAATGCAAAACAGGGTTTTGACACAAGAATGACAAGAAATGACAGAAAGAAAGAAGAGAATAAAACTCTACTGAAGAGCAGATGATGGAATAAAAGTGATAGGTGTAGAGGTATAGAGATGGAGAATGAGTGATGGAGGGGCGATGTGTCACTTGCAGTATGAGTTCAGCAAGATATGAGTAGTCAGGTAAGGAATAGAGGATAGAATTGGCCATTGCTCTGGTATATTATAGAGTATTTCTTTTTTCTCTTTTTTTCATTTGAAATTTTTATTGTTTGTTTCACAAAATAAAGTAAAATAAAGAAAATGAAAAAAAAATAACATTAATGCAAGATGATAAAAAGGAAGCATTATATTCTGCTTACTGCACATTGAATAAACTAGACAAGCAGCAAAGGCAAAGACAACTAAATTAAGAAAAAAATATAGATAATACTAATTAAATTAGTAACAACAGAGTGTGTTTTCAGACATGATAAACTAGATGTAGCTATGTTGGAATGTGAAGGTAAGCTTTGGAGCTAGCAGGGTAAAATCTGTCGAATTGGTTTAGTACATGAAAAACAAAAAGATGACAAAACATGAAGTTAAGTGCACAGTCACGAATTATGTTGAAATGTTAGATGGGAATTTCCTGAATAAAAAGCATAATAAATTCCCATAACTGTTGTTCCTCATTATAAAGTTCAGATAAATGGGATTATACAGTATTTCTAGTTTGAATAGGATTTATTTAATTTAGAATAAGATTATAACTAGTTCTGTTTGCACAAGTTTTTCATGGGATAACCCCAACTTGTAACAGGTCACCTAATGAACTAGAGAGCAAGAACTTTCTAGTTTAGCCTCCATAGTGTAAGCACCCATCTATCAGATAAGGTTGTCTACAACTTGTTTTTTGGATTCTGCATTTTTTGGTTGCCTTAATTCATACCGTACGAGGAATTACAGTCGTTCACAAAGATTCTTCACATAGATTTTTTTTCAGCGGGGCAACTGTTGACATCACTGAACATTGACATTATTATGTCGTAAGAAGGGAGAAATTGCTTTAAAGCAGGAATCACCAACTCCAGACCTCTTGGGTCCGTGTACGTTCAGGCAATTCGTTTTTTGGGTTAAAATCAAAAAGGAAAAAACGGAATTTCTTTCCGTTTTTTCATTTACAAATCAAAAACGGAAAACGGAAAAACGGAGCCGATTTTCGTTTTCTGTTACCAGAATACAAAAACGAAAAACGAGAAAACCAAATGAAAAAAACAGCCCGTTTGTGGATTTTGGTAATTCCTTTTCTCATTTTCCCTTCAGAATCGAAAAGACGGTGATACCTAAACAGGTGGCCCGGAAGTCAGAGTAAATCTTTCATAATAAAAGCCTATATAAACGTGTAACGTCGCCCTGCAGTGGTGCATATAAAAGCTATCTTCTTTCTGGCAGACAGTGTTCCCAGGGCATGAAAAAAATATTATGGAAATAAAAGCCTGGTGGACTACAACTTCTGGGATCAAACTTCTGTAAACTGCTAAATAACTGCAGGAATTTATCGGTAAGTACTGTCATATTACATGATGGACGAGTCAATAAAATAATATTGAACTTAAAACGCTCACTTTTATTTGTTTATTCAGATCATTCATTCATTCATTCATTCATTCATTCATTCATTCATTCATTCATTCATTCATTTAATTTCATCGAGAAGGGTTTAGCTGGCGGAGATTAGGCTACCCTGCGCAAGTGCAGTGTACCTAAACCTCGCATCAGGGACGCACATCCATGTTGCTATTCTAGCAGCTATTCATAATAACTTATCCATAATTCTCCCATGTTGAAACTTTTACTGAAAAAGTGAAATAACAGGGTTGAAAGTATTTATACTCCATTACCATGCTGCTTCGTCATTTCTATGAAGAGCACAGTGTTGTGTTGTTTTCTCGAGATAACAAGATTATTAAGGTGCTCAAAAGTCTGTGTTTAGTGATACAGCTGATTGATTGATCAAAATAGACCGGAAGCCGGGAGAGATGAATTCATGGATATGTGTGAGATTCTATGAAAGAGTGTGAACACTTCGCTATTTCGGCATTTGTGAGACGTAAAATCCGATGTATTGATCAGTGATGGACGGTCCTCATCTGCCATCAGCTGGCATCCGAACAAGAGATGCCAGCTGATGGCAGATCGAGGAACATAGATAGGAGGAGGTAGGTAGATAGACTTTTCGTTGCACTTATCTAAATAAGGTTATTAAGTATTGCACAGCATAAAATAGCCTACTGATACAAAAAGATATTTTTTAAAAAACGACTATAACGAAGAAATAAATAGGCTAATAATAAATACAAAGCAAGTTCAGGTAAAAAAAAAAATTAACATCAACAAATTAACATCAACAACAGCAAGAGACAGCTGCATTTAGTCACTTAAAATAAGGGCCTGCCAGTAGAGTTTAATTATAAAGCAATTGGCTTTAAAGAAATGGCAGCAATTTTATCTAATGCCTTCTGGCAACGAGTTTCAACGCTCAGGGGCTCTGAGGGTAAAGCTGAAGAGAGAAAGATACATGTAAACATACTTACAAGTTGTTTTTTGAAAAGGACACATTTAAAATTAAAATATAGGCTACAAGTGATGGTTTGGGATTTCATTTCTTGAGCTGTAGTTACTTTTTTATGCCACCAGAGGGAGTATCTCTTGAAGTGAGCGCTACTTGTGGTAACTTTAACTCCCCATCAATGGTTTCCCAGATGCAGTTAAGAAGTATGTTTGTGAGGATTTGGGATTTATTTATTTGTTTTTTTTGTTTGTTTGTTTGTTTTTTAGCTGTATAGGCTACTAGTTTGCACCACCAGAGGGATTATCCCTTGATACAGGTAGTTGTGGTAACTTCAGTTCCCCATTATTGTCAATGTTGTCTGAGCCTACATAGTTAAATACTTTTACATTTAAACTGTAAAAGTTTAAATGTAAACTTCTACAGTTTACATTTGGATAGGAAGCACGGGCAGTATTTAGGCCTACATAATAGGCTGTAAAATAATAATTATTTAAATAAATCATTGCGGGTGTTTGCGGGCTGCGGGTTTGACCATATTGGCGTTGGAAGCTGCGCGTTTAAGTTAAGTTACTTAAACTTGCTTTTCAGACTGTTGGCTTGATGCCAGCCTGGAGACCAGCTAACACACCGCAAGCTGAGAGAGGATGAGTGACGGTGGTCGCACCTGTATGATGCTTATTCTGATCATCCAGTTTTTTTCTGTGGTGGTGTGTGTGGTTTGGTTCTGATCGGGAGGAGTGGAACAGTGCGCAGAGGGGGCGCAGTTTAAGTCTAATTAACCTGCTAACTGAGAGTCCAGCTCCAGCTTTCCGGGAATAACCAGAAAAATGTGTTAAATAACGTTGGTTGAACAAATACTAGGATTGTTTTCTTACAAATATGAGGGCTGCAGTTCTTTTGCACTTCGTGAAACATGGTTTACACAGCAAAAGTCAAAGCTTGCAAGTGGTCCCCTCCAACCGCCACACAGGCCCGGATTTAGACAGCCCCACTAGGAGGTGCAGGTAGCATATAAGGGGGGGCAAGGGCAGCGGAGCCAGAAAATTTTGGAGGTGTCAAATCCCCCAAACCCCTAAAATGCATAGAAAACTATACTAACTAACTAACTATGCTATCATCATGTCAGTACAAGTACATCTATCCACATCTCTGTCTCTCTCTGATCCATTTGATTGGTCTTATTAGGTTTTATGTTATTTGCTCTTCCTGACACTAACCTCTGCATTTACTTGGGACCAGCACAAAAAGGACACTGGCTTGTGTCAGATAGATAGATCGATCGATCGATCGATCCTCAATCTATCTATCTATCTATCTATCTATCTATCTATCTATCTATCTATCTATCTATATCTCCATTTATTTTTCTGTCATTTTTATGTCTTTAGTTCTTTACACAGTGTGGCTCATATCATTCATTATAAGATCAGCCGTCTGCTTGCAAAAGTCCTAACAAATGCGTAGCCTACATATCTAGGTCTGTTGTGTCCTGTTGAGGCTGCATTTATCTTTTGTGTGTGTGTGTGTGTGTGTGTTGTTTTTTTTTTTTTACTTTTTAAATCCATCTATCTATCTGTCCTTTTTATTTCTATCTTTTTTGTGTATTTTTTGTCATTTTTATTTCTTCAGTTCTTTTCACAGCATGGCTCGTATCAGTCATTATAACATCAGTCGTCTGCTTTTCTGTGTTAAAGTCCTAACAAATGCGTCCATATTCACAGCCTTGTGAACCAGAATAACTTGATTTTTCTCACATGTAGCATTGTGCGGTGGAAGAGGGAAGAACATGAGACAAAGAGGAGAAAGAGCTCTCACATTAGAAAGGTTAGAATTTGTGCTGAGTCACTATGGAGGAGCAGTAATAGTTGCTCTGCTGCTGCTAATGCCGCAGTTCTGCTACCGGCAGCTTCGCTGTGCTAGCTTTAGCTTTAGCAACCAGAAATCTGCGCATAGTGACTCGACTGTTCAAATTACAACAGAGAGAGCGATAAGAGAGACATAGAGAGAACGAGAACACGTTGAGAGAAAGAGAAACCAAATAAATTCGTGACAGAGGGTAGAAGAAACCTCAAAACAGTGGCTGAGCTAACGGCAGCATGTCTGTGTGCTGGACTGTGACTGTGAGAGAGACGCAGAGCTCAGGCTAACCAGTAACCTGATTTACATCATCTGGGTGCGTTCAAAAGTACACGCGGGGCGTTCCCTTTCCTCACGCACTCCATCTGAGTAAGGCGACAGTTATAGGTGATTTCGTTGGTTAGAGAATAATAGGAGCCAATCACTAATCGCGGGTGGGACTTTTGAAGGATGGGCGGATGTTGCCTTTTATCCGGAGGTTTTCTTTGCACATTCGACAAAAGTCGTTCACAGACTGTACACCGCTCGTACTAGCTGTCGCCGCCGCCGCCATGTTGTTTGACTGAAGCTTTTTGAGCTTGATAACATGTTTTGATAACTCGATCCTCTATGCGTGGTGGCTCTGGTGTCGCCTGAGTTGCGTACGGGTTGCGTATTCGGTTCAACGTGAGTGGCTGAAGTAGCGTGTCAGTCAAGATGACGGAAGATTCTATCCAATCACATGCAAGAGTTTTAGAAAAAAAAGCTAATTTGAAATGACATCGGGTTAACTCCTCCCCAGATGGTATTGCAAATACCAGGTGGCGGGAGTCAGGTTAGCTGACCAGAGGAAAGTGAAGCGACTGGCCCGGACTGGACACACCCTTCCTATGTACCTACCATAGCTACCGATCAGTAGCTACTTTGATTGAGGGAGGGAGAGAAAGAGCAGAATGCGCTCTGACCATTTTCCTTGAAATAATTTTTCAATTTCGGATTTTTGCATGCCATCATGTTTGCCCATGCCTATATCCGGCCTCAAAGCAGGCGCCACCAGCCAACCAATGGTGCGGAGTGAGTTAGGCAGCTGTTTTTAATCTGCTAGGCTCCAAGTTACAGTTTTAATAAAAACACGCGTGGATAAACGGTAATAAGTATATATAATCAATCAACTTTTATTTGTATAGCCCTTTACAATAACCAGAATAATAAATAATACATGCTAAAAGCACACAAAAGTAATGGGTCCAAGTCCTATACTGCTGTCCAAACCGTGAAACCGTGATGCAGAGCCGACAGGGAGGAGAGATTCTCATGGATGAGAAACGTGGGCCAAAACTTAACCCTATAGGGACACACTGCACGCGGAAGCGCGCCCAAGTGTATCTATCTGCGGCTTGCAACCCAGTGGGCGTGTCCTATAGTAGGCGTGCCCTACAGTGGGCATGTCCTATGGTGGGCGTGTCGCATTGTGGGTGGGTCTGGTTAGGTTTAGGGGAAGGGTCAGGCATAGACATCGATAGCCAGATTGCGGGTTGAGACGTGCCGACAGAGCGGCACTTGGGTCAGACAGGCTGCCGTAGAGTGAATGCGGCCTGTTGAGGAAAGTGGTATTTTATGTTAGACCTGTTACCAGTGAATTTTAGCGATTTAGATAAATGGACTGACTGAAAATGCCATCCTTTCTGGTGACAGGACTATTTGACTGAATTAAAGGATTGATAACTTATATAGCATTTTGTTTATGTATTGACAGGGAAACCTGCAAGCATCTCCACTTTTGGGTGGTCTGACCAAGATGGCCGCCCGATAGGCACGCAGCCTAGCGGCAGAGCGTCAATGGGGTGTACGTATATGATGTCTATGGGGTCAGGGGTAGGGCTAGATTTTACCGTGCTCTCATTGGCTTGGTGGGCGTGTCGTCGAGTAACGTCACACTACGACACGCCCACTCTATGACAAGCTTGCGAGCCGCAGATAGACCCTTCTTCAAGCGCGCCGAAGCGCAGCAGTTTCATTTTGAGCCCAGACGCTGTCGACCACATCAGGCGCTGCGTGGTGCGCCGCGGCGTGCTGAGCCAAAATCAGCTTGCCGTGGAGCAATCATTTCGGCTTCTGTTCTATTTTCTGCGTGAGGCGCGGCCGAATTTGTCAAGTCAGGCAGGAAAATAAGCAGGAACAGGAGGCAAATGTATCAAAATAAACCAATTTCCAAAGTAAAAACACCCTAGATGAGTTTTAAAACCCGATTTCTTTTAAAGAAATCTAATTCTGTCAATTATGTCTTCATCTTGAAAATGCAAGTGGAAGGATTCACACACAGAAATGTCGCCTTCTGCTTGTAAATAGTATGAAAGCAGAGCAGCAGATGCAGCCATTGTGGAATTATCAGCTGTAGAAGTCCAGCAGAGAAGCAGGACTGCTGCCGGCTGTGCGCGTCCGATGTGGACAGAAAGAGGAGCGGTGTCCACCAGAAAATTGGTGCGCTGCGCTTCTGGAGCGCTTCCGCGTGAAGTCTTCTTCTCTGCCACCACCACAGCTGGTGGGTCAAAAGGGCATCACAGCGCTGTTCTGTAGGCCTGTAAAGTCCGATGTATAGATCAGTGATGGATGTTCCTCGATTTGCCATTGTGGTTAAATATTTATTGCACACCATGCAGCTCTTGAAAAAGATGACAAACAACAACAAAAATAAAAGAAAATCAATAAAAAATAGTGTCTAAACCATGACTTGACCTCTAACTGGTTTAGGCTAATGATGTCTTGTCTTTAAACGGTCCTCATTCTGTTAAACAAAGGCATTTTTACACTATGGAGTCGGACTTTAGGTACGTCTCATTTCAAATTAGAAGACGTGTTTTTTTGTTTTGTTTGTTTGTTTTTATTACGAAGACACATCTAAACTCTATCATGTCTAGAGCCATCTACCATGGCTACTTTTCTTAACGTCAGTGGCGGTTGGAGGGGACCACTTGCAAGCTTTGACTTTTGCTGTGTAGACCATGTTTCACGAAGTGCAAAAGAACTGCAGTCCTCATATTTTTAAGAAAATCCTAGTATTTGTTCGACCAACGTTATTTAACACATTTTTCTGGTTTACTCCCGGAAAGCTGGAGCTGGACTCTCAGATAGCAGGTTAATTAGACTTAAACTGCGCCCCCTCTGCGCACTGTTCCACTCCTCCCGATCAGAACCAAACCACACACACCACCACAGAAAAAAAAGGATGCTCAGAATAAGCATCATACAGGTGCGACCACCGTCACTCATCCTCTCTCAGCTTGAGGTGTGTTAGCTGGTCTCCAGGCTGGCATCAAGCCAACAGTCTGAAAAGCAAGTTTAAGTAACTTAACTTAAGCGCGCAGCGTCCAGCTCCAATATGGTCAAACCCGCAGCCCGCAATGATTTATTTAAATAATTATTATTTTACAGCCTATTATGTAGGCCTAAATACTGTCCGTGCTTCCTATCCAAATGTAAACTGTAGAAGTTTACATTTAAACTTTTACAGTTTAAATGTAAAAGTATTTAACTATGTAGGCTACCTCAGACAACATTGACAATAATGGGGAACTGAAGTTACCACAACTACCTTTATCAAGGGATAATCCCTCTGGTGGTGCAAACTAGTAGCCTATACAGCTAAAAACAAACAAACAAACAAAAATCCCAAATCCTCACAAACATACTTCTTAACTGCATCTGGGAAACCATTGATGGGGAGTTAAAGTTACCACAAGTAGCGCTCACTTCAAGAGATACTCCCTCTGGTGGCATAAAAAAGTAACTACAGCTCAAGAAATTAAATCCCAAATCATCACTTGTAGCCTATATTTTAATTTTAAATGTGTCCTTTTCAAAAAACAACTTGTAAGTATGTTTACATGTATCTTTCTCTCTTCAGCTTTACCCTCAGAGCCCCTGAGCGTTGAAACTCGTTGCCAGAAGGCATTAGATAAAATTGCTGCCATTTCTTTAAAGCCTTGCTTTATAATTAAACTCTACTGGCAGGCCCTTATTTTAAGTGACTAAATGCAGCTATCTCTTGCTGTTGTTGATGTTAATTTGTTGATCTTAATTTTTTTTTTTAACCTGAACTTGCTTTGTATTTATTATTAGCCTATTTATTTCTTCGTTATAGTCGTTTTTAAAAAAAACATCTTATTGTATCAGTAGGTTATTTTATGCTGTGCAATACTTAATAACCTTATTTAGATAAGTGCAACGAAAAGTCTATACCTACCTACCTATCTATGTTCCTCGATCTGCCATCAGCTGGCATCTCTTGTTCGGATGCCAGCTGATGGCTGATGAGGACCGTCCATCACTGTTCAATACATCGGATTTTACGTCTCACAAATGCCGAAATAGCGAAGTGTTCACACTTTTTCACATAGGCTATCCATGAATTAATAAATAAATAATAATAAATAATAAATAAAAGTGAGCGTTTTAAGTTCAATATTATTTTATTGACTCGTCCACCATGTAATATGACAGTACTTACCGATAAATTCCTGCAGTTATTTAGCAGTTTACAGAAGTTTGATTACAGAAGTTGTAGTCCACCAGGCTTTCATTTCCATATTTTTTTTTCATGCCCTGGGAACACTGTCTGCCAGAAAGAAGATAGCTTTTATATGCACCACCGCAGGGCGACGTTACACGTTTATATAGGCTTTTATTATGAAAGATTTACTCTGACTTCCGGGCCACCTGTTTAGGTATCACCGTCTTTTCGATTCTGAAGGGAAAATGAGAAAAGGAATTACCAAAATCCACAAACGGGCTGTTTTTTTTATTTGGTTTTCTCGTTTTTCGTTTTTGTATTCTGGTAACAGAAAACGAAAATCGGCTCTGTTTTTCCGTTTTCCGTTTTTGATTTGTAAATGAAAAAACGGAAAAACGAAAGAAATTCCGTTTTTTCCCTTTTGATTTTAACCCAAAAAACGAATTGCCTGAACGTACACGGACCCTCTTGGGCCAGTGTCCGTAAGGTTTTCAACATTTCCTCACAGGTGAGGTTGAAAGAATAAATGTGTTAGTCATGAGATGAAGCAATGTGACAAATGTTAGGTGATAATCTGTATCAGAGCTTTCAAAGTTTAAACATCTGCATCTACAGTCGTCCTCAAAATTATTCACACCCTCCAACTAAAGAAGAGGCGAAATTGACAATAGTAATTCAAATAACAAAAAACTAAAGAAACTAATAATTAAAGGGACTTGAGGCAAGATTAAAAAATGAAACTCGCGATTGCCGCTTCAGGTAACTGCAGCCATGGGCCAAGCCGTCGTGGGAGCGTGCACAAACTGAAGCTATAATGTTGTTTACTCACCTTTTTCTCAGTAGTTACACTTTTAAGTGTCTTTTCAGTTGATCTGGATTGTTGCTGACGGCAGAAGAATCCATAACTATCGCTTACAGTGTTTGCATTTACCGCGACTGGCTTCTTCCTATATCAAAACTGCGGATGTAGCGTCATTTGACGTCACGTCCGCATGACAGAGCTGGAAAGCTAAAATGTTGTTTACTAACCTTTTCTTCGTAGTTACTTTTTAGTGTCTTTCAGTTGATCTGGATCATTTGCTGATGGCAGAAGAATCCATAACTATCGCTTACAGTATTTGAATTTACCGCGACTGTCTTCTTCCTGTATCAAAACTGCAGATGCAGCATCATTTGACATCACGTCCACAGGGCAGCACGGGAAATTTGGCCACCGAATTGCAGCGCTTTATGCAGCACACAGCCTGTTCAAGGCAACGGAGAGAAACGTGGGTGGAAACGTTATTGTTGGTATTTAGTGCTTCATCGCCGAGTAGCATTAAAAAAAAAATGGACATGCATGTTTGTTTGTTTTTTATTTCAGCCTCTAGTTCCTTTAATAAAAAAATTACAAAATTATATTTCAGTGAATTTTTTTTAAAGAATTAATGTTGAAAATGATTTTTTTTTAAAACAAAACTTACCCAGACACATTCGATCACCTTTCCCATGAAATGTGGTCCAACATACCTGTCAACAGGTGCAGAAGCATTTTTGAATATTACAGAAAACACCTGATTGCAGCGATTGCCTCAAAGTGTTGCTCAACAAAGTTTTAGTTCAGGAGCCCCGTCATGCTTGTTTACTTTTTTGTGTGTGTGTTTGTTTTTAATATTTCTTTCAAACCACAATTCAAAATCAATGCCATGATTTTCATACAATTTTTATTTATTATTACTTATGTCAATTTCAGCATAGTTCACTGACAACTGACTTCCCCCCCCCCCTTCTTTAAGTTTAGGATATGAATAATTTAGAGGATGACTGTACAGATTTTGTCAGACGAAAGAAGCAAACAGGCCAGGTACAGTGTTTTACTGAGGTTGGTGTACTAAAAAGTCTGTAAACGCATGAATGCATTATTTTACTGGTCAGACATGGTAGTGAGCGACTAGCAGTGAGTTCATGAGCTGGTCAGGAACACGCAGTAGGAACATGAACTAGTTTATTTGGTAGTATTTTTGTCATCATTGTAATTACTAAAATTAGAAGTTGCTCATACTGTAAATATTCCACCTTTTGTTAAGTTTATCTTAACTAGTTCGGCCGCTGCCAGGTTTATTAATAGTACTTGTGTCCCCCCCACCATTGAAATCAAAATTTTGTCCTTGCACGTATTGCTAAAACAAAAAATAGTGTTTTAGAAACTAACAGGAACTCTGTAAGAAATGAATGAAATGAATGAAATGAAATGAAAAATACTTTATTCATCCCCGAAGGGAAATTCAGTATTGTAAAAGCTCACTTTTTTTTTTTTTTTTTTTTTTTTTTAAATAATCAAAAAGTCAGTTAGTCTTGTTCTTTAGGGTGATGGTTGCTGGCAGGAATGAATTCCTGTATCTCTCCGTCCTACAGCGAACTTGACGCAGCCTCCCACTGAACACACTCTGTTGATTCTTCACCGTGTTGTGGAGAGGATGGGAAGTGTCCTCCATCATCTTCATCAGCTTGTGAAGCATTCTTTTTTGAACGATCAGCTCCAGCGGCTCCAGAGTTATCCCCAGCACAGAACCAGCTTTCTTGATCAGCTTGTTTAGTTTCTTCAAGTCTCTGGTTCTGATGCTGCTGCCCCAGCAGATGCTGCAAAGCTAATTGCACTTTCTACCACAGACTTGTAGAAGATCTGTAACATCTTGTTGCAGACATTAAATGATTTCAGCTTCCTTAAGAAGTAGAGTCTGCTCAGACCTTTCTTGTAGATGTAGTCACTGTTGCATTTCCAATCAAGTCTGTTGTCCAGCTGAACTCCAAGGTATTTGTAATTCTCCACCACCTCCTCTTCCAGGATGTAGACAGGACTATGCTGCTTATTCTTGCTCCTCCTGAAGTCAACAATCATCTCTTTAGTCTTGCTGGTATTTAAGATGAGGTGATTGTTACTGCACCATTTCACAAACTGATTGACAAGTTCCCTGTACTCGGCTTCTTGTCCATCACTAATACACCCCACAACAGCAGAGTCATCAGAATATTTCTGCAGATGACAGGACTCAGAGTTGTACTGGAAGTCTGAGGTGTACAATGTAAAGAGGAATGGTGAGAGTACAGTCCCTTGTGGTGCTCCAGTGCTGCTGACCACCATCTCAGACACACAACCTTTCAGTCTCACAAACTGTGGTCTGTTTGTTAGGTAGTCGTAAATCCAGGTGGTTGTGGAGGTCCAAAATTATTTTTACAGTCTTTTCCAGTGAAGCAAGAGCTATAAACTGTAGCTCCATGCAAAAGTCAGTCCATTTGTTCAGTATGGTTGTTCCTCCTTGTGCTGATTTTAAATGTAATTTTCTGTTTTGTAATGATGTATTTTTGTGACACTTTTACACATGCTGCCTCGGTGTAATTGTTCCAGATCAAGGGAGGTGTATCTCTCTGCTTTTCACTAATTACTACTTCCAGCCAAGTCATTTTCTGAGAGACACTTCTTAATAAACGATACACACCTTCACTTTCAAAATTGCATCCATAATTCACACAGACACACACAAGGCCTATCAACCCCCCTGGTCTTTCCCACCATCTGTTTCACCTTTATTCACACTTGTTTTCTGCAGAAGCCACCATGCAGCACTGAGAACTAATACAACCTGATTATTTTCAAAAGGAAAAAGAAAAGAGGAGTTGAGTGAGACACAGAAGACGAGATACAGTGTTATAAGCAGTAAATGAGGTCCCAGATGGATTGGAAATAAATATTTTTTACATGTGAAGCCACTTGGAAAAACATGTATTCCTGCCTTACTTCCATCATGTCCTGATGTATTATCATAGGGTTGACACGCATAGAAAGTCACATCTGCAACATCTGCTCCTGTAGTTAAAAGTAAATATGCCACACACACACACACACACACACTACAGCTGGAAAAACATGAATGGTGAGCTTGGAGAAAGTTTGGACTAATTTGGAACATGTGGAAGCCAAAACACAAAAGAAGATGACTGTGGAATTGGATGAAAAATTGCAAGCACTTCATGCCAAACAGATGTCTTCTTTTAGAAAATATGTACAGTAACCTGCTATGAAGATTGCAGGACATTTAAGTTCTTTTTGAATAATAAAACTACAAGAGAGGGATTCCCTCCTTCAGTAAATCAGCAGAATTGCTTTTTGAGCTTCAAACCTAATGCCCTGTCCTTTTCCTGATGTTTATGTGTCATGTTGTTTTAAAGGCCCATAATGGAACTTTTAGTAGTTTTCTCAGTGACATGCCCCCTATCGGTGAATAAACTAGTATCCATCATGCATCGTACCTGTACTGAGAGCTCACTCCAGCCGGTAAATGACTGTCTTATTTTGACTCTTGTTGTGTCTCTTCCTCTTTTTCTTTTCCTCTCCTCCTCCAGAAATGTTTCCTTGCATTTCTTTGCCAAATCCGACATGATGCGCGTTCATTTCTGTTTGCTTGATAGTGTGCTCTTATTGGAGCAATTAAATTGCCTAGAATGATAGAACTACGTAGAATGATATGCTGCTGACTAAAGGCCTTTACACACCTACTCCGAATATTTCGTCCGAAAGATTTGCACGGCAAAATCTTTAATCAAATTAATATCAAGTCAACGGGAGCGTTCACATCAGTGACAAAATTCTGTCTTGCGATTTTGCGACGTTTACTTTTTCGAACTAGGGTCGATTTTCTTAAAGGAGTGATGACATAACAGTTAAAAACTAGTTTATGTTGTTGGCATTACTTTATATGTAAATACTCCAAAGAAAAAAACGGCATTTTTTACAGCGGAGTATTGTTTTGAAACGCCAGACCTCACTTCCTCAGTAATACAGTTGGGTCCGGTGATGATATGGAGCTTTACCCGGAGACCACGTTGACTTCATTTTGATTGGCTACACCTTATTTCGCTATGACCTTATTTGGAGAATCTAGGTCAAGCTGCGGTCGGAGTTTGCTAAAGGCTAACTGCTGGCAACATGGGCAGTTCAGATAGTGAGCTACGTTTATCAGACAAGACAGCATTTAGAAAATAAATAAACCTACAGGTAATGACAAAGTTGTGGCCGCCTCCCTCAGTGTTGCTGCAAAAGTTTGCTTTTAAATCCATTTGTTTGAAAACCCAGACCTGACTGCACAGAAGTTACTACTAGCTCCATACATGCAGCTGCCAGCTGAATCAGACAGGGAGGGGAGGGGGGGAGCGGACGGTGCATAAACCGTTAGGAGGGAGAGAGAGAGAGAGAGGGGGGGGGGGGGGGGGCTGTTTACTTGATAGTGTGCTCTTATTGGAGCAATTAAATTACGTAGAATGATAGAACTACGTAGAATGATAGCCTGCTGTCTGATTCAACTGTTTCTGAGCAGAGAGACAAAGCTGACAGACCATAAACAGGAACTTTGATTCTCACTCTGGACATTCACATGGCCTCATCAGTGCACAATAGATCATATTATACACCAAAAACCCCAGAAAAGTGAAATTTGATGTCATGGCACCTTTAATATTCGCATCCGACAGATGCGCAATCCACCAATCAGAGAAAGCGCTCTGACCGTCACAGAGCTGGTTGCAAGCAAAAAGAGAAAGGAAAAAGAGAGAGGTGTCGCTTGGTCGCTGTTACTGCAACATTATGGCTCAGGTGTTATCACCTTCATGTCGCAGCACTCTTGTTTGGCAAACAGGGCGGTGGCGGGGTGTCACAGCTGCAGTAGCAGCGTTTTCCCTACATTTTGTAGCCATTCGAGGTTATTAGCTACAGGTGTTGTATTTAAAATCCCCATTTGGCATCTCCACGGTGAGATCAGCTGTTTTCAGCTTCCAGTTGTTTATCTGCAGCCACCTCTCCCTCCGTCACTGCTGCATGTGCTCACGTTCCTCTGGAATAACGGATGCGAGATTGTTCTTGCATCTTCGTAATTTCGCGTCGGAGCAGGTGTGTATAAACAAATGCGTCGATATTTGTCCTCCGAATTATTCGCAATTTCGTGCCGTTTATTCGCATCGGTCCCGGTGTGAAAAGGCCTTAATTCAACTGTTTCTGAACAAAGAGACAAAGCTGACAGACCATAAACAGGAACTTTGATTCTCACTCTGGACATTCACATGGCCTCATCAGTACACAACAGATCATATTATACACCCAAAACCCCAGAAAAGTGAAATTTGTCTTTTCAATCTGCTTAGCTGTGACAGACTGCACTCACTGACTTTTCTGGTTTGTGTTACCAAAGTCTGGCACCGTTAAATTTTCCTGTTTATATCTTATTTAACAGAACCAAATTTCCTCGATAGGGAAAGCAGTCTCTGCTGTCTTGCGTTAGGGAGCAAACCAGCAGCTTGCAACACAGCCCTACACAATCTGTATGAACAATCCAACATTGCATTCATTCCAACTTCTTCTCACTAACAGAAATGTTAGTCAACATGCTCAACTACAGAGTTCGGGTATTTCAGTTCTTCATAGCATCAGGATACTTTTGCACTAATGCAATCAACAACACTACAAATGGAAAATGCAACCAAACAAATACCATAAAGGGGTAGAGGATCAGAATTTATTCATCTACAAAGGAAAGTTATCTGATATTTCTAAGAATAGATTGGTTGTTTTTCTAACCAATCTATTTGGTTGAGCCAAAATTGGTCAGGTTTTTCCCAATCCTGGTCCTCAAGGCACACAATCCTGAAGACTTTCCATTAATGGCTCACATTAATGGGTCAGTAGCAGACTGGTGCAGAGCTCCCAGAGATCCATTTAATTTGAATCATCTGTGTCCTAGCAGGACTAATTGGAAAGTCTTCCGGATAGTGTGGCTTGAGGACCAGGATTGGGAACCACTATGACTTTAACATTTGTTAATCTAACCAATCTTTTCATTGATTTAACCAAAAGATTGGTCGGACACATACAGTAACCAACCAGATTGGTCAAATTCAACCAATATTTTTGCTGTTTTTAGGGTGTACTTCCCTAGTTTTGAATCAGACTTGTGGTACTTTTTGTTGCAAAAACACAAGTTGGCAGCAACCAAATGGGGAACTGGAGACTTTAAATATTATTCGAAACCAATGGTGCAGGCCATGATGAAACAACTTCTACATTTAACCTGTGAGGGAGGGGGTGTCTCATTTGTTACCTCCACCAAGGAGGTAATGTTTTTGGTCGCATTGGTTTGTCTGTCTGTCAGCAACTTTACAGAAAAATTTGTGGATAGATTGACCTGAAATTTTCACCAGCCATGTGCTTCAGCCCAAGGAGGAACCCATTAAATTTTGGTGGTGATCCGGATCACCTTCTGGATCCAGGAATTATTTGAAGGATTCTTTATCACTGTGCGATCGGCCACGTTAGAAAGGCTGTTAATGAGGCGTGAGTGTCCCCTTATGGCAGAAGTGTGCAGCTGCGGGACTGAGCACATGATGTCAGGAAGCAGAAATGAAACGTCTGAGCAGCAGTGAGCACGAGGAGAGAGGACTGTTGGACAGACTTCTAGCCAGTTGAATATGGTGAATTGTGTGCATCTGTGAAGAACTGTAAGTAACTAGTTGTATTTCTGCCTGAACAGGATGTTTATTTAGCCTTTAATGTTATTTAGCTGATTTGATTATTCTGAAGTGTTCCTCCATTCACCATGTGCCTTTTTATGCGATTAAACTAGCTGACTTGGTACATGCCAGTTACTGCAACTGTGAGCCTTGAACACACATGCATGTTTAGTCCTTACTGTAAGGGATTTATTAGTCATAATCAATACCTTCAATGGCCGCGTTTCCCAGTTAAGATTCTTCTTTGGATTAAAGAAGGCCTCAAGGAAGCTCTTCCCAACAAAGGATCGCAAAGATACGCCCGTTTCCCAGATTGCTTCTTTCGCGCGTTCTTATTTCCTGAGAAACGTCTTTGCTACGCTACATCTTAAGAAGGTCCTAACAGAAGCTATCCACTTCCGGGGGTGCTGAAAAAAAAGCAATCGAGGTCAGGTATACCGATCGACACCATTCATTTAGTGTGGAGGTTATTTTCCAACGCTGATATTGAGCCCATTTATACGTTTATGTGTTTGTGCAAGAAGACAAACTGTTAAAAATATGCATGTGATTACCAGTGATTGCAAATATTCATTGAAAAGCTCATTGTATATTGTGTAATTGGCCAAATTGTGCTAAACAGGTGTAGGCGATTGGAAATTTACAGATGCCCTATAAATAATGGTCATTCTGATGCTATTTGTTGACGTAATGGCTGAAGGGAACCCCGCCAAGAGGATTCCTGAAACGTGCGTGTGTGTCATATCGATGCTCAGTAGTAGAATCGGGAAACGGTGGCTAGGTGATTGAAACACTGAAAAAGGGTAACATTTTCTTGTTCGCAAAAAAATAGATCAACTCCTGGAACTCCCTGACAAGCTTCAGCCAAAAACGATGTGCACCAAACTTTCAAAAACTTTTTGTTGGGTCACTGTTGTCTGGGGAAATCTTGGAGGATGTAATCACCTACACACATCTTATGTTAAATGAGCTCCACATGGCAGCATTTGGTAAATGGGCGACATACTGTATCTGGTGCGTAAAGTGTGCGTCCAGGATGACGCACGTGCATTCAACAAACAGTAATCCCGCAAATGGTTGACGTGACTTAATAAAGAATGGCTTGTTCTGCCACTCACTCGTGCCCAATTCTTCAAAGGCCTGCGTAAACGCAAAGTAATGGGAATGCTCCACATACTACACTGAGAGGTTGTTTGCTATTTTTGAATCACTGCCCAGTGCCACCTATAACGCATCTGAATAGCGCGATCTGACAGCACATCTAGAGGACTGAAATGCTGGCGCATAAAAGCATGTACATACACAGTGTCACTCCGTCTGTTGGTTTGCTACCAATATTTGCTGTAAAGCAGCCATGATGTCTGATACGGGTATGCGTAAATGGCCATGCTTTTATTGAGCGAAGCAGGTGCATCTCATCATGAACAGCTGACAAATGCGTAAATATGACGTGAGTCCTCATAGATTGCGTATAATTTGCGTACAATTCCTACCGCAATGTTTTTGTTTCTGTGGTTGATACCCACAGCTTTATCTAACATAAGCTAAGTATGGGGAGGCCTATCTTGCCATAATGATTAAACTTAACCACAATATTTTCTGTCATTCACTCGGTAACTACAGTTTTCTTCCATTATAGATGATTGACATTATGACATGAGTGAGAAAACATGACTCAAAATACAACAACTGATCCGTGAATAGGTCCATTTTTAATAATTTCCATTTTCTACTTTTTTTTTCATGGGAAATAGTGTCGTTTCCAAAAGTGACCAGTAGATGGGCCTGTTGTTCCCTTAGCAGGGGGGAACGTTAAAGAAGGTTCGAAAGAGTGGGTCTGGCCGCTCCTGAAAATAAAGAAGCTACTAAGTTAAGAGCGCATCTGGGAAACGCAATGTACAAACAAGGCACCTTTAAGAAGTGACTTAAGAAGGACCTCAGCGTTAAGAGTGTCTTAACTAATCTGGGAAACGCGGCCAATGTGTTTATTTGCTGAACGAATGTTCATGGCTTTGTATTTCTGTGTTTACAGACCACACTCACTTCCATCAGGGCATTCACCTTAACTAGCCTGGAACTCCTCACCTGTAAGCCTGTTGTTTGTTGCATTACTGTGCTGTTGTGATTAAGAGTAACCAGTAAAGACAGCTATCTGTACAAGCGAGTCCTGTGTGTTATGACCGACACCCCATGGTGAGCATCAAACCTCCTTACCAACGCCTAAACAGTCTTACATAAGCATCACCCTAATAGGCCAAATTTTTGGAATTGTTCTATATAACTCCATACAAATGGCCCGAGTCTTTGGTAAAAAATTACAAAAAAAGGATCTCAATGAGTTCTATAATTTTTCTAAAGTTGATCCTGATCCAGAGAAAATTCTGGATACTATGATCCAGAACACACAAAATTAAGGGAGTCGAGCTACTTGGTGGAGGTCTGCACTCTCGGAGTGCCCCTCAAGTTTAGTTTGGTTTTGGTTCTGCATAACTACTTTTCGGACTTTGGTGAAAATGTTATTCTATTGCACATTTATGCAGAAACACAAATTCTTAAAGTGTTCCCAAACTTTTAAGCATGACTTCATATCATAATTGAAAATAATATCACACAAACTTTGGGCTCCAGACCATACATTGGGTTTCTCCACACTACACCTTCCCAGCCAGCATGTACATATGGACCCCATCTGGGATATGCCTGGGCTAGGTGAGTACCATCTGGGCATGGGCTCAAACTAGGCTTTTCGTGTGAGGCCCACTTGGGTTTCTCACATTATAACACCAATATGGGCTTCTAAAGTGGGGCTATTATGTAACCCGCAGACAAACCTATATGTATGTGGCCCATTTTTTTTTTCCCATTTCCAACCTTTTATAGGCCCCACATGGAAATGTTGGATGAGTTATAGGCAGAAAGTAGCAGTAACCAGCATATCTCTCCCTCTGCTATGTTTCTTTGTCTTGATTGCTGTGTTGAAGCTTTTTCATGGTTCAGAAATACAAGGTCCTTATGCAGAGTTCACTCTTCCTCTTTGTGCTTTTGCTTTTGTCCTTTAACCTCTGAGGCGTTCAGTGGGCCAACTCTTCATCAGCAGGCTGAGGGGAGAAAGGAACAAGCAGAACGCAGCCAAATTCCTGGTGAAAGAAGGGAGTGAGGGTGACAGCATCAGACAGACCATGGCAAATTTCAGGATGTAATAAAGATGGATGCACAAAGTTGAATAAAAAAAAAAGTTTCCTCCTGTTTTTCTGCTTATAATAGAGTAGAAGACAAGAGCGAGCCTTAGTTAGGTTCCTATGTGCAAAGCTAGTTCCATCAGCTTTGCTTGGTGAAATACCTGGACATTCAAATTCCCGGCTGCTTTGAATCCTGCTGCAGGAACCGAAAAAGAGGGTTTGTAAATAAATGGCCTTTATGAGGCAGCACATGGTGCTTTCGCTATATAATTATCAGCTGCTTTTACCATCACAGCCATCTTCCATGTTTAAGACAGTGAGAATGCTAAGTAGGCTATTAACTGGCTTCAGGCAATCGTCACTAAAATGTGTTTTTGTTCCATTGTAATCACAATAAAGTTTGCCCTCAAGCATAAATCATGAAAAAGTGACCGGAGAGTGACCTCTTTTGAATGCTGTGGTGTGCTTTCTTTTTTCCAGCATACCTCCCTAACTAATTGAATAATGCATTAATCTCAATTAATTCCATAAAATCACACACTATGTGAGTATGCATCACACAGCAATGACACACATAGGTCCACAATTCACTCAGTGTGTACAAAATGGATGTGAACTGGTAGACTCACTTAGAAGAAGTTTGCAGGCTGTCAATTGTTAGTTATTTCTCATAAAACAACCAAACAAAAGCATAATAAAATGAAAAAGAAACCATACAGCATCACCATGTCCCTCAAGGGATGAATAAAGTATTTTTCAATTAATTTAATTAAGGAAGTAGGGCATAAAAGAATACATGGCAAAAAAAATACAAAACATACAAAAAAAACTAGATCATTTAACTGACTAAAATGTGCAAATAGACTAAAGGGGAAAAAATAAATAAAGTTGAAAACAAAATGTTCCAAGGCTTTTGTAAATATTCTCTGCTGCCCTCAGGTGTTCTGGAAAGTTGCTCCAGTGAAGTAGACCGTGATAACAAAAGACTCAGTGTGATGTCTTTTCTATTCTTTTGTCTTTTCCTTTCTTTTCTTTTTTTTCTTTTCTTTTCTTTTTTTCTTTTCTTTTCTTTTCTTGATAGTACAAAAATGTAAAATCTTTGCACATGCATGAGGCCCCTGCCAGGCTACGGGAAAACAGGGTGACCAGGTGTTACGACCTCATGTATTCGGATGGACTGTTCCTCGCCTGAATCAGTGGTGATAGTAAGCAAAATCTTCATGTTGATTTAGAGCAGGGGAGTCCTAAGTCGGTCCTCGAGGACCGTTGTCCTGTAATTTTCTTTCCCTTCCTGCTCCATCATACCAAACACAATTAAATTAATCTAACAACTGATAACATTCTGCACAACGACTTATTAATTTGAGGTGTGTGGGAGCAGGGATGCATGGAAAACCTGCAGAATTGTTGCCCTAAAGGACCGGAGCTGGATAGCCCCGATTGAGAATATATACAGTCGTCCTCAAAATTATTCATTCTCTCCAGTTAAGGAAATTGCTAAATTTACTAATGTCATTCAAATAACAAGAAACTAAAAAACTGTACCAGACAAATTAGAGCAGCTTGTGCATGAACAGTGGACCAAAATACTTGTCAAGAGGTGGAGAAGTCTGATTGGACATTACAGAAAACACTTGAGGGCAGTGATGGGCGAAATGTTGCTCAGCAAAATTTTAGCTCAGGAGCCCTTCGTGCTTGTTTACTTGTTTGTTTTTAAAGGTGTCATTACCCCCAAATCCCACTTTTTCATGTTAAAATGTATATTTGAATAGGATCTCAGTGAAAACATGCCAGAAACTCTGGAGAGTGAAAGTGGCTTCGTTTTTGTGTGCGGGCTCTCTCGTCACACCAGAATCGGCCACAAGAGCGCGCTCTCCACAGTATGCGGTTTGGATTTGCCACCGGGATTGGCATCATAGCCGGTAGCTGCTAACATAAGCTCTCTTTAGCACCACCTGAAATCAGCTGCCGCGGGGAGAAAGAAAAACAGGGTGAGCGCCGTCCTGCTTCGGCAGAGCTTCAACAGTGTTTTCAGTCACTCAGTGATTTAGCAGCGGGCTAATCGACCAGGGACCAGTGGATTATATTTATGTGCAGTTGGTAAGTGTTGCTGCTTGTGTAACTTATTATCTTTTGTGTAATAGACCAGTCAACATGAACGGTGCCAAGCTGCTAACATAGCTATGCTACACAGTTCTTGTTGTTCACATCGGACGTCCACTCCTTATTTTCATTTCAGTCAGGCCATTTTATTCCGCATTTTCTCTCTATCAACTGTACCGTTAGGTTCTTATCATGTTTTTCTCTGTTGAGACATCATTTTCCTTCACTCGGTCCATCCTGAGTTCTACAAACCAAACTTTGTTTTGGTTTGAGAGGCTTGCCTCGTGCACGTGCTTACAGACAAGTCTACTTCTCGTTCTTAAACTCTCGAGAAAAAAAAAGTGGTGGCTGAAAAGAGGTCAAACTGAACTTATTAAATTTTCCTCCCACCCAACTATGATTAAAAATTAATTTAAAGGGGAAGTTCAGGATTTTTGACATAGGGCCTCATTTTCAAGTGAGCCAGAATGCTACTTATCACTGAAGATGCTTTCAACATATTTCATCCCGTTATTCTAGTTCCAGTGGGTCACCGATGCTAATGCTAGTGCAAGTCAATAGGAATCTGCTAGCCTGTCATTAATAACAATCTTATCCACTCCACAGAACATCCAAGGCAAATCATTTCTAACTTCAGACTATCTGTGTAAATGCCGTGTTAATTGAATAATGTTACAAATAAAACTAACGTTGCATTTTGATTGTTGCTGCTGAGAAACTTTACAAAGTTTTACTTCATGTATTTGGCAGCAGAGTGATGTCATCTGCTGCCACATGCATGAAGGAATTTGATTACACAAATATAAAGTCTAAAATACGACCACGTCTGAAAGGCATGAGGATATGTCGGATTTTGAAGATGATTTCAAACTTTTTTCATCGAACTAACTGTCACCATGTCTCTTTGAACTGAAATACACTGACAAGGGTAGTAAGCTGGTAAAAAACTAGTTCCTCAATATGTAATGCAAGATTTGTCATACAAGGCTAGTTTTACTTTTTTTTTTAACACGAGTTTAATAGTTTAACGGCATTTACACAAATAGACTTGTTGATTTGCCTCGGATCTTCTGTGGAGGGGATAAGATTGGTTTTAATGACAGGCTAGCAGATTCCTATTGACTCACACTAGCATTAGCATCAGCAACCTCCTGGAACTAGAATAACGGGATGAAATATGTTGAAACTGTCTTCAGTGATAAGTAGTATTCTGGCTCACTTGTAAATGAGGCCCTATGACAAAAGTTCTTAACTGCCCCTTTAAGGATAAGGAGGATTGTGCATGTACAATACCAGGCTATGACTCCTTTAATATTTCTTTTGAACCACAATTGAAAATCAGTGTCATGATTTTCATAAAGATTTTTATGTCCTATTACTTTTTAGAGTTTCAACATATTATTAACTTATCAACTTTTTTTCCTTTTTCCTTTCTTAGTAGGAGGGTATGAAATTATTTTGAGGACGAGTGCAAAAATAGTGCATTTATATAATTAGCATCTGGTTTACTTGATCTGTTATCTCTTTGATCAATCTCTTTTGACACCACAACTCTCCTCTGCACAGATCTGATGAGAGTGGATAATGACAGACCATGTAGCTGAACTACAGGGGAACTGTGATATTATGCATTTATGAGAGAAACGCAGTGTGGAAGAGGTAACTCAAGTTGTTGCAGCTCAAATCCCAAGTCATGCTCACAGGAAACTGTTCTGCTCAGTGGAGAGAGAAGGGAGAGGGAGGAGCAGTGACCTATATTTCTGTTTGGGCAGTTACAACTCTCTCGTGCCACTTTCAGCCCCCTGTTACAAACATCGGGATGGATGCACAGCAGTCTGAACCGCTCCTGTAGGAGAGATGGATGTGCAGCTTAAAGGGGGGATGAGGGGGGAAGCGGGGGAGTGCAAAAGATGATCACAGGAAGAAAATCTGACTTTTGATGTTTCGTGATGGAGGGAGTAAAGGCGTGTTCTGTAAGATATGTGTATCCTGAGTGTATAGACAGAGCGGGAGGGTGTGTGTGAGTGTGTATTGAGGGAGAGAGAGAGGGAGAGAGGTTTTGTCTCAGTAGTTCCACCTCTCATTCTGACAGCAGCGGTGTTTTTTCCTCTTCGACTGCGGTGAAAATCCACCAGGTAAGAGAAGCGACTACACTCTGACAGGATGTGACAGCGACTTTCCGACAATCGGTCGACACGAGCCCGCATATTAATTCCCCCCAAGACAGAAAGGGGAAGACGGTGAAAGGAGAGGAAAAAAAAGTAAAAGAAAAGTTGAAGGAAGAAAAAGAAACACCCGGCGGCGCGTTAGCGTGCTTGCAGAGACGTGCAGGATTATAGAAGTTATTCATAAGTTGCCACCTCAGCAGCAGCTTTTTCTCTTTCTTTCTTTTTCCCCCCCCAAAAGTTGCTCCTACAGTAACATCGCCGTGCACGTATTCACACGCCGGCTCATTGCCCTGCTGTGTGTGTGTGCGTGTGCGTGTGTTTGGAGTTGTGTAGCTGCAGCTGCATGCCAAATTGATGCTCAGGCGCTGTTGACGTGGCTTCTTCAGTGAATTCATGATGACTGCTGGATGTGTGTTGTGGTTGGGTCTGAATCAGCACTGTGCTCGGCTCATTAGGCTGCTAGTTGTCATGATACTTGCCGTGATCACAGTTCAAGTTGTGCACACGCGTCTCTAGGGGGGTGCTCCGTTGGCCTGAGGGCCATGGGGTGGGGGGCCTCAATAGAGATGGAAGAGAGATGAACTGAAAATATGGTGGAACAGATTGTTCCTGATACCCAGAGTTATGGGGATGTTAAGCCACTAATTATGAACATATCAAATCAAATTTTATTTACAAAGCGCTTTTCATGCCAAAGGCAACACAAAGTGCTTTACATAATAGAAACAAACGCAGAGCAGTCATATACCAAGTTAACTGTAAGGTTGTCTGAGGTTTTAAGTTACATAACTTCATATTTTTAGGTTTTTCTTTATATGGGTGAAATGAAGTGAAAAACGTCTCATTTTATGATAAAAGCAGCATGTTTCCATGTTAAGAATACTCTTACATCAGGGTACGGTGATGTGACTTGCTGAGAACTTTGTACATGTTGCCTGAGAATTTGACTGCGTTTTATTCTGACAGAGAATAACATTTTTGCACAGGGTCAATCTTTAAGTAAAGAAAGTATCTGCTAATAGTTTTTTTTTATTAAACTGTAAAGAGAACCAACTCAAAGATAGAAATTATTTATTGCAGATGTTCATCTTAAAGATGTTTGATATGAGCAGTCCAGACAGTTTACAGTCAAGATTCTTCCTCTAGGCTAAGTCAGCACATGATTCCAGATTTAATAACCTCATTAGGCTATTAGCTATTAATAGGGCCAACAGATAGGTTGAAATGTAAAATGATCCTAAAATTTCAGATGGACTATGAACAAGTTCTGAGGTGTGACTCAATACCATCACCTGGATCCGTCTGGACAGTTAAAAATGTTTGCGACTAGTTTAACCACCTCTGAATGGAAACATTCCTCAGCTCTACCCAACGTCTCCAAACAACTCACATGACTCACAATGGCACCTTCTTAAAGGGAAAGCCATGTCTGATAGAGGGAGAGGAGGGCTACATTTTTATGGAGCAGTAAACTTCCAGCAGACAATGTGACTAAACTAAAGAGATAAGCGCACATAAACCAGTGGAACATTTTAATCATTTGCAACTGACTGAAAATTGTCTTTGATTTACTTGAGTTTGTTTTTTTTACAAGAAATGTTTGATATTGGCTATTAGCTTTTTTTATAAACGATATCGGATATCCAATATATATCCAATATTGTCCAATTCTTACTTCCCAATATCCAATATCAACCTCTACTGATAATGCAGACAACTGTGAGGTTGTATCTCTCATATTTTTTAGAAATACATCTATATTCTGCTACGAGAGCAAAGATCCTAAAATAGCCTTAACTCAGCCAGATGAGTTCATTTTGGACATCTGGCTGCCATATATCAGATACTAGCAGGTATTAGCCAACAAGTGGCTAGTTCTAATGTTTCTGACAACTTGGTGACATAACCAACAACAAAGGGAAGTAAAAATTTAAAAAGGGCAATTAAAAAGGGGAAAAAATTATAACAAAAAGGGTTAAAAATTATATAATATAAGGGGCGAAAAAAAAAGGAAGAAAAAGGAATTATAAAAAAAAAATTATACACAAAAAAAAGGGAAAAAAATTTTAAATAAAAAAAAAAAAAAAAAAAAAAAAAAAAAAACTTATTTTAAAAAAAAAATTGGGAAAAAAGAATTAATAAAAAAAAAAAAAAAAAAAAGAGAGAAGAGGATTGATAATAAAAAAAAAAAAAAAAAGAAAGAAAAGAAATAAAAAAAAAAAAATTTTAAAAAGGGTTTCCAAACCCGAAAAGAAAGAGAAATAATAAGGGCCACAAAACCCCTTAAAACCAGACATATTACAAACATCTTCAAAACAAGTCAGTCTGTAGCAGCAGCAGTTGCACCGTAGTCACATGACGCTAAAAGGAATGCTGGGATATGAAGTTCTTCCTGAATAACAGGGACTTTTCCACATGCTAGACTAATGCTAAGGGAACAAGATCTTGTGAGATTTTGAAGCAGAACAGCGAGATCTTTTGGGATTTCAATAAAAGTTCAATATAGAAACACAGTTTTCCGCTGTAGCCTATCGGGTAGCATGATACTACAGTCTCTCCTTCTGCCAAACCAATCACAAACGCAGACCCAGGCTAGAGGCTGAATTGGAATTCAGTGTTTTGGCCCTTTCAGACTCGCACTGGAAAGTGGTAATATTGCAGACTCAGTCCTTTATAACGCTTGCATTCAGACGTAGCTTTTAATTTGATAATGGCTTTTTTTTTTTTTTTTTGATAAATATCGATATCGACCGATATCAGACATCTCCAGTTATTTCCTTAGAAATTATTTTGAAAACATTTAAAATGGATAAATTTTATTTACCTTTTACTCTGTTATTGTATGATAGCTACAACTTTTTCATAAAAAAAAAAAAAAAAAATAATACATCTACAGAACATCTAGAGGGGTGAAGAATAAAAATAAATATTTATGGCATGTAAATTGATTTTTTTTTTTTTGTATTGGAGCTTTCACTACATTGTCACTTCCTTGTCCCTGAGCCATTTCTTTCAGCTATCGTTTCACACATGTGCATGTTTTGATTGTGTTTAACCCACAATGCCGTTTGTGATGTGGTCCACTTCCTGTATTTAGTTAAAGCAGAACTCAGTAACTTCAGCTCGGGGCTCCCCCTAGTGGCGTACTTTCACTGTGGTAAAGTTCAAACCCCCCTGCACCCCCACAGCACACAGACGGCTTCTCTACCTGTCTTTCCTCTATTTTGATCGCTGGATATATTTCTAAGCTGTTTACTAGCTTGTTGATGCTACTTTGCTGCGTTGGTAGCAGCACCTCGTCTCCCTCTGCTCAAAGCAAAGACCTGTATCTTCTGAAACGGGACGTTTTACCCGCGATTTGCGGGTAAATATGCCGTGGATTATATTTTTCTCTGGTGTTGGCGAGTAGCAGGTAAGAATACGAACTTTTATTTACTTTTTGCGGACGTGACAAGTGATTATTGAGCCTGAAGCAGTGATGCTTCACCCGGCGCCCAGGCAGCGCAAGCTACGTGAATCACTCTGGTCCAGCAAAGAGTTGGTTATGAGAGCCAGGAGCCGTGTTTAGGTGGTGTGAAGCTAAAGAAATGTTTTCTTCGAATCAGCGCTGGTAGTCTGGTTAAAATCAGAGCTGGAAGCAGCTGGGTAGATAGGGGACCTGAGTACCGTACAGCGGTTTCTGTTGTCGCAAGTTCTGCTCGGGTCGGCGCAGGCAAAGTTGTATAGAGCTGCTTGCAGGCCACAGGCACCGGCCGGAGGGGGGGGGGTGGGGGGCATTGAATCGCTCCGTAAACACTTTGTTTAGCCCCACGGGGATTCCGAAAAGCATTTATTGAGGTAAAAAAGTTACTGAGTTTCTCCTTTAACTTAAAGCGTACTGGCCTATATTTTTTTAGGTAAACCAGGGTTTGCCTTTTTTGATCCCCATCAAAGTTTTGTGGCACGTTCATACCTTTTGAAATGAACTGGACTTTCCGAGCAAACAAACTTTAAAGGGGAGGTTAGTTTTTTTTCAATCTGGACCTATTTTCTAGCATTAAAATATGTTCATTTACTCACCCAGACAGTTTTGGTGCAACTTGAATTCCTTCGGGAGATATTTAGATCCACTCGAGATCAGCGTATGTCCCATATAATGGAAGTGATGGGGCAACCGCGCGTAGCCTCTAAATAAGGCATTATCTGCCACAAACTCCTTCATTTCACCAATGTTTTGTTATGAAACATTAGTCGTGCAGAGATGCGGGGATGTCTGACAGCTGGCGTGGGATGGTGCGCGTGGAGGTTGGAGCGGAGTGGAGCGCTCCTTTCTCTGCTCTCTCTGCTCTCAAACTCACCTGCTGTTTTGGGGGAGGGGGCTGCCCCCACATCATCCACCTGCTCGGGTGAACAGCATAACGCATAACGGCAGAGAGATGAGATAAATGGCACGAGCAGCAGCGGGAGGAATAGCGGGGAATCAGCACCATGGAGCGCAGAAAGTTTGACTCAGTTCGGCAGGTTAGAAGTTGACTGGCTTGATGACATCATCAACATGGCCTCCTGCTCCATCATCCAGCCTGATAGCTGCTCTCTGTATAGACGCAGACGTCCCGCGCCGCTCACTTCTGTGGCTGTGGTGTCGCTGGAATCTGGGTCGCGCCAAAATGCATCAAGAAAAGACCGACATCTATGAACGTGACCTGTGCGTGCGAGTGTGCACGCGCTCTCTTGCTCCAGCTTGCTCAAAGGCAGGAGGAGAGTACAGCTGTAGGTGGAACGGTATGACCATCTGGTTTGACTTTTTTTTTTTTCTTTTTTTTTTTTTACATCTTAGGGTCATAGGAGACTGTGGCGGGTCCGAATGAGCACGCCACAGTCTCGCTTAAATTGAAAATTTAAGCATAATGATGAAAAAATAACCCAAAATAAACTTTAAGCTTTAGTGCAATGTTACAACCTTCCAAATATACTATTTTGTTAATGACACCCAACAAATTGCAGAATACTTTAACTTCAGAATAACTTTCAGGAATTATGTAAAGAAAAATGGCAGT
Organism: Atherinomorus stipes; assembly: GCA_023101725.1. Classification (NCBI taxonomy): domain Eukaryota; kingdom Metazoa; phylum Chordata; class Actinopteri; order Atheriniformes; family Atherinidae; genus Atherinomorus; species Atherinomorus stipes. The sequence goes on from JALJCO010009074.1 coordinate 460,194, forward strand.
TTCAGCTCGATAATATGAGTTTTGGGATTGTTTGATATGAAAATCTAAATCATGATCAAATTTCAATTTATTGCACAGCCCTTGCTGTTGAGCAGTTTTTGTTGCAAATTTGGTGTAAAAAGTTCTATATGAATAAAATTTGATTTGATTAGTTTTGATACTTTTTTGGCCTTAGAGGAAAGGCTGTGTGAGTGCGTCGGACGTGTTGTAAACAACTTAGCGGCGCATTATCACTACTGACAGGAGTGCAAAATGTAGGGTTGCGGAAGTGAACTGTAAACCTAGTACTACCAACTACTAGATGAATTGTCTCAACAACCATGGCGTCATAAAACACGCTTAATGTAAAATATGACAGTGGCGATGCACGGCAGCATTTGAAATGGACATCTCTATTTTTGAACAAAAGGGAGCAAATGGGCCTTTAGACCAGTTCTGATCCCACTGAGCATTCGCATGCATGACTAAATCTACATTGAAACAAGTTAACTGGGTTTGTTGGTCAAACTTTGTAACATTCTGCTCAGTAGAACAGAAATCTGGTTTTAATTAGACAGACTCAATAGTTTTTTGTTAAATATTATGAAAACATTAGGAAAAAGTTCTGGGATGAGTTGTGATTGAAATTTTAATTGCTTGACAGGCCTTTTATTATGAGACCAGGCCATCATATCAGCATAATAGTCCTTCCTGTCATCAAGTGACTGGTAACGTTGGTAAATGATAATCGGTCACATATTTTTACCGTCCCCATCAGTTTATCATTTAATCACAAGGGTCCACTTGTGAAGTAACCCAGGCCTGAAAAAACACAAAAGAATAAAATAAATTGGTGTATCTGTGCAGCAGAAAGTAGTATAAGTGTACTTGGCACTTCTCGCAAAAAGAATTGCGAGGGTTTTTTTTTTCTGTTTTGAACATTTCTATACACATTAACTTTGTAGTTGTCTCTTCTCTGTATGCTTACATTCCTGCGGCACTAAGTTTACTGCTGAGATAAACTACCCTACTGGGGAAACTGTGGTAACCACTGTACAAATATTCAGTAGCCAATAGGATTCTTTGATGCTTCAGAAATGTAATTTTTAGTGTCAGTTTACAGCATGCCAAGAAAAAAGAGAATCCAAATAGTCACTTAGATGTTCAGCAGCTTAATGTTCAGGCGTGCACCATCCAGCCTGCCTTTATGGTCTTCTTTTATTTCAAAGACATTCTTTTTCAAAGGTACTCTGGCCACTTTCTTGTTCTAGGAACTATACTTGAGTTAAAAGATGTTGAGACTTGAGAAGAAAGGATTAAAGCAAATAATGATAATAATAATGAAAAAGTAGATATGATTTGAAGTAGCTGAATTTGAACTTGTGTTCTCTAACATCTAGCTTCCTGCAGCAGTTTTACAGATCCTGGAATCAGCTGTTGTGGTTACATTTTGCTGTCAGGGGCCAGATAAAAATGTTGAGGCAAAGCTCCAGTCATTTGGTTTTCTCACCGTCATGCTCCATCCATCATCTCAAATCCTGTTAACACTCATCCATCACTGCAAAAATCCCCCTAGAGAATTTTTTCTGCCATTTCTTTCATGTGTCTTATCCATGTTTATTTTATTTCCTCAGGTTTTTTTCTCACATTTTTCTCCCAATCTTGTTTTCCTTTTTCCTGTTTGGTTTTCAGGGGATTAGTGTTACATGTCAGTTTTGAAGATGAAGAAAAAATACTGCAACAACAGAAAGCACATACTTTTGGTCCAAAAACTCTTCTCTCACCAGCTTTGTTTCTCTTAGAAGCTGACAGCTGGTTTCATCCAATAAACCTCAAGTGGGCAAAGTTAATGAATAAAGCACCGTAGTTTTGTCAGGAGCTGGTATAAACCAAAACAAAGATAAAAGGAAAGAATATTTGACTGATTCTTGTCATTGTAGCAGATTTGTATGAGTTGTCTCATCTTCATGAGGTGAAAAATTTATTAACGCAACTATAATTCATCATGATTCTATTAGATCTATTGGATTCTATCAGTTTGGATAAATGGCATTATATTTGAATAATGTATTGCATCTTAAAATTTACATTGGAAAAAAGCTGATTTGTCTTTTTTTTTCAGCAAATTGGGAGCCGTTTACTGTCAGTACAAGTGCAAGCAATGCATTTTTCCGAAATAGTACACATTTAAAAATGTAACATTAGTAGGATTATATAATATTACAGTACACATTGGAGAGACTGCAGCCATCTGTGTGTACATTTAATGTAAGCCCGAGGAGCTGGGAGAAGGCAAACTCACATAATGTTACTGTTTTAAGAGAGCAGCTGTCAGCGGGGGTAGCACTGAACTTTGTGAGAAGCCCCGATCCAGTGTACAGTAGATGGGTCACAGACTGCATACATAATGCAAACAGGAGAAACGAGATAATTCCTCAGAAAGCAGCTCCTTTGAAAATGATATGCATTGTGTTCGGTACATGTTGCTTTTTCAGAAACAATGGCTCTATTTCTGGAAAGAGATGCTGAAATCTCTAAAACTGTTTGTTCATGAACAGGATAAACAGTTGAAAGATCACATAGACGGATGGATTTATCTATTTTAATAAATCAGGTTTTTCTTGGTATCTTGATTGTTTTGCATGAACACAGAGAGACAACTAAATGATGAACAGGAACCTACAGGCTCAGTATAAACTGTTGAATTTTGTCTGCAGTTATGCTAGTATTTTCAGGGTAATATACTGTATTTAAAGTTATACCGTGTAACTTTTGGCCACTAGGAGCGCTAAACCTGCAACAGCGCCAACGTCTAACAGGCCTCACGGCAATGACGCAAATTTAAATCTCCTCTCCCGTGTTTGGATATTGAAACAAACGAGTCCATCAGATTCAAGAATTTCCTAAAGGATTTTTCACTATTGGAGGATCTGCCCCTGGCGCAGATATGCGCCTCTAACTGTTTCCAATTACATGTTTACATAGCTGAAACATCACACACACAAACGCACAATGCAAAGATAAATGCGCAATCAAAACCGGCCACAAAACCAAGTTGTAGTTTTGTGCACTGAATGAAGTCGTAACTTTGGCAAAACTCATGTTTGTTATGAAAACGTCTGGATTAGCTCAGCTTACGGGACATTACAGTGGCTCTGCTTCCTTCTGAACAGCGTATGAAAACCATACAACTAAACCAAGAAAACTGCAGATCGCTCCGTTACTGCTTTGATATTTGTATGAATTACAGAAAACGCATTTATTGCTGCAAACCAGCCACAATTGCACAAAATGTTTAGGGAGTCACGTTAGCTTTGGTCTATAGTAATTCCAGCCGTGTTTCGCTAACAGGAAACTATCGGCAGCTTATACGGCTCTGATTGACGTTGTTTTGGATAAACGCTGAGTGAAAAAAAAAAGAAAGCATCACATTCTCGTATGTTTACACAACAGACAAACTTACTTACCAGTCTAATGATACCGGTGCAAACAGAGAGTGGAGTTTAGCTTCCACACTTGTATCTCCAACGACTGAATTCTTTTCCAACGTCCACTCGTGTTTTTGATCTGACCTGCTCAGACATCACTTTCATCTTTTTACTTTGTTCCGCCATGAATAAACTTCGAGCAATGAGAGAAAGTAGCACAAGTACAGCTTTCTGTGTTTATCTCATAGGCTGTATGGTTTATCTATGAGGAGCCGTAAAGCAACTTGTTTTACGGCACTTTCATCGACGGCCCGCCTCTCCAAAGCTACGATGTCTGGTTTCTGCAGAGGGCAGCCCGCTCAGAGTGCTGACATGCGTCAGTCACTGTATATTGGCCCGAAAAATCATCTAATACTGCTCATTTTAGGCTTAATGTCAGAGTCAAAAGTTACACGGTATAACTTTAAGGCAGAAATCTCAAACTCTGGGATATTCTGCTTAATACTCTAGAAAAATTATATGACTTGTAGAACAGCATTTTGGTTAATAAGATGACAGTTATGTGTCTGCAGATGTAAATGCTCCAGTCAGTGTATTGGCGATAAGCTACAATATGAGGGCAGCTGTTTAACTTTCTGATAAAGCAAAATAAGAAGTGTTAGTCTATCACTTTGATATCAAGAAATAAGTAAGTCTGGATGGCAAAACTGACACAAACACAAATACTCTAGTTTAAATAAGAGCAATAAATACTGAATGATATCAAAGACCCTGAATGGCAAAGACGTGATAGCAGTGAAACGACCCATCACACTGGGTTTGATCTAACACCAGTTTGTGTGAAAGCTTGGACGTAACTGCTCATCTAAATGTCTTCAAACTTGCTGTGTTGAAAGTAGATCAAATGATGAGGTGTTGATAAAAGAGAAGAACACACAGAGACAGTCATAAATGACAGCCTGTAAATGTCTTTAAATGAAAAGCTTAGGTTTTCCACTAGTTAGCCTTTGATTTTGTTTGCCCACTGACAAAAATATAAAATCTTCCAGCAAGTCCTGGCATGACCAGTTTGTGTGATTTTGTCATTGAGAAAAAAAAAATTGTTCCTCAAAGGGTCCACTCCTTGTGGGATTTTTCCTTAAAACATACTCTGTGTACTATTGTTTATTTGTGTATTTTTTCTCAGAGCCCGAATTATAAATGGTCTTTATGCTGCTGGTCTTTATTGTGTTATTGTGAGTCACCCCGCAAGAGATTTTTGTGAGGGATGTTCTCGTCATCCCACATCATCCAGCGCAACTTGTGAGTCTTTCTCCACAACTGGTTCAGAAACGGAGAACACAGCTGGAAGCAGAGATGGTCGATGAGATCTTGTTTATGCAGCAATTTCTGAATAACACGAATGAAGCCTCAAAGACGCAAAATAAAAGACTACAGGGACACAGTCAAGTGGTTCAGTGCAATATTATGAAAGTTGAAAAAAAAATGTTACGAGCAAGTGCTCCTTGAGATAAACTTTCAAATAACCTATTATGTCTGCTGTGCTCTTCTCTTTTTCTTATTGTAAATGAAAATGTGACAAAGCAGCAGGTTATCACATTAAATAGTCAACGGGAATGAATGAAGAAAAGAAACGCAGAAGAAGGAGGGACAGGATGTAGACTTGTGTTAAACACTTGTGCTGAAAGGCAACAGTGAAGGTAACTGTTGTTTGCAGAAATGCACAGGAAATACGCTGCAACCGCAGAATCAAGTGTAAGTCCTAGTGGAAGAATTTAAGGGGGCAATAAATACTTTTGTTCTGCGCCCCCCCCCCCCCCCCCCCCCCCTCCCCTTGATGTTCTGTGGATATAGCTTATTATTATCTTTTTAATATAATATTTTTGATGAAAAAGTCGTAGCTATCACCTAAAATGTTTGGGTTTTTAAGTAAAACTTTGATTATGCCAAATTTGAGTTTTCTTAAAGATGCATTATGAAACTTTATGACTGTGAAATTCTGCATTCCTGACTCGAATGATGGCACAGCATCCCGGGGTTTACCACCACGTCACACGCTAGCAAACATGTACTGTTTTCAACATGGACCGTGACAGATTCAGCAAAGAAATACAAGAAGCTAATGTAGGAAGAGAGGAAAAAGAAGGAAGGAGGGACAGAGTAAGAAAAAAGACAACAGTCAATATAAGACTGTGTTTCACTGGAGAGAACTTCGTATAAGATGCAATATGGATGATGAATTAGCCATTGATAGAGGGCGTCTCACGGAGAAAATCGGCAGAAGTTTTGCAGTGAAAAAAAAAAAAAAAAAAAAAAAAAAAATTTGGAATGCGCTGCTAGGTAGCTGCAATTTGTGAAAGCTCTCCTTAACTTTTGTGTTTTTTTCTAATATAGTTGTCTTTTTTTATCGACATTATTCGTCAGATTAGGTTTTTCTTGGAGGATTTTTTATGCTGGTTTCAACGGTGTGCAATTCGGGAGATTTTTCCTCGTATATTGGCTTTTTTCACTGCTTGTTATGATGTGTATCCATAGCAACGGAAAAATTGTTTACCACCGTGATCAACTGTTAAAACTCTCCAAATCAAGATTTTAGCGAAATAACACGTAAATAGTGGAGTTAAGGAGAAAGAAAGAGGATGCAGGGCAGGGGTAAGGAGAGAGAAAAAGGTGGAGATTTAAACCGTTTTTCCAACTGTTGTGATGGGTAACGTGAGATCGCTAGCTAACAAGATGGACGAGCTCGAAGTGCTAACAAGGTCTAGAAAGAGTAAGAGAATGCAGTTCATGTGTTTCATGAGACTTGGCTGCATGAACACATCCGGACTGTAATGCGTTGTACAGGCAAGACGGTCGTGCGGACCGAAATATAAGCTAGGGGAAGCGGAAGGGAGGCGGAATTGAGTGCTGGTAGTAGCGCTGGTGTCATCAGGACACGTCACTGTAAGGAGAGTTGCAAAGAGACATTGAACTGTTAGCTGTGAGTTTCCGTCCATATTATTTAAGAGAGTTTGCCTGTGTTTTTGGTAGCGGTTTATATAATACCAGGTACCGCACCAGAGCAGCCTGTGTGTCATAGCTCCGTCGTGGCTAAACTACAAACACAGCTCCAAACTCATTCATAGGTTCTGGAGACTTCAACGTCTCCTCTCTGCTACGTTGCCAACTTTCAGCAGTTTGTAGCTGCTCCACAGAGAAAATAAGATGTTGGACTTATTTTATGCAAATAAAAGAATGCATAAGCTCCCTGCCTGCTTAGGAAGATCTGTCATATCTGGTTTTCTCACCTCCACCTACAAGCCCATTGTTAGAGCAACAGTCATTAGGAGGACAATTAAAACTGGTTACTGAGGCTGAAGATGCTTGAGAGGGTGTTTGAGGCCACAGACTGGAATGTCTTGTGAACCTCATGGAGATGACATCAACACCATGACTGAGTGTGTGACAGATTACATAAACTTTGTGTGGACAGCATCGTTCCAACAAGAACAGTGAGGTGCTTCCCCAATAACAAACCCTGGTCACAGGACCTGAAAAAGCTGCTGAACATAAAAAGAAAGCTTTAGGGATGGAGACAGGGAGTTACTGAAGACCACAAAAAAAATGAAAAAAGACTAAGAAGTGAAGGAGGACTAAGGAAGAAGTTGGAGAGCAGCTCCAGCAGAAAATGTGAGGGATGTATGGTCGGGAATGAAGAAAATCACTGGCTTCAAGTTAAAGGGGGACCAGACTGATGGAGGTTGGACAGAGCTAACGAACTGAACATGTTCTTCAATAGGTTAGTTCCCCTGCCGACAACCCAACATTCCACACACCCTCCATGAGCTCACAGCTTTCCTGTCCCACCTCCACTCTGTCCCCTGCACCTCAGTCATGGACCTGAACACAGCCTCTCTCCCTCCACATAGGCAACCTGAGACCTCTTTGCCTCCACCTCCAGCCTGACTGTCTCCTGTGACCAGGTCAAGAAACAATAGAAAAATGAACCGGAAAAGGCTGCAGGTAGATGGTGTCAGTCCCAGAGTTCTCAAGACCTGCTCAGAACAACTATGTCCGGTTCTCCAGCACCTTTTTAACCCAGCCTGAGACAGAAAGGTTCCTGTGCTGTGGAAAACATCCTGTCTTGTTAGTCCCTAAAAAACCACAACGCTGAACCAAATGATAAGCCGTTGCTCTGCATCTCCATCATGAAGTCCTGGGAGACTCTTACGGCTCACCTCAACAAGCAAGTGAACACCTTTAGGACCCATTAGTTCGCATATCGTATGGGCTTGGGGTTGAAGACGCCATCATCTTCTTGCTTAGAGAGCCCCTCTCATCTGGACCAGTAGGCAGCCTTTGAGGGTCTGTTCTTTGATTTTTAAGTGCATTTAATACTATTGCTGTGCTAGTGGAAGCTCCATACTTCCAGGTGGTCCCTCCACAACCACTGGATTTCGATCCTCACAAAAGCCAGTGGAGTGGGTTGTGTGTCTGAGATGGTGGTAGCAGCACGGAGCACCACAAGGGACTGTACTCTCACCATTCCTTTTACACTGTACACCTAGCTTCAGTACAATGGTCGCAGAGATTGGTGTGTTGTGGGGTGTATTAGTGATGGAAAGAAGCCGAATAAGGGATGTAATAGTTTGTAAATGGTGCAGTATGCTATTTAAATCGCAGACTAAAGAGAGTGTTGCTTAGGAGGAGAAGAATGCAGCATGTCTGTCTCATCCTGGAGAGGAGGTGGAGGTGGTAGAGAACTACAAATACCTTGGAGTTGCTGGACAAAGTTGATTGGAAATGCAAGTGACTACATTACAAGAAAGGTAGGCAGACTTTCTTCTTGGCTAAATATTTTTAAAAGATGTTGATTCTTTATAGTTGTGGTTGAAAGTGAATTGTGAGCCTTGCTGGGGCGCAGCATCAGAACCAGAGACTTGAAGAAATTAAACAGCTGATCAAGAAGTGGTTGTGCTGGGGATAACTCTGGAGCCGCTGGGCTGATCGTTCAAAAAGAATGCTTCACAGCTGATGAAGATAATGGAGGACACTTCCCATCCTCTCCACAACACGGTGAAGAATCAAAGAGTGTGTTAGTGGGAGGCGCGCGTTCGCTGTAGGACGGAGAGATACAGGATTTTCGCGCAACTCCTAAGCGTTGTTTTTGTTTTTTATAAAAAAAAAAAAAAAAAAAAAAAAAAAAAGTGAGCTTTTACAATACTGAATTTCCCTTCGGGGATGAATAAAGTATTTTTCATTCATTTCATTTCAGTGTGTCTGTAATATTTTTTATTCTGGATGAATCATACTGAGAAATCACAGAGAAAGAGAAATTATTACCTGTTTGTATGTTACACAATAACATGCTTCCTGTAAAAGGTCCGGAGCACTTTTCCTCAGAGATGTGCTGAATGTGAAAGCATCAGATTTTAAAATTATAACAGATGTTCTTGCATCCACTTGAGTCCAGTACTGCATGTGTACATATACAGTTTCCCCTCCATCTTTTTTTCTTTTTTCCTCTTAGACTTCACGGTCCAAAACTCCTTGAATACGCATGATATCTCCCAAGTCACAAGATAATCTCATCTAAGACTTTGATCTTCAGATCCATGTTTTTCTGCTCTTGGAATAATAATAATAATAAAAAAAATCATTTTGCTAAAGATTTCCTTTCTTTTCTTTTAACACGTCCTCTGTGATGTCCATTATTTCCAAGAGTGAATTAACTGTGAGGTGTTTGTAGAAAAGGTTCATAAAACAGTCGAGCCTTAAGACTTTACTTTAACAAGAGGAAATTTTTATTGTCATAGAAATTTCCGGCCGCTAGACCAATAATCCACAGGAATGTGAACAATTTGTACAGACCAAGTAACAATACTGGCCAGCAGAGTTGGGTTTGGATTTCACTTTGGTTTACTGGACAAGGGAATAATTATGTCTCATTTTGTACAGCCACAAATATCCACACACATCATCTTTTCAATGATACTTGCATAAAATTAAAAAATGAAACATTCAACAACAGCATGTTTAATCCACTCTTTATGTTTTGCATTCCTGTTTCAGGTTGTGGCAGCCATGTTGACGGTGTGTTTGAGGCTTCTGTTGTTACTCCACTTGGCTTGCTGTGTCCCCTCCCCCTCCAGACCTCCTTCCAGACTCTGCAGACGGTGCTGCGACCATCTAGAACCCCCAGCGGGCACAGCTCATTATCAAATGCCTGAAGTCAGAACTGTCATCAATATGACCATCCTCAAAGGTACTACAAGCTTGGGTAGCTTCTACTAGCCAGCTGTTCTTGTTGCATGCAGACTGTGTTGACTTAAAAGGTACAGCATGTAAGAATTGCTGACATCTAGTGGTAAAGATGGGTCTTTGAAAGAAAAGATGTTTTCTTTCAAGTGACTTCATATTCCAGCACTGTTGTGAATGGATGGTGGCCGTTAGTGGCCAAAATTCTCCCAGACATAAAGATGTTTTCATCTGTGAGTGGATCCAGAGGTCTCAGGTGTAGCTATGACTGGACTATGAATAACTACTTTAATGACTTTTAATGCATTACTTATCCCAACTCCCATTTAACAAAGTTGGTACAGGAGGTTTAATGTTTAGAGGGTTCTCACTTCACTCACATTGTTTTGTCCATTTAGGGACACTAGTAAAAATGACGGCACAAAAATGGCAGCCTCCATGTATGCGCACCCCCAGCGAGTATATATAATTGACTAAGTATAAGAAAATAAACATATAACAGCTATTCAAGTGAAGCGATCACACATCAATAGAAACACAGTTTTGGATTATATATTATATTTTTCTGCCAGTGACCTTCATTTTTTTTTTCTCGCAATGTACCTTTAAATATGTACTATTTTATATATGAGTTAGTTACTCTGCCTTTCAGCTCCTCTTTTTATTACTGAAAGAGTTAACCTGGAATGAGTCTTTTACACCTGCTTTAAAGGCCTCCTTCCACTGAAAACCTGTTTAACTTGCTCCTTCTGAAATACGGAGGGTTTCCCCTTGTTTACTTACACATGCTGACTTGCTAGCGTTGCGTTCCCCCCAGTCGGCTGTGCTTTCTCAGCAGAGAAACAATACAAAGAAAAGAGCGAATCGGGCACAGCCTTGCACCTCTACATCACATTTCAAATAGCGTATCCCACGTGGGGTTTCTATCTGTCCATTGGAAGGCAGGTAACCCTCCACTACACACTAGAAGTAAAGACAGCACGACTGTAGCTTCGGAGTTGAGAAGCTAATTAGCTAACTGTTTGTTAGCATGGCGGAACAAACTTGTTTGTCGGCTCTATTTCCTGTCTGTAACAAAATAAGAGCGGAGGGCGGAGCTTCCTTCATACACTGATGGGAGGCAGCCAATCAGACGGAAATTCATGAGAAGGACCCGGAAAAGCTGCCGTTGGACCACAAGCCTCTCTTCTAGTATACAAATACAGCTGGATACAAAGATACCAGAAGGTTTTTTTTTAAACAGAAACGATGCAGAATGCATTCAATAATAATGGAGAACACAGAAATATTAATGAAATGACCATGGAAGTACAACTTTAAGTGTCACAGGTGGATTGCATCTAGGATCTACATGTAATCCAGCGTTTGCAGTGAGAATTCATGGTCACTTACTGAAACTTTCCATCCACAACTGCAACTATCCCCATGTTGTAAACTACATTTCCTTGATCATTGCTTCTGCTTATCCAGATGGCTGGGGGCCTGACGAAAGTAGTATTTAATCAGAAGAGCACTCATGCTGGAATAGTGTTGCTAAGTGTAATTATGCATTTACGATTCAGTAGAAATGAGATACAAAAAACTGAGAGACTGGAAAAGAAGGGAAATTAGATGCTCGTCTAATAGAAACAAGCTGGAACCACTTTAAAATCAGCCTCTTTTCAACATCTTGTGATTAACCAGACATGGAAGTACTACAGTAACTAATTCCATAGCTTTTGACGATGTATTTCTGGGTAAATGCAAAAGATTTCATGCATTTATAATCCATTAGGTGATGATGTCTTAACAAGGGAAAGATACATTTTAACATAGGCTATAAAGGAGCAAACAGCTCCTTTTCTGTTTGCAGTCTTTTAGTGAGGACTGTTGTGGGCTTTAGACATAACCTACATTGCATGCATGGGACTCAGCAAATGCTTAACATGCTTGTTTCACTCCATTTGTTTTTAGGGATCTTTTTAGGCCAAAGATTTCAGTATGGACTTAATACTTGTAAAACAAACTGACATATATATTTCAAGAAAATGAGATCTGACCTGAGTGAGAACTGTAGGAGCTCTGAAAATGGTTACAGATGATAGTGGAATAAACCCAAGTTTGACTTATAATTTTTTTTATCATAGTTTTTTTTGTTATCAGAGTCTGGGTATTTTTACATATAATGTATCCTTACAGTCTCATCATGTCTCTCAATGCGAGGGATCATATGTAACATATTGTATTCCATTACTAACGAAACAACCTCAGTCACTAAATTGAACTTTGAAGGCTCTTTTCATAACCTTTTTTTCTTTTAATTTGTTTACGTTAGCCAATACAATAGGCTTTATGCACAGCTCCAGTACTTCCTGAACTTAATACTGCACCTTTGTTTCCTGTCTTACATGATTGGATGAACTGATTAATCCAGGTGTGTCTAACCTCAGCAAATGATCAGACACACCTGAATTAATCAGTTCATCCAATCATGTAAGACAGGAAATAAAGGTGCAGTATTAAGTTCAGGAAGTACTGGAGCTGTACATAAAGCCCATTGAGCTTTAAGCGCTGTAATTCAAACCATGGCAGGACAGATCAAATATATTCAAAATCCAGGGTGGTCAATTCACTCTGGCCCAGGAGGTGCTGTTGTTGCTCCGCTTACTAAGTCTTACTAGTGGTTATTATCCAGTTTTTTGTGGTATTTTTAGTATTTGCTTGAGAAAAAACACTTTCCTAAAAATCAATAGGGATATAAAAGCCTTGAGGTTGCTCCAGATAATTACTTAAAGCATCTTAAATGTTTCAGTGATTTTATGCCCATACAGTGTATTTTCTTTTATACCATAAATCTGGGAGTAATATTATTACCACAAACTTATTTGAATAAAGACAGGCTGTTAATGCTTCTGTGGCTGCAGTAAGCAATCATTTTCTAACATTGGACCAAGTTCAACCAAATTCCTCGGTTGGTTGTCCTGGAAACTCTGTGGACCCATGAAGACATCTACTTGTTAAACTTGGCCGATTCAACTCAGTGTGGTCACAGTCAAATCCGTGACAGGTTATTTGGGGTCATGCTGCTGGTCATGCAGCAAAGAAGGGGAACAAAGAAGACGTGTCTGCATGATGAATCATGTTGTTACATGTGCTGCAAGATTTGGATGTGAACGTGGCTGTATAAGCCTACAGAAGACAGAAGCATGACATGAGTAAAGGATTAAAAAAGACAGAAATCTTCTGATGCAACAACTACACACTCCCAGCCAGACGGGGATTTGTGAAAACATGTGTATCCAATATCAGATGCTTTGCAGCCAACTCAACCACATCATTTCTAACAATGTGTCATCATTCTGTGCTCTCATATGTTGGTCCTTTGACAACTCAACATGCCAAGTCGGTTCTGACCCACAATCAACCCCCAAACCAGCACAGCAACCGAAGCACAAATAAATGAATGAATTAAAATGAGACTTACAGTAAATCCTTCTTTAGTCTCTATTATATACTCACACTGAGCATCAAAGTCAGATATCCCATCAGAAAGAAGATTGTGAGGGATAGAGGGTTTCGGCATAAACACATACAAGTGTACAACCACAGAGGCATGCACCCAGGTACTGAAAAATATGGTAGAATCATGTCAAATATTTACAAGCAATGCAGAATATACCTTTACTTTTCTGTGAAAATATAAATACATTTTTATTTTTAATACTTCATTTCACTATAGCTGCCTTTAAATATGAAAAGATGACTTAATTTTAAGTCACTGTCAAACAGAGGTCATAATTTTGTGGCAAAATGACTTTAATAAGGAAAAACGGTGTTAAAAAAAAACTTTATATAACAATTACTTGTGAAGTTATCTAATAATAAATACAATGCAAACACTCACCGATGGGAAGTCCAGCTTAATAAGGGGCAAGAGTCAATGACTAATGACTATTGATGGACTGAGGATGGAAATTAGCTTTGCTATAATCTTGCTTATTTACATTGTCAATGTATAGTATATGCACTGTTCCTTTTTGAATAAACTCAAACCCAGTGCAAACATGTTTCAGCTTTAAACTTTCAGCAGCATAAAACAAGGCATCCGTTTAGACCTAGGGGTAAACTCCACTGTGAACAGTGAGGCTACTTCCTGGTTTCCCAAACATTGTAATTCTTTCTTCATCCACCAGGGGCTGACTTCAACTTCACAGCAGAAATAAACATGTTTACAGCCTGGTTCAGAAAATCATTTTAGGTTTAATAGGTCAAGTTTACCTTCATGTCAACTGTGAGGGGGTAACTTTTTTTTAATAACTCATCCATTTAGATGTTCTTTAATCTTGAAATTACACATAATTAGGGGCGTGTCCTTTTGATTGACAGGCTGCATATGACATGCTAATAGTTAGCTCCCTGCTTCCTCCCAGGAAGGCCTCAGCCTGTAGCAGAGTTGCAAAAGGAGTTGCAGAGATTTTAGCTGGTTAACAGCAAGTCAGAACGTGCCTTACCTTTAGACGACCTATCGTCGTTTGTTCCTGTTAACTATGGATTAGCTCGATTAGCAATTAGCTTGGCCATCAATCATTTGCCCCACAGCTCGGAGCGGCCCTGTCTTTACCCATTTTAGTATTTTCCGGGAGTGACGACACACGCAACACAGCAAGGTCGTGACGATGGGAATCGCTCAACTGGCTTCACTTTTAGCTCTTCCGACGTGACCCGATACTACGTACATTTTTTTTAAGTCTTTGGTTTCAACAACATAAGGAACACCAATCAGCACAAAGCATTCCTAATTATCAAAAATGACAAATTTGTGGAGATGTGACACATTTTGGAATGCAGTATAAATTAGAAAGTCATGATTAAAAAAGCCTCTTTTTTAATTGTTTATTTGCAGTCATTCTGTATCTCATGCTGTGGATTTTCAATATGTAAGCTGGTGAGAGATTATACAACAATATTCTCACTATGAGAATTGTTCCAGATCTAAAAAGGTATTTTTGAACTGAAGATCATCTTAAACAGTGATTTACAAGTGACTGACAGATTTACAGCTGCTTTTGACACATCTGACCCAAGGGTCATCAAGTGCAGAAGTGCAGCTGAGCCACTGTTTGTGGAAACTAGCTCTCCTCAGGATGTTTTATGTGGACACCTGGTGCGGATGGTTGTAGAGCATGAGCAGAATTTGCATTGCCAGGAAATCTTGGTAAGGGTGAAAGAACCCAGGACTGTGGCCTCTTTCTGTATAGTGTACCCAGACTTGAGGTGTTTAGTCCATGTATGCATCAGAACCTGCTTAAATGGATCTTAAGAGAGCAAAAATGGATCATTTTTAGGTATGTTACCCAAAGCCACAAACCTCCTAGACCAGCAATACTAGTCAAAACTTTGGACATACCTACTCTGCTTACATTTCAACGTTGAATTACGTTTGAAAACCACAATTTTGGATCTGACTGCTGAAAATCTGGACAGAGCAAATGAGCTGAAAACATGTTCCCTTCAGAACAAAGTGCAGCATTACCCACCCCCTTGCTTCCAGTCAAACAGACCATACACCCAAGCCCTCAGCTTTCCTGTCACACCCCCATAATGTCACCCTGCAGCTCAGTCATGGATCTTGACAGCCTCGTCTCACCTGAGGACACACTTAGACCTCCTCTGCCTCTTCCTCCAGCCTGTTTCCTGTCATCGATGAAGATCTATCTGGAGAGACTGGACTGGAACAAGGCTGCAGGTCCAGATGGTGTCAGCCTCAGGGTTCTGAAAACCTCCGCAGAAAAACTGTGTTGAACTCTACAGCGCCATTTCAACAACAGTCTAAATGAGGAAGAAGTTACTGTGTTGTGGAAAACATCCTGCCTGTTCCATGGTGTCTGAAAAATCTAATCCATCTGCCCTAAATGGATACAGACCAGTTGCCCTGACATCTCACATCATGAAAGTCCTTGAGAGACAGTTACTAGCTCTCCTCAATAAGTAAGTGAACACCTTTCAGGGCCCATTGCAATTTACTTATTGTAATGGGTTTTGGGTTTAGGACGCCATCATCTACCTGTTTCAATGTGCCTGGACAAATCAAGCAGCATGATGAGGATAATGTCCTTTCATTTCTCAAGTGCTTTCACCTTTTTTTTTATCGTGTTATCTGCAAAGCTCCTCTAGATATAATAAGTGGATTCTTCCACAACTGCCTGGATTTATGACTACCTAACAAACGGACCACAGTTTGTGAGACTAAAAGGTTATGTGTCTGAGATGGTGGTCAGCAGGAGTACCTCAAGGGACTGTACTCTCACCTTTTCTCTTCACACTGTACACCTCAGACTTCCTGTACAACTCTGACAAGACAAAAAGCTGAGTACAGAGCACTCGTCATTCAGTTTGATGGATGGTTTGGAAACAATTACCTAATCTTGAACACAAAAAGCAAAAACAAAATAGATGTTTGTAGATTTTAGAAGAAATAATAGTTCTAAAAAAGAAAAAAAAGCATTATTTTATTGTAGGCACTAAGATGTATATTTTTGTAAGTGTGTGATGCAATTTGCTATTTGTTGGGGCATCAGAGCCAGAGACTTAAAAAACTGAACAAACTAATCAAAAACCTGTGCTGCAGGTAACTCTGGAGCAACTGGAGCTAATTGTCCAGTAAAGAATGCTGCACAAAGTGCTGAAAATAATTTATAATTCTTCACATCCTCTGCACAACACAATGAACAAACAATAGTGTCTTGAGTGAGAGACCTCTTTAAGTATGCTGCAAGACCAAAAGATTCAGGAGGTTATTCCAAAGCAGCCATCACCATGCAGAACAAGGCGGTGATTTGTTTTTCCTGAGAAATTTCACTTAGTCAGGTCAGTCGCCATTTCAAGTAACCACATAACATGTTGAACTTTAATTCAGATGGAACAACTTTCAGGCATTACACAAATAATTCCCACCCACTCTGTGTACAAATTGTTGATGAACTGGAAGATTTATAGAAGACTCAATGTTTGTCTGCTTTTTCAACTCTGTCTACAGTACATTAATTTATATACCATCTTCTATTTTATATTAACTCAAATACTTGAGGAAGATAAAAAAAGAAAACCCTAGTCATTTCTTTGGGACATCCTGTAAAGAATCTATATGAAAGGTTTTCTTTTTTTTGTCAGGTACTTTCTGAATTTAAAATGACAACTTTCACGTTTTTTTAGGAGTAGGATCAAGAATGTTGGATGTAAAAAGGTAAAACTTTCAGCCTGTAGTGTTTCTGTCTGCAGCTCTCACCTGTGTTTTATCATATCCTTCCAGGTGATAAAGGTGACAGGGGAGACAAAGGCACCTCTGGAAAACCAGGTTTGGATGGCCCTCCTGGCTACCGAGGACCAATGGGCCCTAAAGGCAGCAAGGGTCAGGCAGGTGCCCCTGGTGATCCTTGCAAGATCCCTCACTCTTCCTTCTCTGTGGGGCGTCGCAAATCCCTGCACAGCTTGGACTACTACCAGGCGTTGGTGTTCGACACCGTCTTTGTCAATCTCCATGAGCACTTCAACATGTTCAAAGGCAAGTTCTACTGCTACGTGCCCGGGATCTACTTCTTCAACATCAACATCCATACGTGGAACTTCAAGGAGACCTATCTCCACCTGATGCACAATGATAAAGAGCAGGTGATTCTTTATGCTCAGCCCAGCGAGAGGTCCATCATGCAGAGCCAGAGTGTCATGCTGGATCTGGCTCTAAATGACGAGGTCTGGGTCCGGCTCTACAAGAGGGAAAGGGAAAATGCCATTTATAGTGACGATGTAGATGTTTACATCACCTTTAATGGATACCTGGTGGCGCCTAGCATACAGTGAAATGAGAAGCGTTAAAGGTGATAGCTACGACTTTTTCATCAAAGCAATAATTTCAAAGAAAAAAATACATCCACAGAATGTCTAGAAGGGTGCAGAATAAAAGTATTAATTTTACATAAAAAACAATATCGCATATGAATAACTGTTTTATCAATTTTGACGGGTCCAAGATACAAATATTTACATCTGATTGCCATGCCAATGTCTACACAAAAAGTTTCTGATCCATTAGCATTAGCTACAGAGTTGCTAGCTCAGTTTCTATGTATAGCAACAGCATCTTCTTTGACATTTTTGAAATTCAAGCAGATAAAAAACAAAGCAGGATGAGGGTGAAAGTAGCAAAAGTGCTCAAAAGCTCTGTGGAGGTTTCCACCTTCCCCCAAGACTTGTAAGTTAAACATTTGCTAATGCTAATTAACATTTAGCTCGGTCTGTAATGTTGCTACTGCTAATTGAGTAAGCAAGTGTTGGTTCGCCACCTGCTGGTGGGGAGGAGTTAAACTTGTAGCTATCACCTTTAAAGTGTAAAGATTGGCAGGATGAGTTGGATTATTCTTTCTTCCCATTTTGCCATAGACACTGCTTTGTGAAAGAACAATAACCTAAACAGAGGACATTATGAATCTGGTGCTTGTTAAATTTTACCTCAAGTCTGGGGAGAAAAATAACCCCCAAAAAATATTAAAATCAAAAGGAACTAGAAAAAAAAAGAAGTCAACACAGCTCACAATTAGGAAAAGAAAATCCATCTTTTGCACTATAAATACATATTTGTACAAAGTAAATAACTTTGTCCTACTTATGAGCTGTGCTTCTGCTCTCTCTTGAATTAATCTTTTTATGTGGGAAAAAACAGGTTTTATCAGTTATCATAAACAATAAATCTTGTGATATCTCTTTAATAAATGCTTCCTTTGTGCCTTCCAAAGAAAAGACTTGAAGAGTTCAGTTCATCCAAATTACAAACAAAACACTGTCCTACTTACCTCGAATGATATGTTACCATGCAGATGTGCAAAATTTATATCTTTGAGGCTTTTAGATGTGTTACCTGATACACTGTGATAGTTTACGCCACTGCAGGCAAATTGAAAAATGATCCCCTGTTATCACATAATATCCCCAGAACTACAGAGAGAACGACTCTCCCCGACCCTGAAAAAAGCATATTTATACTAATTATTCTACAGCAATCTGAGCTTTTAGCTTTAGAATGGCTTTTTATAACCTTAGATGGCTTTCTAGGAAGCTACAGTTTAGTTTTTTATCTTTGTGACCACAAACACATATTAACTGAAGGGAGATTATGTCACTACCAGGGTTTATATCTTGAATCAGGTCTAGTTGTGAAAATTCTGTTTCTCCTTCTTAGTTAATGTAAGCATAGTGAGTTTGAAGGAGATCTCCTACATCGTGTATCTGGTTGTTTTCCTTTATTAACAACTGTAAATCAAGCAATTCAGTCATCACATTGTGCACCGCATCTTCACTGTTCATTCACATTTGTCATTTTTACAGGCCAAAACATGTTCGACCCTTTAATCTGTTTTATCATCATTAACATAATGCTCATATAGTTTTAGATTACATTTTAAAGCTGGATGACAGTACTGTATCTCATGAACCATTATGTGGTTAATGTAATCTTGGTTGATAAATCATAATTGAATAAACATTTGTAAAATAAGGTAGGAAAAAAAAAGGGGGATCATCCAATAAAGGGAAAGATGATATATTTCACATTGACCATCCAAACATTTAGCTTTTTTCTATAGAAACACATTTAAGATTAATTCCTTCATTCAGGAGAACTAGTGCTGTACCTACTGATGCAGAAAGACACAGGAATTGTACAGAAAAATATGCACACTTCATTATTTGCTTATTCTTCATCTAATGAACAATGTTATCACAGCTTTCTCTCTTATCATGTATTTACTGGGAAATTCCACAGAAATCACTGTTAACATTCTTCATTGAGACAGGCTCTTCTAAAGAAACAGACAAAAACTGCCCAGAGGGGAAAAATGCTCCCAAACAAAAGCCAAATTATCTGCATTGCTTGGTTAAGTGGGGAAATACTTTATTTCTTTTGTAATTTTGGTGAACTGATAAGTACAAACATCCCATCATATCAAAATGAATTACAAAGGTGCTGTTATCAACTCAACAAGACTTCAGGGTTTTGACATTTATCATATATAATTAAATAAATAACAAACTGCAGAGCAGTTTATGTAAATAGTTGTATATTAGCTGTCTATTACCACTCTTATTATTGAGGTTAGACTGTGTACGTGTGTGTTTAGATTTGTTAACAGTTTTCCTCCTCACTAGCCAAGCCACTTTGTCTTCTGTATCACTGAGCTACAGGGACACTTGATTATAAAATAATTAAAAGTTGTCATAATGTTACAAATCAGGAGACTTTGTTTTGTAATATCTGATAATAAAGCTTTTTTTCAGCCACTAAGTGTATGCACGTCATAACTGTATTTCATGTTTTTCCTCACTCATCTAATTCTTTACAAATGACATCATCTACCTTAGATCTAAGCTCACGATGAAGCCATTCAAGGCCATGAGGGAGATGGTATTTGAGTTTTAACCCTATGATTTGGCCAGTTCTCTGCAAAATAAACAAACAAAAACCCATCTCAAACTCCCCGAGATAGAGGATGAGTTCGTAGCTTGCCAGCTCCATCTGTTGGGCCATATCTCTCCCATTAGCTGTAATGCCATCCTCAGGGAGGCTTTGCTAGAGGAAAAGCAGTCTGCAGCATTGTAAATACTTTAAACCTTCAGAGGAGATTTGAAAAAAACTGGGAAACAAAGCAGGGCATCTTTCGTGGATCATCGGCCCACAATAGTTAAGGCCGTTCCAACATTCACAATACACAAGTTTGACTTAAAATGAGCACTGAAAATGTCCGAGTTGGGTTTGTATAATTTTTGTTTTAGTGTCTGATACAGAATACTTACACAATACATATAAGAAGATGACAAAATATTAATTAGATGGTTTAAGAACATTACATATGGATTCTAAAATGTTTTTAAAGACTCTCAAAGAGCTAAAGCTGCATATATTAGATAGAAAACAAATCAATTTTGGCCAGCCAAATTACTACAATGCTAAATTAGTATAATCCATTCTTTCGGGAAACTGTTTCCAAAGTCTTTAAACATATTTATGCCCACTTTGTTGCAACTGAAAGCACTTTCACAGTTAGTTACTGCTATCAACCCAATTAATTCAACTTTTCAACCCAATGAATTCAAAAGACTGATAAAAGCAAGCATTAAATTGGAGCAGTCTCATTTAATCCTATTAGACGATAAACAACCAAATCAATCTCACTTTTAATTATCCCATATTAATGCAAGACCCGTTGGTAAGAGTGGCAGAATCTGGCTTCTTCATGGTTTTCAGTTGAAAGCCCAGTTTTCAGGCAACATGTATTGACCTAAAGCAGCAGGATGCATTCTGGACCACAAGTGTCGCATCTGTGGAAGATGTTACTGTGAACTTTACAACATGTGTTAAAGGGACTTCCTCTCAAAGGAAACATTGCAAAGTTACAAAAACAAATATATCCATCAAAGAGATAACAGAAACATTAGGAGTGGCCAAGATGATAAGAGGACACAGGATTGGTGAATAATCTCAGAATCCTTCACATTATACAGCAACAGCACCCAGCTGAGTGAAGAACACCCATCAGGAGGTAGACTTATCCATGTCTAAAAGGAAATTCCACAAAACACAAGGTGTAAACCATATATAAGACTCAAGTATCACAGACTACACAGGGATTTGCCTCTCCCTTAAAGCCTGACCAGCACCATGGGAGTACTTTTTCTACAGATGAAAACTAAGATCAATTTGTACCAGAATGGTGAGCAGACATGGAGACAGCTTCGAATGGCTTATGATCGGAGGCATACATCTACAAAAACATGGAGCAGTATCATGGCATGGCCATACATTTTATGAAGTGATATTGAATCACTAGTGTTTATTTAAAAAGTGTCAGGAGCTGTTTTAATTCTGTATAATGTGGGGATTTACCATCTCACATTCTGATAAATGCAAAATTGATTGAATGGTGGACCATGGTAAATAGTAAAATGGTTCCAGCTATTGTTTGTAAACCAAAATTATATTTTCAACACAAAATTTTCTTCCAGTCAATTTTGATTTGAGTGCATTTCTGATGTGTTTTGTTTTAAAAGGGGCACAGTTGTCGAATGGTTACTTACTTGTAACTCAGAAGTGAATTAGTTAGCGCATAAGGAGCTTGAAGTGACTTTACTTGAGGGTACATATTCATCTTAAAATCATCATTAAGTAATGATGGAATCTTAATGGCAGGGATTTACCTGTAATGAATATATACTAACATGAACTTCTTAGGGTTAGTCTTGCATATAAAAAGAAAAAAAAATCAATGGTTTAAAAATAAATTATGTATATGTGACAGTTGACAGTGCTGTCAGTATGCCTCCAAGCAGTCATGCACCCAGGCTACTTGGCCAAGGGGATATCCCTTTGGATGAATTGCACATGACTCTGTCTCTATCTGGGAGTCTAGGGATCAAATTCCACCTGGGCCCTCCTTCATCCTGCTATCTATATTTTGGTCTAAACTGGAAAATTTGTCGACACATTAATGAATGTAGGGCTGGGTATCGATTTAGATTTCAAGAATCGATTCGATTCTGATTCTTATGGTTTTGAATAGATTATTTTTGATCCGTCCGATCCAATCCGATCTCGATTCGATCTCAATTTGGTTTGCTGGTATTGAAAATATTTTTTAGCCTTTACCCGAATTCCATAACTCTGTAGTAATGCAACATATCAATGCTAGTATTATATTAATATTCAACAGCAAATGAATGAAGTAATGTAGTTAATGGTGGCTGTAAGGAACAAACCCTCTCCCTTCACGTTGGCACAGATGGTCATCCACAAAATTATTCACACCCTCCAAAAAAAAAAAAAAGAAAAATTAAAAAAAGACTACATTCACAAGAGTAATTCAAATAACAGGAAACAAATAATAAAAATTCACAAAATTATGATTTAGTGAAGCAAAATACACAGTAAGTCAGCATGTAAAACTTAAAACGACTAGCGACTAACCAGCTAGCTCGATGCTAACTAGTAAGGAAAATGCCATTGACATGCTAACGGAATCAGCATCTACGTCGTAAATTTAAAGATAACATACAAAATGGCAAGAATCAATTTCATCTCGATCATGAACATTAACTGCATTTATTAAAGTACTTACAGGAACATGTTTCCTATGCACTGTTTAAACTGAATTTTTAGAAACTACTTGAACCAGCCCCACTTAGTCTTCTTCTGGCACTGCACTAGCTTTAGTAGGCCTACACTCTGTCCGGCTCACTATCTCCCCCTAGCGGAGCAGCTGAGCCACTGCACTTAACAGGCGGCAGTACATTAAATGGTCATTTTTAAAAAAGATAAGAAAAATCGATCCTTGGACATATGAATCGATCTTTGGAAATTAATATGAGAATCGATTCAGAATTGGAAAATCGATTTTTTGAACACAGCCCTAAATGAATGCATGAATCAGTTAATCAAGTGTTATGGATTAGTTAAAGGTTGAATATGGAATACGGACAGAACAGCGACATCACGTGTGTCTAGGTTGTAGTTGCAACGGCAGAAAAACAACTCCAACCGCTGGGATGCCAGGCTCAGTGCCGATACGCATGTGACCAACAGTCTGCAGCATGTCCAACAAGTAACACAGAGGAGTTTATAACTGACAGCTAACGTTAGCCATGTTAGCAAACAAGCTAGCTTACCGATCCAGCAGGAAAGTCGCCAATTCCGTGTTTTACTCCGTGGAAAACGTTTATGTGGGTCCATTTAGTGAAGTCTTCACCTAAATTTACTCCAGGTTTTGCTCTTCTCAGGTCACTCCTGCTCAGAAACTGATAACAATATCTCCAGGGCTCTGAAGCAGCTGCTTCACTGGTCGTCTCTGCGGTTTTCCCCTGTACAAGCCCGACTATGACCAAAATATTGTTTCCACACAGAGATCGTATTTGGCAACCTGCAATGGCGGCGTGTATTGGCTTATAGACGTAAATAAAATGCCATTATCGAACCCGTAAAAAATTATTTTATAATTATTTTTAGGCTAAATATAATTTTTCTAGGAAATGTTGTACTTTCATTCTGTACACCCCCAAACGACCTGTGGAGGTATTATTTTTGAAAAAATATAGCTTTTAATAAAAATGTTCCATATTCAACCTTTAAGTATAGTCGGAGCCATGTTCATTTTAAAACCGCAACAGTTTGTATTACTAAAACTAACCAACTAAACATATGTATGAGCTAAATCTAACCAAGAAGTGAAAACAGTTGGACTGCCTTGTCAGGGTTAACAAGAAAATGGTGATGAGGACGATTGTTGCATCGTAAGTTTTCTTTTATTTTTCCCTGATTTTAATAAACTAGTGTTATTTTCCAAACCCAACTAGGAAGTTTACAGTAAGTTTTTAATCAAAGTTTTTTGTGTTTTGAACTTAGCATAACTCTGAAGTGAAAAAGCCACAATCTTGGCCTTGAGCTTGCATCATGAAAGTATTTACAGCTTGAGGGTCTTCCTCTATCAATGTCTGTTGCTACTGCAGCTGAACCCCGTTCGTTTATTTGCCTGTCCAGGGAATGTTACTCCTGAAAGACTTGCCTTAACCTGCATGTTTGTTGGGAAGAAAAAGAAAGTGAAAAGATTGGGCTTTTATTTTGTTTTTGGTTGGATGAAGTGGGTTTTTTTTCTATTTATCAAACAGATCAAAAAACAGCAGTTGTAACAGTCTAATGTGACCCTGTGAAGAACCTTAGGGAACTGCTTTTTTTTAACATAAAAAAAAGCTGAACTCCTGTCCTGAATTCAGTAGAAACAGCCAGATCAAGAGGAAATGGCAGTTTTTTTTAAACTGTTACCCTTGTTGGTAGTCATCCTTGTTGAGGAATTTATAATGGAGCACTTATCTAAACTAATTTAGATAACCTTTTATAGGCTAAAGGCCTTTAAGTGCTCTTTTGTTGCTGGCATGTGAACAATCAAAGGCAGCAGCACGTCCTAGATGTCTGGAGCGGGATGTTCTTATCATTGTCACCTATTCTGGACCAGCTGACATTTTATGGACTTAGAAGTGTGATAAAGAAAAATGAATGTGAGCTGTTCCATGTAACTTATTTAAAATGTTGAAAATGTTCCTGTTAAGCATTATTTGACTGCATAGAATTAATCTGCAGGTGCTGCTTCCAAGACTATGAAATATTTGTATTTTTGTCAAATTGTAACAAAATGTAGCAATACCTGCTTTTTTGCTGTTAAAGGACTTGACACAACACAGATTTCTTTAAAGAAAATTCCACCCTTGCAGAATATTGAGGATGTAGCAAAAAAGAAAAAGTTAAAAGTGGGAGGTAATTTGTTTAGCAGTAATAAACTTTTTTTTTTCCGTGTCACTTAAATGAAGTTCTGGCAAACAAATGATCCTAAGAATGTCCCAGGGGGAAGAAGCCATTAAATCAGCAGAAGGTCATACGTAGCCTCTTATTCCAGCATCACCTGAGGGTAACTTTAGAGATGGATCTTTTTGTCTTGGCAGGTTTCAGACTACAAAGAAAAAAAAAAAAAAGACTGCAGCTTCTTCACTGTGGTAGTCACTGTTTAGTGTTTTACAGATTTAATGAGATAATCTTTATTACGCCATTGGTGTCCTCCCAATCACCCTTTTTTAGGACCCTTTTTTGGCATGAAATCAATATATCTTTCAGTACTTGATATGCTGTGTAAAAGTATTCTAGTACAAAATATCCTCAACTAAGAGTTAGTCCTGATCAGGAAACTGTGAGGAATGAAACCAACTAGGTAGTTTTGATGTCCAAATTCCAAATTCCAAGTTCTGTAATGTGCCGCTAGCTGGCTGCAGTTTGTAACAGCTCTCTCTTAGCTTTTGAGTTTTTTTTTATATAGTTGTCTTTTTTATTGACATTACTTGTCAGATTAGGTTCTTCTGGGAGAATTTTTTATGCTGGCTTGAAGGCTGTGCAATTCAGGAGATTTTTCTTCATATATTTGGCTTGTTATGATGTGTATCCATGGCAACGGAAAAATTGTTTACCCCCAGGATCAACTGTTAAAACTCTCCCAAATCAAGATTATTAGCGAAATGACACATCAAATTCCAGTGGAGTTAAAGGGAAAGAGAAGAGGATGCAGGGCAGGGGTAAGGCAGAAAGAAAAACAGTTGAGATTTAAACCATTTCTTCCAACTGTTCTGATGGTAACGTGAGATCGCTAACTAACAAGATGGATGAGCTTGAAGTGCTTACAAGGTCTCAGAAAGAGTACAGAGAATGCAGTATTATGTGTTTTGCCGAGACATGGCTGCATGAACGCGTCCCAGACTGTAATGCGTCTGTACACGGCTTCAAGACGGTCCGTGCAGACTGAAATCAACAGCTCAGCGGGAAGCTAAAGGGAGGCGGAATTGCAGTGCTTGTCAATCAGCGTTGGTGCCATCCAGGACACGTCACTGTCAAGGAGAAGATCTGCACAAGAGACATTGGACTGTTAGCTGTGAGTTTCTGTCCATATGATTTACCCAGAGAGTTTGCCTGTGTTATTCTGGTAACGGTTTATACAATATCAGGTACTATACCAGAGACAGCCTGTGATGTCATCAGCTCCGTCATGGCTAAACTGCAAACACAGCATCCAAACTCATTCATGGCGATCTTCGGAGACTTCAACGTCTCACTCTGTGCTACGTTACCATCTTTCCAGCAGTTTGTCAGCTGCTCCACCAGGGAAAATAAGATGTTGGACTTATTTTATGCAAATACAAAGAATGCATACAGCTCCTCTGCCCTGCCTCCTTTAGGAAGATCGGATCATAATCTGATTCTTCTCACCTCCACCTACAAGCCCATCTTTCAGCAGCAGCCAGGCATTAGGAGGACTATTAAAACCTGGTCTACTGAGGCTGAAGATGCTCTGAGAGGGTGCTTTGAGGCCACAGACTGGAATGTCCTCTGTGAACCTCATGGAGACAACATCAATGCCATGACTGAGTGTGTGACAGATTACATAAACTTCTGTGTGGACAGCATTGTTCCAACAAGAACAGTGAGGTGCTTCCCCAATAACAAACCCTGGATCACCAGTGACCTGAAAAAGCTGCTGAACATAAAAAAGAAAGCTTTCAGGGATGGAGACAGGGAGTTACTGAAGACCACACAAAAACAACTGAAAACACAGACTAAGAAGTGCAAGGAGGACTACAGGAAGAAGTTGGAGAGCCAGCTCCAGCAGAACAACGTGAGGGATGTGTGGTCGGGAATGAAGAAGATCACCGGCTTTAAGTTAAAGGGGGTTCAGACTGATGGAGGTCTGGACAGAGCTAACGAACTGAACATGTTCTTCAATAGGTTCAGTCCCCCCCCCTGCCAACAACCCAACACACCACAGACCCTCTGTGAGCCCACAGCTTTCCTGTCCCACCTCCACTCTGTCACCCTGCAGCTCAGTCATTGACCTGAACACAGCCTCATCTCCCTCCACATCAGGGAATCCTGAGACCTCTTTTGCCTCCACCTCCAGCCTGACTGTCTCCTGCAACCAGGTCAAGAAACAGCTAGAGAAACTGAACCGGAACAAGACTGCAGGTCCAGATGGTGTCAGTCCCAGAGTTCTCAAGACCTGCTCAGAACAACTATGTCCGGTTCTCCAGCACCTTTTTAACACCAGCCTGAGACAGAACAGAGTTCCTGTGCTGTGGAAAACGTCATGTCTTGTTCCAGTCCCCCAAAAAACCTCAACCAGCTGAACCAAATGACTACAGACCAGTTGCCCTGATATCTCACATCATGAAAGTTCTGGAAAGACTCTGACTGGATCAACTTAACAAGCAAGTCAACACCTTTCAGGACCCATTACAGTTTTCATATCGTGATGGGCTTGGGGTTGAAGATGCCATCATCTTCCTGCTTCAGAGAGCCCACTCTCATCTGGACCAGTCAGGCAGCACTTTGAGGGTCATGTTCTTTGATTTTTCGAGTGCCTTTAATACTATTCAGCCTGCTTTGCTATGTGAGAAGCTCCATAACTTCCAGGTGGATCCCTCCACAACCACCTGGATTTTTGACTACCTAACAAACAGACCACAGTTTGTGAGACTGAAAGGTTGTGTGTCTGAGATGGTGATCAGCAGCACCCCAAGGAACTGTACTCTCACCTTTCTTCTTCACACTGTACACCTCAGACTTTCAGTACAACTCTGAGTCCTGTCATCTGCAGAAATACTCTGATGACTCTGCAGCTGTGGGATGTATCAGTGATGGACAAGAAGCCGAGCACAGGGAACTGGTCAATCAGTTTGTGAAATTGTGCGGAAACAATCATTCATTCATTCATTCATTCATTTTCCGTACCGCTTATCCAGTTCAGGGTCGCGGGGCCTATCCCAGCTATTATCAGGCGAGAGGCGGGGTACACCCTGGACAGGTCGCCAGTCTGTCGCAGGGCCAACACAGAGAAACAAACAACCAATCACACTCACATTCATTCCTAGGGACAATTTAGAGTGACCAATTAACCTAACATGCATGTCTTTGGATGTGTGGGAGGAAGCCAGAGTACCCAAAGAGAACCCACGGGGAGAACATGCAAACTCCACACAGGAAGGCCACCGTTGGAACTGTTGGAACCCCCTCCACAGCCCAGAATTGAACTAGCGACCTTCTTACTGTGAGGCTGCGGTGCTAACCACCACGCCACCCTGCAGCCCGTGGTAACATTCACATCATCTTAAATACCAGCAAGACTAAAGAGATGATTGTTGACTTCAGGAGGAGCAAAAATAAGCAGCATAGTCCTGTCTACATCCTGGAAGAGGAGGTGGAGGTGGTGGAGAACTACAAATACCTTGGAGTTCAGCTGGACAACAGACTCGACTGGAAATGTAACACTGACTACATCTACAAGAAAGGTCAGAGCAGACTCTACTTCTTAAGGAAGCTGAGATCATTCAACGTCTGCACCAAGATGTTGCAGATCTTCTACAAGTCTGTTGTGGAAAGTGCAATTAGCTTTGCAGCATCTGCTGGGGAAGCAGCATCAGAATCAGAGACTTGAAGAAACTAAACAAGCTGATCAAGAAAGCTGTGTTTGTGCTGGGGAGAACTCTGGAGCCGCTGAAGCTAATCGTTCAGAAAAGAATGTTGCACAAGCTGATGAACATGATGGAGGATTCTTCACACCCTCTCCACAACACGGTGAAAAATTTAAGTGTGTTCAGTGGGAGGCTGCGTCAGGTTTGCTGTAGGATGGAAAGATGCAGAAATTCATTCCTTCCAGCAGCATCACCCTAAAGAACAAGACTGACTGACTGATTTATTGTTATATTACAGTATTATTTCATATAAATGTTATGTTGTTAAAAACAAAACAAAACAAAAAAAGTGAGCTTTTTACAATATGGAATTTCCCTTCTGGTACAAATAAAGTATTTTTCATTTTCATTTTTCAAAGAAGCAGCAAGCTCCAGTGGACAAATGTGAAGCTACCCGGAAGTCTTGGAAAATTATTGTTCACCCCTCATCTGCTATAAGGGCTGGCTCGATAACTCATCCATTTATGTTATTTAATCATGAAATTACACATATTTAGGGGTCTGTCCTTTTGACTGATAGATGGTAGACTGGATGCCGGCTTTAGCTGTGGTGGCTAGTAGCTAGCTTCCTGTTTGATCCCAGGAAAGCCTCAGCGTAGAACAATGGCAGTTTTTAGCCAGCTAACAACAAGTCGTAGCATGTCTTACCTTTATCCCACCTACATGTATCTTCATTCACTCCTGTTCACTCTGGGTTAGCTCAGTTAGCATTTAGCTTGGCTGTCAATCATTTGCCCCAAGGCTTGTAGCAGCCCTGTCTTTGCCCATTTTAGTATTTTCCGGGAGTGACGAAACATGTGGCATGGCAAAGATGGAAATGGTAGGAACTGGAAGATTTTTTCCAATTTCAAGGACTGGCTTCACTTTCAGCTCTTCAGACACCAGTGGGTGACATAAGGGGTTATTATGTCCATTATTCTTACAGTCTTTGTTTCCAAATCTTAACAACACAAAATGCAAGTGGCTAATGGCATGGCTATTAGTAAGCAGGTTTATTGGTAAGACACAGGTTTGTCCAAAAGCCTTGTACTGTATACAAGACAGCTACAGTGGCTAACTGGTTCAATTTTAAAGCAGAGCTAAGCTACTTCTGCTCTCGAGCTCCCCCTGTTGGTACCCTTCGGAAACTCACCGTTGTAAATGTACTTTGCTGCCGCGCCCTCTCCCCCTCCCCAGCACAGAGAGCACAGTCAATCGCTGTTTATACAACTGGAATTACGAGGGACACTTGAATTTAAACAACAATAAAGAAATGTCTGGACGGGTGAGTATTATTGTCTTCAACACTTGGCCTAGTGCCTACAACCTAATTACAGCTGTGACAATATTGTGGTACATCACTCCCTATCCAGTGATATTGCTTTATTATGCTGAAAGTGTGTAAATGTGTGTAGAATCCGACACTGGCCGAAAGTTTTCAAGAACATCTTTGATGAATTAGAAGACCCACCAATCTCTCTAAAGTAAAAACTAGACACAGTGATAGACATGATCACATACTTACTTGTTCAATAGAGATTGACAGACCACGTGACCAACACGCAATGCATTTTGGGTACAGCAGTCAGCGAAATGTAAACAAGCACCGCGTGCTAGTTAAAGAATCCCGGCTTCGATTCCGTAGAGGCGTTCGAATGAATAATGATTTATTTTTCACAGTGACAGTCTGCAAGTACAATTCAGTATGCTCAAGGCGAAAGAGAGCGCTCCAGGACCGTACAAAAAAAAAACTTGATTCAAAAGCAAAGAAACGCTACGAGGACAAACTTAAAGGAGTCAAGGGGCTAGATCCGTACGAACACTCGGAGTGGAGTAAAGATGTGAAAGTACTGCCCAACTTTCAGCACGGGCACATTTATAACTATATGATTCTAAATGTAAGCGCATACACACACGAGGTTTTCAGCAACTTCAGATCCCTGCAGCAAGCCCCGGTCCAGTTCACAGACGGATGGGTTCAAGACCTTGAAATGTGCCGAGTGAACCACAAGACCATCGTACGTGCAAAGGTAATGTTTCAGTTATTCACACTTTTACTTAGTACACCCTCACAAGAAATCCTTAAAGCAAATACTGCGTTGAATAAAACCATTTTATATATAGAAATATGGAATGCACACTATCAGTAATTCTGCAGATGTGTCTGTAATACATATCTTTCTCATTTGCTGTCAGCTAAACGTATTTATATGTGTATATGTACATACATACACATATATATATATATATATATATATATATATATATATATATATATGTGTGTGTGAAGAAGGGGAAGAGATGTATATATATAATTTGATCAATACTACATTTATTACATGATCTCAATTAACTTCTTTTTATTTTAGTGATGCATTTAAGTCAGGTGTGTTTGTGTCTGGTCTAGGGCTCACCCAATTCATAAACATAATTTAGTCCAGTTCCCTCTTCAAAGGGAAGTAAAATATTTTATGAGGTTAATTCCCAGTTCCAAACTGTTTTCCTGCATTGACTCTTTCAGGTGAACCACTCCATGCGCCTCAGTCAAAAGCCACTTCATCCCTGGGTGATCCTCAAGTCTACTGGGGAGGTTGAGAGTGCCCATTGTACATGCATGGCTGGTGTGGCTGAGAAGTGTGTACATGTTGCTGCCCTCCTGTACAAAATTGACACTACTGTGCGTCTTCGAGGGAATGTCACACCCACAGATGTTCAGACTTACTGGATTATGCCCTCAAATGTGAACAAAGTGCAAGGTGTTCCAGGCCACAAAATTGACTACACCACTAGTGTGTCAAGGAAAAGGACACTGGACCAGTCGATCAGTGAAGGACAAAATAAGGACTCTGTACCCAGCATCCGGACTCGAACTGCTGGCAAACCTATACAACAGAGCACATTGGAAGACTTAAAACCTCTCACTGATCTTATGCATGCACACAAGTCAGGACTTTGCTCTGTTATGGAGGAATTCTGCCACCTATATGCGGACCCTGTCCAGCCTCGTGTCCTCCCCAAATCTCTCCTGCGTCTCCAGGACCCACAGATGAGGGGCTGTGAAATGTCTGTTCTTCTAAAGCACTGTGAACGCCTGAAACCATGTGTTTCTGTGTCAGACGCAGAGGCGAAAGCACTGGAAGAGAAAACCAGGAAGCAGCATAAATCTGATTTTTGGCACACAGCACGAGCAGGAAGGATCACTGCATCGAATATACACGCAGTTGTGTCCACCTCCATTGCCAATCCTGCATTATCAACTGTAAAGAAGGTATGCTATCCACAAAATAAGCCACATCAACAGACATACTGTGATCCAGAGACAATTAGATGGGGACGAGAGAATGAAGACACTGCCAGAGAATCATACATATCACAGAGGAAACTGGATCACAGGGAGCTCAAAGTGGAGAACTGTGGTTTCATCATTAACCCCTCATTCCCTGAAGTGGGCGCCACCCCTGATGCTCTTGTCCACTGTGAGTGCTGTGGAAAAGGCTGTGTGGAAATTAAGTGCCCATACAAACACCGCAACCATGACCTTCTGCAGGCCTGTGAAGACAAGAGGTTTTGTCTTAAGCTCACAGATGGGACGCCGGAGTTGAGGCAGACACACATGTACTACAAACAAGTCCAAGCACAGATTTTTGTTACAAAGTCACAGTTCTGTGACTTTGTTGTATGGACAAACAAAACCTGCATAATCACACGTGTCATGCCGGATGTAAACATGTGGGGTACACTTTTGCCAGCGGCTCAGGCATTTTTTTACAAGGTTGTTCTGCCAGAGCTTGTGGCACAGCACTGCACTGATCCAGTGTCCTCCAGTCCCAGCAAAGTTGAACCATCAACAGGTCTTGCACGCAAAATCAAACAAAAAAAATGTTAGCCATTATTCATGGATTTAGTTCCAGTTGCTTTAAGATGGAGGGGAAAAAAGAGGGGATGGAGGAAAAAATTTTTTTTCCGGAAAATAAAAAAGAAAGGAAAGAAGAAGAGAAGAGGAGTACGGGACCGAAAGGCATTGTGAATTTTAAAATATGGGTTGTAAATGAAAACTGTTAAAAGAGGGGGGGGAAAGAAAAGAAAAAGAGTATGTTGATGAAAAAAAAAGAGAATACCCTTTCCCTTTTAAGTGACATTTTAGAATGGAACCAGATTCCTTCTGTTATTTTTGTTCTGCCTTAAATATTAGAGTAATTTTAAAAGTCAGTTGATTTGGAAAATGTCTTTGAAGATGTAACTTCTTTGATAAGGTTGAAAATGTCTTTTTTTCTCAACATTTTGTGATTTAAATTATAGCTAAATTGTATTTATTTGGGGATTTCACATTTCTGCTTTCATTTGCAGTGCATCTTACAAATAAAGAGCCATAAGTATTTACAGTGTATTTTATTTACAGTTTTATAAGAACTGATTGCTCCATGATAACACAAAACAATTTTTATAATGCAGTACACAAGTCATTGCTTCAATACAACACTAGGGCACATATTAGTGAGTGCACATGAAACGGCAACTATCTTATCCAACAATGTCATGTCTTCGCCCTCACAAGGTACAACTAAGCCCAGACGTATTGTATCATTTAATATGGTGTACTTGGATCGTATACACCCAATTACCCGCTCTACGTGGATCCTTACATGGGCTAGTTTTCTTGTCTCCTCCACATCTTTTGCCTCTAGTTGGCAACGGCCCCGAGTAAACGCTGGGATTTTTAAAGTGGCACCCATTACGGCAACACTTTCTTCAATATCAAACCCCCTATCTGCCAGTACTATGTCTCCAGGTGAGAGCTTCTGGAGAAAGCCACAGTTCTCAGCTATGCGCTTGTCACTGGAACGTCCCCCCCATCCTGTAGAAATGAAAGAGACAGTCCCTTGGGGTGTGATGCCTATGAGATATTTCATCGTGTGCCTACTTTTGTAGGTGGAATATGTCTCTGCTTTAGCACGTAGATTTTGTGCTCTTTCGATAAAAAGTTCAAAACAATCTATTATAACTGTGCGGGCCAAACATTTCAACATATTGATGTGGCATACTAGCCTGTATGCAATGCCTCATTGGCCAGTGCACCAAAGGGCTGAGATGAGCGTACAGTACATTTACAATGTTGTTAAAAAGGGTGGATGCAGTTGTCCTGCTTATATCAAAGAGGTGTGCTATGTGATCAAGTGGCAGATTTAGCCTCAAGCGCATGAGGGTCATCAACAGCATCTGAAAATGTGACATCTTTCTGTCTGTATTTGGTAAACTGAGACGAATTTGCAATAGCACACCCATTAGCAGGGCAAAAGATGGGAGGCCTGTGTAAAATTTGACTTTGGTGTCATTTCCTTTGAGAAAATCCTCATCCAGCTTCCTTTTGGATAATTCCTCCTTCAACTGTCTGTTCTCTTCCTGCAGGTTTGCGATTTCCTTTAACCTGAGCAAACACATCCCACACTCCTGCAGCTCTCCATCATTTTGTTGGCTAATTTGCTCCAGATCCATCTCAGGTGCCGTTTCAGCCGTGTCTGGTGCCAAAAACAACACAACATGCCAAGATTAATTAATGTTAGTCGTGCAAAAAAAAAAAAGAAGAAAAGACTTAGGACAGCACAAATGGCTAAACAGATGGATTTAAGTAAATGAGCAAATGTTGATACATGGTATCAACATGGTACACTGATTCTAAGTTTACAATGCTGTTTTTGTCCCATAATATAACTATCGAATTAATATTTAGCTTTTAATGTCTGACATAAACTAAAAAAGGTGCAAAAAATTAAGCATGTGCAGTAAAAACCAGCAGATGACTGCTGACTTTGAGAAAAGAAAAACCCAACAGGTTTACCTGCACTTATTTCAGCTGTATCGTCCATCACTGGCCACGTTTACATGGAGACTTTTTTCCCTTTCGGATTGAAATCATTCTGATTGAGGATTTCAGGGCAGCTGTTTACATGGGAACTAATACATTCGGATCTGGCGTGTACATGCGCCAATATTCATTCAGAATAATCCTGCCTGACATGCGCAGAATGATGTAAATCACGTTATTTATTAAAGACGGAGGTCTACAAACAGCTGATCGTCACAGTCGTTGTGGTTTCTGCAGGACGTTAATGAAGCAGCAGCTGATCCTCATGAGCTCCTACTGGAGACAACCAAGAGGAAAAGCTGTAGAGACAGAGTTTGAGTTAAAAACAAACTTTCTCGCTGTCCAGGGAATGACGTCGTTCACAGCCATCTGTCAAAGTGAGGAAACGTCACTTGTTTCACGTTGACGTCTCGTCGAAGCATGCGCTGTAAGAGCGCAACCTCACAACTTTCCGATTCAGCGTTTACATGATACCCCGTTCGGTTTGGGGAAAGGAATATTCTACCCCTGTGAAACCGAAAGAAAATTCATTCGGTTCGGCGCTTTTCATTCGGAAAGAGGCGTTTACATGGATCATTTTCATTCCGAAAGAGCTTTTAAACCGAAAGCAATCGGTCTATTTGGGTCCATGTAAACGCAGCTAGTGTGTCCTCTTCAGACCGATGCACTGCTGATGGTAGCAGTTTTCCTCTCCTGCTCAACCGGTCAAACCTCTCCGTGGTAGCAGCTTTAACTTCAGAATGACCGAGATTCAGAGAAGGAGCCCAATCTGGATCGCATTCCAGCATTTCATAAGCTGGTTTGCCTGAAAATGACAAGAAAAGTTCAGCTACAAGCCCACTGCTAGCAAGCGAGCTAAAAACAATCTGGCTTTGGCTGCTAAACCACACCGCAAAAATAATCCAAATAATAAATACTGACTTACCTTTGTGGAAATGTTTGGAACACACCACCATATGAGCAGGAGTGTTCTTGAAAGTTATATTTGGTCTTCTTATGGCAGCTATCCATGCCATCCGACGTCGCTTTGTGACTTCAGAAACATGGTCAGAACTATTTTTTTTCCATGATGGAATACGATAAAAGCCGATCTCCTGGCTTTTTGGTCTCCCTCAATGGTCATGTGAACGGCTATGGCATTTGATCACACAGCAACTTCTTGTCATTATAACTTTTAACGTGTTCGCTTTGTTGTCGCCTGCTAACAATGGCTAATGGAAGCGCGCAGCCCCTTGCCCCCACAATGCTTTGCGGAGTGACATCACATTCCCCAGCTCTATAGCAACATCACTGAGTCAGCCTGTGTCTTGCATCTGTGGCAGTTGACAGTCCTGTCACTATGCCTCCGAGTGTTCATGTTCCCTGGCTACTTGGCCAAGGGGACGAAGGAGGACCCGGGTGGGAATTGAACCACAGACTCCCTGGTGAGAGTCATGTGTGCTAACCAGTCAGCCAAAGGGACATCCCCTTGGCCAAGTAGCCAGGGAACATAAACACTCGGAGACATAGTGACAGGACTGTCAACTGCCACACATCCTTCTCTTTCTTTTAGTTCTCGCCATTCAGGGAATGCTTTGCCCAGGTTGCCCATGTTTACATGGTTTAAAAACAAAATTTAGAGAGTATGGGACTGCTGTAAGGCAGTTTGTAACATCACGAGATTTGTGTCGGGTCGGCTCCCAGCGGAGTTACAAGTGCTGCTTTCAGGCCACAGACCTCGGTGGGAGATGAGAATACATCGAATTACCCCATTGACACATTTTTTACCCCCACAGGGATTCAGAAAAGCATTTATTGAGTTAAAAAAGTTACTTAGTTCTGTCTTAAATAACAGGTCTCACCCACGACATGGTGAATTTCAGCTTCTTTCATCTGGTTTGGTATACTGTACCAAAGAGAGATTGTTCCATCAGTCATCAACCAGCTCAACACAAACAAGTTATCTCTTGATTGCTGATGATGATGATAATGATGAGAACAATATTGGCCACAATGATGTGATTATGATGATGTGGTTATGATGCTGCTGCTTTACTGAATGCACTTTGTCATCCTTTGGCCTGTAGGACCCACATGCAGTAGCGGTGCATACTGATGGTAATGACGTGACAATGAACTTCTCCTTCTGTACTTCATGTTTTTTTAAATAGTGTTTACTGTTGTATGAATGACTCAACTGAAAATCAAATTTACCTGTGGGCATTGATCAAATAAACTGAAATGAAAAGCAAAAGGAAACAAAGATGCTTTTTTCCCGTGTGTGTCTTGTTTTATTTCAAGTCTTTACAAATGACCTATGTTTTTAACATAACATTGTTTTTATGTAAAGCACTTTGTGTTACTTCTTGTTTGAAAAGTGCTTTATAAATAAAATTTGATTTGATTTGATTTGGTGTGGAAAAAAACAACTTCTTTAACCCAAGTCTCATGAAGATAAGATCTGCATCATTTCACCAACTTTCCTCCGATATCCTTGAGGTTTTTTTGGAGAGGGAAAAACCTCAAAAATAATAGTAGGCGAGCTCTACTTCAAAAGAAAAAAGAAAAAGGATTGATGTGGTTGGGGTTGGGTCATGTCATGCCGCAAAGAAGGCAAATGTGTGGGCTTTTTAACAGTCCATTTAGGGAATATTGCTTTAATGGGAAAAAAAGGACATTTAGAATTAGGGAGTGTTTCGATTTTCTCTCTGCAGGACATTATAGTGTTTGTTTTCTGGGTCTAATTTTCCTGCAGTCAATGCCCAATGTCACGTATACTGACAGCTCAACAGGAAAAGCACTGAAGGCTGGAAAAATTCTTGAAGACTGAATGGTTAACAAGAACCACCTGCAACATGAAGTAAAACAAGCTGAAAACAGGCCTGAAGATGTTGGACATACAAAATAAAAAGGCTGAACAGTGAGTGGTGGCATAACCTCTGATCTTTGTTAAATGTTTCAAATGATCCAAAACTAACAAACTTATAACAGTCTTCTTTAAATATTACAGATGGGATCTGAAGATTTACAACTTAGCTCACTGGTATCAGTCTTCATGCATCAGTACGGAAGCACTCTGAATGTGATTTGTTCGTAATGTAACTGACCAGGCAGAGTGTGAAGCTGGTTGGAAAGTTATGATTAATGTTATGAGACTATGAAGACAAGTTAAAGACAGTTTTATTTACGTTGGGGCTTTTGAAGGCTGAGCCTGAGGCTAACAGCTGTTTTCAGGGCTGACTCAACTGCAGCCTGATGTCTGGTTGATTAGAAACAGGAAACAGGACCTAGTGCTGAGGCAGGGTTCTCCTAATTACAACCACCTGACCTCTGACCATGCTCATCTGTCAGACAGAGACAGGACTGAGGGGCAGATGAGGAAAGAAAGATTAGCTGAGAGGGCATAAAGTCAAACAGGTAGTAGCAAACAAGCAGCTGGGGGGTTATTGGGAAGAAGAAAAATATCGGGGGGTGGAATGAAAACGTGGACACTGGATCAAAAGACACAACTTCAGTTCTTTTAATGATAAAGTCAGACCCCATATCAAGCCTCCTAAATCTTCAGCCTTAGATCTACAGTGTAAAAGTGTACTATAAATGGAGCAGACTGGAAAGTACACTGAGGCAGCCAAGTAAGCTTTTATACATAATCCAAAGTAAACAACGTAATTTCTCAACACTGGATAATTATACCGTTTGTAGTTACGGTGCAAATACCAATGAGCAGCTCTGTGTGTTTGCTATCTACAGTAATGGAGACACATTTAGATCATTTTGAATTTTGTGTGTTTGTTTCTGCCTTTCTTTGCTCCCACTGAAAATGATGGATGCTTTTTTCTTTTTAATCTATTTAAATGAATGATGGAAGTCACTGTAAAGATTTACCAAAAGAGAGTGTCACACAATGCTGATTGTTGAATAAAGAAAGCCATAAATAAGTCCTTTAATTTGTGTATTTTTCTATTTCCCAGCCTTTGCTGTTTTGTTAAAAGTAGTTTTATTTCACGTTAAGATACGAATACACTAATATACTCCATATTTTTTCACAAAATTTGTACAAAGAAAGCAATGGTTTAACAAGCTAATAACAGCCTGTTACAATGTTTACAAAAAGTCCCAACTTCAACATTCAGAATAAAGGCTATAGTGTTTACCACGGACACTATTTAAAAAGAAAACAAAAAAAAACCAACTTTGCCATAAATAAGAAACACATGACACAAAAGTAGCAACGGACAATAACTGCTTTTCTTAGTTGGGCGGCTGCTGCTACCAAGTCATGTCCTTTTCAGGCTTGGAAAAACGCCTCCCTTGTGTTGGGAAAACCCATAATGTCCCAAAAAGTGGGCTGTAATTTGAGGTCATTTCATGGGACACATTGTGATGCTACTAAGTTTACGCTGAGCACACATACTGTGACAATAACAAAAGATTTAGATGCAGCTTGAACCAACCTTGATTTGTCTTTTGTTTTCATCAGCTTTGGCATGTGGGAAGGATTGTGGCTTGTTTGGATGGAAAAAATAGTACACAGAAGCATGGCTAAAATGTTGCCAAGCAAAAACTGAGACCTTTAAATGGTCCTTGAAATTGGACAAATCTTCCAGTGCTATTATATAGCTGTAAATATCTTAGAAATGTAGCCATTAAGAATGACCTTTGACTTTGAGAAACACCTGGAAACTTAGACAATCTAAACGTGCTGATGAATTTCCTGTCATTTAATTAAGTACAATAATATATTTTAGGAAACAGAGTAAAGGTCCAGCAATCATCATGTGGCAAGGTACACAAGGTAACCCAGGCAGGATTCGATCCGAGACTCCCAGGTGAGATTCATGCACACTGACCAGTCAGCCAAAGGGATCTCCCTGTGGCAGGTAGCCAGGGTACATGATCAATTGGAGGCATAGTGACAGGACGCCACACTGTCATGCTCTATCAGAATCCATGGACCCACCCTTGGTGTTACGTGGATCCTGCTAACAATGGCAGAATATGGCAAGGTACGCAAGGGGGGCCCAGGCGGGATTCAATCCCTGGGTGAGAGTCATGCATGCAAACCAGTCGGCCAAAGGGATATCCCTGTAGCCAAGTAGCAGGGCACATGATAAATCAGAGGTACAGTATGGTGACAGGACCCCACACTGTCATAATATATTATACCCCTTTCCCACTGGCCAAAAAACCTGTGAACAATAGGCTTTTAGCGGCAGTGGGAAAGGCTCACCGACCCGCGTCGACCAGCATCAAACAACTCGGCAAGCAAGTAAAAATCGCCTTCAAACGGCTCAGCTCCGATCGGCGAGCAGTGGGAATGCCAGACCCGGGTTGAGCGGCAAAAATCTACGTGATGACGTTGGGCGGTGCATACCTACATCATGACATCGCGCCAGTTGCGTGTCATGTAACGTACCAAAACAACTCTGCTTCGGCCACGAATTCCAGTCGCCTGTGTTCTCTGTGCACACAAAAATCACCCACAGATTTTTTTATATTTTGAGGACGGACAAAATTGCAACAAGAAAGCACATTAACTGCGGCGACCTTACTCACTCTCCGTTGTTTACTTTTCTGATTTCTATCGTACAGATGACATCATCAGTGTGAACCCAGCATGCTGGCCTTACCAGACAGGCAGCGGTGGGGACAGAGGCCACGCAGCTTTCCAGGGAGGGATCAAACCCAGCTTTTTTTTTTTTTTTTTTTTTTGTCAATGGGAAAAGAGCCTAATGGCGATTATAAGTATGTCGGCCCACGTTTGAAAAACCTGTGCAAAGCCACTAATTTCAGTGAGAAAGCGGCTCTAGGGGGCCTTATCTCTTCTCTATGAATAAGTTCAAAGAGTTCATCTCCCTGGTAACAGTAGCAGCTACCAGAAAGGTTTAAGCTGAAAAGGATTGACTGAAGGTTTCCCACTGATCAGAACTTTAATTTACATCCATGCATGTGTGACAGTGTGGGGTCCTGTCACTATGCCTCCAATAGATTCTGCGCCCTGACCATTCATCCCTTTGGCTGAATGGTCAGCGCGCATGAACATTCAGCCAAATGAAATGATGAAATGTTCACCCAGGAGTCTGGGGATTGAATCCCGCCCGGGCCCTCATTGCATACTTTGCCACACGTCTTACAGTCCT
The DNA here is from genome assembly GCA_023101725.1 of Atherinomorus stipes. Classification (NCBI taxonomy): domain Eukaryota; kingdom Metazoa; phylum Chordata; class Actinopteri; order Atheriniformes; family Atherinidae; genus Atherinomorus; species Atherinomorus stipes. The sequence goes on from JALJCO010009074.1 coordinate 500,876, forward strand.
GTAGTTTGTTGTATGACTGCAGTATGTAGTCAGCATGACGCCTATGTGTCCCCGTTTATCAGGGTCAGGTATCCATTTACAGTGTCACAAAGAGCACACTACAGTAGTTCCATCATGGGGGTGTGCAGTCCTTACATGTAAGTCAAGGACTAAGGAAGGGAAACCACTATAGTGTTTGAGTTCACTTTCCGAGCCTTAAAAAGCAATGTTATTCAAAGTGCACCAAACCCCTCATACGTGTTTACTGTATTCAGAAAGGGTCAGAGTGATGTTAACTGTTATTTTGTGACAGCTAACCTGTCATTTTTACTATCAAAGTTGTCTATATTTGGTACTTATCATAAAAAAAAAATCTCTTTAAAGTTATGCAAAAGCTTAATTATAATGCACAAGTAATGCGCTCTAAACAGCTCATTCTATTAAGTTTTAATCCCTTTTGGTCTCAAACAGAACAAAGGATTTTTAATTTAATTGCAAATACTGGATTATTGTGCAATAAAAACTATAACACAACCATGCTGAGTGCATAACAAGCAAACATTAAGCAGTTGCAGAAAAATTTAGAGGTCGTAGTTTATATTATCTTCCATTTGGGCTAGAACATTAATCCTAACACAAACCAATAGTACTGCCTGAAACTAACTGCATACCTATTTGAAAAGCTGATTTACAAGAGATTTTCATTCATTATGACTAAACAAAGCTGCTCACTCACTGCATCCTTTATACATTTTCCATTGTGGTATCGTTTTCCCTCTGTCAACCCTCACCTCTGTTTTCCTTGTAAAAGTCTCACAACCCAATAATTGGGTAATGGCTCTAAAGAGAGCAGAGCCAGAGAGCTGCTGGGTGAGTCAGACACAAAGGGGGTGTACATGGCCACGCCAGACACAGTTCGATGCTCTGCTGGCTTTATTTAATTATTTATTTTTTCACCCTAAGGGCCATGAGTTTACCATGAATAACAGATTCAGGTCTGAGCAAAAGCTATGTGAAATTTTAAGCCAGCACAGTAGGTCATTGACTGATGATCAAAACTTTAAATGACAAAACCAGAAGTCTACTCACATCCAAATTTGACAGCTGTGGAGGTTTTGTTATCTGCTGTCTCTTGACAGCTCTGATTTATATTTGTAGGACAGTCTCATCAGGGAAACTTCTGCACTGGAACTAATGACACACCTCTACAGTAGGTTTCTATTTACTATGGAAAAAGTTGTCAATGTAGTTGTTATTATCTCTTTCTCATAGGCTAATTTAGTTGTGTGGTCTCCTGAGCCAGAGAAGGCAGCTGACAGTGTGATCCGTGAGGAGGTGTTCCCTCTTTAAGGTGTGATCTGCTCCGGTGCTCTCTTTGACCTGAAAACAATAAACAGACTGAAAAACACTCACCCCAGGTCAGATCCTATCTACTCTCAGCAGAGTGTGTGGTGTTGAGATGGGAGAAAGAAACAGGAGGTGATGACTGTGGTCAAGTCATGCAGTTCACTTAAAGGAGAAGTTCAGAATTTTTGACATAAGGCCTCATTTTCAAGTTAGCCAGGGTATTATTTATCACTAGAGACAGTTTCAACATATTTCATCTAGTTATTCTTATTGCAGGAGGCCACTGAAGCTATGGCTAGCGCTAGTCAATAGGATCACTTTAGCCTGTCATCAAAAACAATCTTATCCTCTACACACAACACTCAAGACAAATCAGTAAGGCAAGACTATCTGTGTAAATGTGTTGTTACAGATGTTACAAATAAGCTAACCTTTCACTGCATAACATTTTGATGGTAAAGTGTCTCACAAGCGTACACCTCAGGCAAGATAATTGAAGCCCATGCGGATGTGCTGAAAAATTGGATTCGCGCCTTATCCACTGGAGGCTGGCTGCAAAACAGAGCAAATCACCATAGACTCCCATGTTAAAAAGACCAACTTTACAGCAGAAATAAACATGTTTACAGCCTGGTTCAAAGAATCATCTTGGGTTTAATAGGTTAAATTTACCTTCACATAAACTTTGAGTAGGGTGAAAAAAATTCTAACTCATTAATTTAGATGTTATTTAATCTAGGAATTACGCATAATTAGGGGCCTAACTCTGACTGACCGGATACTGGCCAGCCCACTGGTGGCTAATAGCTAGCTTCCTGTTTGCTCCCTGGAAGGCTGTAGCAGACTAATAATAATAATAATAATAATAATAATACACGTTGTTAATATAATATAATATAATATAATATAATATAATATAATATAATATAATATAATATAATATAATATAATATAATATAATATAATATAATATAATATAATATAATATAGGGGGGGGGGGGGGGGGGGGGATATAATATAATATAATGTGACAGTGTGGGGTACTGACACCATGCCTCCGACTGATCATGCGCCCTGGCTACTTGGCCACAGATTTGTCCCTTTGGCTGAATTGTCAGCATGCATGACTCTCACCTGGGAGTCTGGAGATCAAATCCCACCTGGGTCCTTTGTTGCATACCCTGCCACAATAATATAATATTTAATATAATGCCAGATTATTAAATGATTTAGCACATGAATGTTTTATCTGATGTCATTCAAAGGTCTTTGTGTTCTGAGTCGTGTGTGAAGTTGTCATGTCTAATCTCTATAGTGCTCTATCTTCCACTCAGCTTAATGTTGCAAACTTTCCCAAATATTTTTGTCTCACAAAAGCAGAATAATGTCTGCAGTGAAAAACACTACACACCTGGCAAATGGTTTATCTAGCTAAACTTGTTTGCAATGGCCATGTGATCCAGTAGCCTACACACCAGCATATTTTGGTCCTCCCTGGTGTTTACAAGGATAATCAAATACCAGAAATGCCTCTATACCTTAAGTAGAAGAAGAGAAACTGTGCAACTTCGATTCAAATTTACTTACATAGCACATTAAAAACAACTTTGGCTGACCAAAGTGTTTCACAATAACAATCAAATATAATAGTCACAAATAAGGACAGCAATAATTACAACAAGAAGCCAGGATATACTCCATTTAGCTAGCATTGAAGGCCAGGGAAAAGAGATGCGTTTTCAGTCTAGATTTACTGTAAAGTGTCCACTGACAGCACCCAACTGACAGAGGGAAGCTGCTCCACAGTCTGGGTGCTGCCACAGAGATGGCTCTATTACCTCTGGTCTTTAGCTTGGCTTTAGGGACAGCCAACAGGAGCTGGTCTTTCTCATTACTTTCTCATTATGTTCCAAGTCCTATAATGGAAAGAAATAAACAGACACCTCCCAGCTCAAAGAAGCTAGTTTGCACTCTCATTAAGGCACGATGCTTTCAAATATCATGGATGTACTTCAGAACACTATCAACCACTTTTGTTTCTCTGTGTGTATGAAATAATCTACATTCTAAACACCAGAGGTTTCTTATTCATGTAAAGCTCATACCAATTCCCTTCTTTCAGGCAGCCAAGTAAGCCTCAAGGGGTGTACATCTGTCAAGGTCAGGCAATTTACAATCATGACATAGATCTAAAAACCATAGCTCTAGGGATAGAAAGGTGATTAATTCAAAGACACACAGCTGAAAACACTTTCTTTTCTTCAAGAAAATTGGAGGTAAAGCAATATTCTGTCAAAAGGCCAAGATTCTTTCTTGTGTGCTGCTTTATGTCAGACATGACCTTATTGTACAAATGCAACTAACAACCCTCACTTCACATGAGGTGCAATTTTTTTCCCAGAAAAAAGTTTTCATCCTCAATAATTCATGCTCCCTCCACCACTCCTCGTTAAATAAGGTTCATATGTTTACAGTTAGGCAAGTTGCTGTAGCTGCCTAACAAACATGAAATGTAAATATTGGCCACCAGTAATATTTCATATGATGCAGTCAAATGAGCTGCTAGAGGCTACCCACAGGACCAGACTCAAAAATGTAAATCAAACAAGTGGCATGGCTTATGGTGGCTGTCTCGAGTTCAGAGAAGCTTGGAAAAGAAGAGCAAACATGTCATCAGCTGAGGGAATGTGTCAGCAGCCTGTAATCCAGGACATTTTGATGTGTTTCTTTGTGATTGTGTCTGTTATCATGCAAGCTACAATCACAAAACAGAAACAGAAAAATTTTATTTGGTTATGGCAGCAAAATGCTTCTATTGGGTTTAGAAAATGAAATACCTGGCCAGGGCTTAGACTGCAAAACCGCTGACACAGGTAAGAATATAAATTACATGGTTGTAATTAGGGGGAAAAAAACATGATTTGATTTTAATCACAACACTTACATAACCTGTACTTTCCTCACAAATGATCTTTATCACTCTGGGTTTGTCTGAGAACTGTCAGATTACTTATGATGTATAATTTTCCATTTCCAGGAACTATAATTGGCTTCTGAGTTTCCTGTTGACTGGGCTGAAATGAGAGAACAGAGTGGAGTTACTCAGTAATTCATCGATACATGCTTATTTTAAATGGAAAGTTTTCATCAAGATATCAAGATAAAGTGGAAACAGTATCTACTTCCTGAACCAGTCAGAGCTGGTTATAAAGGAGAGAAAGTACAGTAAGTAAACTTTATTTGTATAGCACTTTTCACAGACAGGGGTCACAAAGTAATTCACACAATAACACATAACAATACAAGTAAAAGCTTAAAGTCTGTAAGCCTCAAGTCTTTGGGGATTATCAGGTATGATGAGATCAAGCAGAAAACTTTGGCAGAGATCATTGAAGCCAATGTGGAAGTCCTGGAAAGTGCTGAAAAGTTGTAGTTCCCTCTTCATCCACTAGGGGCTGGCTGCAAAACAGAGCAAATCCCCACAGACTCCCATGTTAAAAAGGCCAACTTCACAGCAGAAATAAACATGGTTACAGCCTGGTTCAAAAAATCATTTTAGGTTTAATAGGTCAAGTTTACCTTCATGTCAACTGTGAGGGGGATGGATTTTTTTTTATAACTCATCCATTTAGTTGTTATTAAACCTTGAAATTACGGGCCAAAGGCTACGAGCTAGCCTCTCGTTTGCTCTCAGTGAGGCCTTGGCCTGTAGCAGAGTAGAACAACGGAGGTTTTTCACCAGCTAACAGCAACTCCAAGTATTCCTTACCTTTGGCCCTCCAATGAGGGGGTTGATTTTCTTTAGCTCCTGTTAGTTTTGAGTTAGCTTGAGTACCTTGGCTGTCAATCATTTGCCCCAAGGCCGCTCTTTGCCCATTTTTGTATTTTCCAGGAGTGATGACACATGCAACACGGCGAAGATAGTGATGGTGGTAACACCCAACTGCTGCCTTTACTTTCAGATCTTCAGAAACCAATGAATGACGTGAGCGGAGGGTTCGTCCCTCTTGTAAACGGTCTATGGATGAGATACAGGCTTGAACATTAACGTTATGTGAGGGAAGACAGTTAAGCAAGAAAAATCTGACATCTTGTTGCAGAATTTTAGATCATTTGTAGGTTGTTGAAAATATGTTTTCACATTTTGACAATGAGGGATCACAATGACAGCTAACAATGACTGTAACACTGAGAAAAGATATTCACAATGTTAAGATTATGTATGTGGTTGGGGTATCCAAGACATGTCAACCTTGAGCCACACAACATTTAGATCAAGACTCTTTTGGCCCGTGTGAGGGACTGTTGGTTTTAACTGGACCTGCTTGCTTCCACAGTGGTCCAGGACCTGCCAAAGCCTGCAGGACCTCATTTAGTCATGCATGCTCGTACATACACACACACACACACACACACACACAAGCGCACAAAATGACAGGCTGCCTGGCTGCACTTTTTTGGATTGCAAATTACAGACTTGTTTTGGCCTCGTTATGCTGAATCCACCCCATGCTTTTCATTGAAGCAACACACATGCGCACACACACATGCACAGAGCACCATGCAATACGACAGCAATACAGATCTTTTCAGCCTGAGGCTTTCTCTGGGGGGGTTGGGGGGGGGGGGGAAAAGGGGGGGGGGGGGGGGGAGGGGTTGGTGGGGGGTGAGATGGTAGTAGAATTTTTTGTAGAATGATTTATAATTGAGAAAAGTAGAATTGAGAAAGTAGAATTGTTGTGAGAAAAGGTGTGAAAAAAAAAAGTTTGTGGAAGTGAATGTTATTGGAGAAAAGTAGAATTTGCTTTTAGAATTTGTTTTTTCAGAATTTGTTAATAGATTTGCTTTTAGAATTTGAGAAAAAGTAAATTTGCTTTTGAAATTGAAAAAAAAATAAATTTTTTTTTTTGTTTGGAAAAAGTAGAATTTGGTTAGTAGTTGTTTTGAATTTGAGAAAGTAGAATTTGGAAAAAGTAGAATTTGCTTTTAGAATTTGCTTTTTTTAGAATTTGCTTTTGAATTTGCTTTATTAGAATTCTGAGAAAAGTCAGAATTCTGCTTTTCGAAATTGAAAAAAAAATCAAATTTTTTTTTTTACTGTTCTGAAAAAGTCAGAATTTGAGATTAAAGTCAGAATTTGACTTTTTCTAGAATTTGAGATTAAAGTCAGAATTTGAGAAAAAAGTCAGAATTCTGAGATTAAAGTCAGAATTTGACTTTTTTCTCAGAATTCTGAGATTAAAGTCGGAATTTGAGATTAAAGTCAGAATTCTGACTTTTTTCTCAGATTTTTTTTTTTTCTAGTGGCCCTAATCCTCTTCCGTAGATCTGTACCATGCAGCTGTGCAGATATCCAGTTTTCCAGCAGTAGGAGGTTTAACCGAGTTATCAACATTAATGCTGATATGCAGAGTCACAGTCATTATCCTGCATAACTGTATTTGTAAGCACTGTGGAATCTTGATTTAATTTGGCACACTGTGGAAAACCCAATAAGAATGAAAAAAGACCACTAATATACTCAGAATTGTGTTTTCTTAGTTCCCAGGGGTCATAAGTGAAGCATATAAAACAACAGGAGACTGACTAAAAGTATGACAAAGCAACAGTACTTATATTTGTATTTTGTTGTGCCACTGCTGTATTAGTGTGCAATATTATATTTAGTAATGTCACCTACATTTTCTTTAAGCATGCCTGTAATTTTTTTTTTATTGTATTCTATTTTACTTATATCTATTTTTCCGTCATTACTATTTCTTTTAAGATACACACTGACACCTAAGTTACTTTGTTTTGTACAGCCATGTTAACCCTCTAGGGCCCAGGGATATAAATGTTTGTTTTACACTACTTTGGTTTTTACCTTTATATTTCACTTTTAGAGCAGTTTCCTTGTTCGGTATCATTCTTTTCAGCACAACCTCACCAGTGTGATTTGAGTTATTTTTTCATTTTGACACTCTGTTTTAACACAGTTGGCCTAAAACCATAAAAAAAAAAAACATGAAATCCGAGTAGAAAACTTTGAATTTGCATTGTGAAAACCACAAAGTTGTTTCACGAACCATTTTTATAACTTAGAATGCAAATATAAGTAGTTAGTTTTAGAAATATTTGGAAAAATTGACCATCAAAGGAGTGATAAAACAAGAATTACATCAAAACGCAACAAAGTCTAAGGCGTTTTTTTTTTTTTTTTTTTTTTTTTTTTCCAATTATTTACAAAACAATCAATAATCACCATGAGATGCCAAAAAGATTAATTGCTCCAGTCCAAAAAGACGGTTCCTGTCCATCACAAGACAGAAGGACTTAACAAGTCTGATATTTCCATGGTGTGTTTAGTCCTCCTGTCCACCAGGAGGCAGTCCTGAATTCTGGTTTTGGTTACTTCCACCACCTCCCCTCTTTTTTTTTTTTTAAAGGATTTTTTCAAGTGTATCTATCTGCAGCTTGCAACCCAGTGGGCGTGTCATACGGTGGGCGTGTCCTATAGTGGCCGTGTCGCATTGTGGGTGGGTCTGGTTGGGTTTAGGGGAAGGGGTAGGGCTAGATTTTACCGTGCTCTCATTGGCCTGGTGGGCGTGTTGTTGAGTAACGTCACACTACAACACGCCCCTGTCTTGCGAGCCGCAGATAGACCCTTCTTGATTTTTTGGGCACTAGTGGCCTTTATACGACAGTGTATAGCGACAGGAAAGGGGCAGAAAGAGAGTGGGGAGTGAGATGCAGCAAAGGGACCTGGACCGGGAATCGAACCGGGGCCGACTGCGCTGAGGAACTGTAGCCTCTGTTCATGGGGCGGCTCAACCAACTGAGCTAATCAAGCTATAATGTTGTTTACTAAGCTTTTTCTTCATAGTTACACTTTTTAGTGTCTGTCAGTTGATCTGGATCGTTTGCTGACGGCAGGAGAATCCATAACTATCGCTTACAGTGTTTGAATTTACCGTGACCATCTTCTTCCTGTATTCAAAACTGCGGATGTAGCATTATTTGACATCACGTCCGCAGGGCAGCGTAGGAAATTCAGACACCGAATTGCAGCGCATTTTGCAGCACACAAGCTGTTCAAGGCAACAGAGAGAGACGTGTGCGGAAATGTTATTTTTGGTATTTACCGCTTCATCACCCATTAGTATTCAAAAAAAATTTACATGCATGTTTGTTTGTTTTTTAAATTCCTGCCTCTAGTCCCTTTAATATTCATGCTTGTGAGTACAAAATAATTGGCTGGGGTGTTGGAGGAAGGCCATGGCTTTAGACTCAGCCATCGCTCGTTGGCGGTTGATTTATGACCAGGCTCCTTTTACCATTTTAGCTGGAGTCAGCATCCTGAATAAGACACTAAAGCCCCATTTCTACCAGCGGGTCTGGGTCGGGTCAGGCCGGATCGGTATATGTTTTTTTGCGTCTCCACAGATAAAAACTGGGATGGGTACCCTTATATCTGACCCAACCCATTTTTTTTGGTACCCTTCGGTAGGGGTACTGATCTAACCAATCCAGACCAAAGAGGTGGAGCTAATACACAGCAATCCGTTGATTTGTTAAAAAATACTTCACTTCCCAAGTGACCTAGCGTAAAAACAAAGCAGGGGTGACTCCTTTGTTTCTGTCACGTGTGGTGTGGTGCTTTGGTTAAAAGCCAGACCCGCAGGTGAAAACGGGGCTTTATTCATCTGCCAACCAGCCCAGTATAAGCTTCACTTTTTCCTTCTTCTGTATCTTGTGTGAGTGTGTATGAATAAAAAACAAAAATTGTGTGTGAGAGTGTGCATGAGTTCAGGTGTGTATATGTGAGTGTATTTAAAATGTGTGAATCACTATCAGCAGGAAGTGACCTTAAATGCAGCTCAGGGTCCCCTTGTTCAGGCCTCCCTATCCTGGCATGAATTGTAGTGCTCAGCTTAGTGTGTACGTATGCCTGCACTACTACCCAAAGTGTGTGTGATTCAGAGTATGTGTATTTGTGAGTGTAAGCGACTGTGTGCGTGGGTGTGTGTGTGTCTAGCTTGGTTGCCTCCTTTATGAAGCTTACATCCTTTCCCATGGTATCAGCCCAACATGGGACGGGGCTGAGAGCTTCAGGCCTCCTTTATTCGCAGGTTCACAACTTTTCAATAAGCTTGAAACGGTCTCTTTCTGAGAATGAGTGTGTGTGTAAAGTTTAGATTTTTTTTTCATAGTTTAGCAAGAGCCATGATGCATAAGCCCCGTTTCCACCAGCGGGTCTGGGTCGGGTCGGGCCGGATCGGTCCACGTTTTTTTGCGTCTCCACAGATAAAAACTGGGACGGGTACCCTTATATCCGACCCGACCCGGCCTACTTTTTTGGTACCCTTCGGTAGGGGTACTGATCTAACCGATCCGGACCAAAGAGGTGGAGCTAATACACAGCAATCAGCTGATTCATTGAAAAATCCGTCACTTCCCGCGCGTGACCCCGCGTAAAAACAAAGCAGGGGCGACTCCTTTTGTTTCTGTCACGTGTGGTGCGGTGTTTTGGTTAAACGGCGTTACATGGCGATGATGTCACGCGATCACATAGCAGCGCTGTCCAGCTAATTCTCCACCTCCAGAATAAGGGTACAGGTTGCTGTGGGGACACAGCGTGAAATCAACACATCCGTACCCAAAACCACCCGATCCGGCCTGGCCCGACCCGACCTGACCCAGACCCGCGGGTGGAAACGGGGCTATAGACATCATGGCTCCCCATGCCCCCCCCCCCCCCCCCCCCCCCCGTTAAAACATAAATTAACTGTGGTTTATCACATCTTTGGAAAGCTGAGTTCAATTTCTCTAGCCACACCCAGGCCTGAGTACTGCCACACCTGTTCTCAATCAAGAAATCAGTTAAATAGGACCAGCTTGACAAAGTTAAGTAGACCAAAAGATCCTCAAAAGCTAGACATCATGCTGCCATCCAAAGAAATTCAGGAAAAAAATTAGAAACAAAGTAAATGAGATCTATCAGTCTGGAAAAGGTTACAAAGACATTTCTAAAGCTTTGGGACTCCAGTGAACCACAGTGAGAGCCATTATCCACAAATGGTGAAAACATGGAACAGTGGTGAACCTTCCCAGGAGTGGCCGGCCAACCAAAATTACCCCAAGAGCACAGCGACAACTCATCCAAGAGGTCACAAAAGACCCCAGAACAACATCCAAAGAACTGCAGGCCTCACTTGCCTCAGTAAAGGTCAGTGTTCATGATTCCACCATAAGAAAGAGACTGGGGGGCAAACATGGCCTGCATGGCAGAGTTCCAAGACCAAAACCACTGCTGAGCAAAAAGAACATAAAGGCTCGTCTCAGTTTAGCCAGAAAGCATCTTGATGATCCCCAAGACTTTTGTGACAATATTCTGGGGACTGACGAGACAAAAGTTTAACTTTTTGGAACGTGTAGGTCCCATTACATCTGGCGTAAAAGTAACATGGCGTTTCAGAAAAGGAACGTCATACCAACAGTAAAATATGGTGGTGGTAGTGTGATGGTCTGGGGCTGTTTTGGTGCTTCAGGACCTGGAAGACTTGCTGTGGTAAATGGAACCATGAATTCTGCTGTCTACCAAAAAATCCTGAAGGAGAATGTCCGGCCATCTGTTCATGACCTCAAGCTGAAGCTCACTTGGGTTCTGCAGCAGGACAATGATCCAAAACACACCAGCAAGTCCACCTCTGAATGGCTTAAGACAAACAAAATGAAGACTTTATAGTCAAAGTCCCCACCTAAATACGATTGAGATGTGTGGCATGACCTTAAAAAGGCGGTTCATGCTGGAAAACCCTCCAATGTGGCTGAATTACAACAATTCTGCAAAGATGAGTGGAACAAAATTCCTCCATAGTGCTGTAGAAGACTCACTGTCAGTTATCACAAATGCTTGATTGCAGTTGTTGCTGCTAAGGGTAGCCCAACCAGTTATAAGGTTTAGGGGGCAATCACTTTTTCACACAAGGCCATGGCGACGGTGGGACACGCCCAACTGGTTTCACTTTCCCTGTAACTGGATACTACGGATGCGTCCCAGTACACCCACTAGCCCTACTTTTTGGCCCAACACCTGAATTTTGCACGTTCCCATGAAGATAGTGCTGTCCCAATTCCTCTTTGTATGTAGGGGAAGTAGACATAACGAGGGGTAGGCGCATGAATCTAGTCCTTAAGCGCGAGGGACATCAGATGTGGACTTGCTGAGGAACGGCCAGAAAAAAGGGCTAGAGAGCTGTACGTCATTACGAATCAAACAACAACAGCAACCTCCGGAGAGCGACAGGACTCGGAGAAGAAAACTCAAACAGATTACACATTCGTTCATAACGTTAGCCAGACTAGCCGCGCTAAATAGGCTAAAATACTGATAAAAAGCTTGCAAACGCTTTTCAGCAGTTTACAAAAGACAACAGTTGTCATGGCGACTTCTTCCCTGTGTGGTTATTTTGTTTATTAATCAACCGAAGCATGATGAATGATGAAAAAAAAGAAAAGCGACCACAACTGTTAACTCTGTGTTGTTGCTGGGTGTGTTGCTATGGTGAGTATGTGTAAACGTCACCACGCAGTCGCTTACGTGCCTGAACGTAAATGCACTCGGCACCACTTCTTTGCTGGGCCAGAGTGAAGAACCGATTCACGTAGCGTGCATCGGGGGCGGGGTTACCAGGACAACACAGGAGTGTTTCAAGCCAGTGGAGGAATGCATTGAAAAATAAACTAAACAAAGGAGGAGACCTGATGTTTCAGACTCGGAGAGGTGCACGTAAAAAAATATATCATCCTCTATTCGGTTTTAGCTCTACTTTCTGTTTTTTAATCACATAAGCAGCAACAGAAAAATCAACATCAGAAAAATGCCAAATAGCCTCAGTTAACAAAAAAATTAAATGAAATTCATATTCTTGCCTGCAACCTGCTCACACCCATAAAATCTCATCTGTGACATATTTGCCTGCAAACGGCGAGTAACGCATCTACTGCAGGAGACGAGACTCTGCTCTGAGCAGCTGCAGGGAAGCCGACAGCAGCTGCTCACCAACGTAGCAAAGCAGCAACCACGAGCTAGTTAGTGAAAAGCTTAGAAATATATTCAGGGACAGGAATCAGAATAGGTAACAGGGACTGGAAACGGAATGCAGTGCGACAACCCCCCCACCACCACCCTACCTGCTGCGGCTCAGAAAAAAAAACAACCAAAAAAACCCAAAAAACTGTTGATGTCATGACGCAATGACGCAACACAAGCTTGGCTCCATCTGTGGAAACAATAACTGGTTATTTGGCAGCACTGGAGTTGAACCAGTTAAGCACCGGCTCTAGCACCAGCACTGGGCCAGAACCAGCTCCTCTCTAGTGGAAATGAAGCCTTCATGTAGTATCCTTCATGCTTTTTAAATAGCTTCCTTTCTAGCTACGGGGTCACAGACTATGTTGGCCTTGCAGTTCAAAATGCATGAAAACAAAAAAAAAAAACAAAAACAAATGAAAGACAGATGAGACCAATGTGCCAAGACCATTTTGCCAAAACTCAAGACAGTGACAGAAATCTCAACAGGAGAATAGCTTATTTGTCTTTTCAATATTTCAGTGTAGCGTTCCTGTCCCACTTCTAAAGCTGCATTTTAAAGAGGAGATAAAAGCTGTCTGTTATACTGATGCTGCAGAGATATTAAACAAACAAGGCACCAGAGGAAGGAAAGCATAGATGTGTTGGCATTTCATATCTCATGCACTTTACCGGGTCAAAACACTTGTCTCTATTATGATGCTAAAACCAATTCATCTAGCTGTAATCGATCCAAATGCAAAAAGTTTACAGAGGTTACGTTTCTTCATTAGCTGGTATTTTTGTGGCTCAGCTTGTCACACAGCTGCTCCTCTTTTTCTTTTTTGCTCTGTCTACAATAAAAATATATTATATGTTGTCTTATATAAGTTGGTGGTTTTTATTTATTAGTATTGTACACTTTTTTCCTCTTTTCCTTTATTTTCTTTAAATGGCTTTAAGTAAAAAAAGTATATAGTGCACACTAATATTCAATGTTTCGCTCAGTGAGATTTAATCCCCCCTCATGATTTGTGTTTTTACTATAAAATGCAGAATATGTTAAGTACTTTGCAAAAGTTTTTTTTTTAATGAAACGATCTATAAACATTGGGTCATAACGGATTACTTGCTGTTCAATGTTATCTCAGTTTTGCACTGTACTGTATAAAGGAACAGATTCACTGTTGATATTGTAACAGTAATGCTGGTGTTCGGCTCTGATCCGCTTCATCTTCCCTGCAGCGAAATAATGTTTCCACAGAAGTTATTTTTCTAGCTTTTGAGCCATTTTCTGCTTCATAATTCAATTTTGCACAACAGCACATTCAATTACTTGATCATAATTCTGGAATATATCATTTTTAATTGAGTGGTCATGAGCGAGTGAGAGGGTGGTATAAGTCATAATTAATGAGAACAAGGAAAAGGGATGATACAAGTTGATGAGATAAACACATAAACCATAGTTATTAATTCTGGCTGGGAAGTGAGTCATTAGGGCAACAAAGGCTGCATACAAAGGTGAATAAAAAGAAAGAGTAGGTGCTGTAGACAAGAACACAAAGATAGGAATATAACTCAAGGATTAACAGTTTTATGGTTCAGTGAGAAAAGGAAAAAGAAGTGGAGCGGATCTGTAAATACTGCTCTTATTCTTACAATGTCTCTAAATTTGGACTCCTTAATTCAAATGCTGTCATATATCAAAGTTATTCCCTAAAGGGAATGTCAAATCTCAGCTGGCTGCCCAGCTCAATACTGCATGATAGGCAACAGCTGCGGTCTGATGAGGACGTCTCCTGAGTTCTGCCATGTATTTAGTCAAACATCGACTTTTTTCCTCCTTTTTCCTGTTAACTTGTAAGTGCTGCAGCTATAAATGGGTTTCTAAAAATGTTATTTTCTTGTGTGATTGTGCTGAGAGCAATAATAATGAAAGGCTGATTTTAAGAGGAAGAGAAGGAAAAAAGGAAAAAGAAAAGTCTTGCACCTCTTATACAGGAGGAGATCATCTGTGCTCTGCAATATACTTTTACAAAGGCTGTGGCAAGAGAGGATCAGTTTTTTTTCTTAAGTTGATGGTCTTCATGTATCTTCATTAACCGTTTTTTCATTCATTCTGCAAAGATTTCATGCACCATGAAAACTAATGAAATACAACTCAAACTCAGTTCAGTTTAATTTTGATTAATTTATTTACAATAGTGTGACTGAAAAAAGACAAAGATGAAATATTCTTTATGACCATTGACCATGGCTGGCTTTTCTCTGTCAGAATTGTGTAAATTTCTTCCAAATTACAGCCTTTTGACTCATTCTTAGAAACATGAATGAATTTTTGTCACTTTTAAAGGGGACAATATGATGCACTTTGTGAGGATGTTAAACAATCTAGGGGGTTGTTGGAGAAACAACAATTCATTCTTTCTTATCTGAACAAAAGTCTTTTTTAATCCACAGCGTACTTTCTTTGCATGATTGCAGCCCTAATACTGAGAAATACAGCACGTATTTTCATGCTGGCTGCGTGCATCAGAGTATATTTAGACTGCACGGTGCATTCAGATGTTGTCAGTTGCTTAACGTTTCTTCAGATATTTAAAGCTCATTGTATCCACTTCAGTTCGACTAAAACTGCAGCAGTGCATTCCTTGTGGCTGAGATGGAAGCTGTTACACCCACTGGTCCACTGTGGCTACTCTGGCACTCAAACTGGACCATTTGCTAAATGTTTAGGCACCCTTTTTCCAGAATGGACATGCTATTGTGGTGTCATGGCCTCTCTTGTTTTCAAAAGAAAAGAAAAGAGAGCCTGATGTAAACATTTGGGGACAATCTGCTTTTGTTTCATTTTGTTTTTTAACTTGTACTTTGGTTCATGCTCACTCTTTCAAACCCTGTAGAAATGTTTGATTATTACAGCAGATTTCATCCATTTGTGTCCAGGAGGATGTCAGCTTGCTCAGTTTTGACAACTTAAAGTGATAGCTACAACTTTTTCATAAAATAGTAATAATAATAATAATAATAATAATAATAATAATAATAATACATTCACAAAACGTCTAGGGGTGCAAGATAAAAGTACTAATTTACTCCAATTTTTTTTTCCTAGCATATAAATAATTTTTTTGATCAATTTCGATGGGTCCAAAAAGTAAATATTTACTTCTGATTACCAACATCAAGGTTCTTTGCCGTTAGTATTAGCTCTGGAGTGGGAAAGCTCTATTCCTATATGTAAAAATATCATTTTTCTTGCCTTACATTTCTCAAATTAAGCGAACAAAAACAAAGCAGGATGAGGGTGAAGGTTGCAAAGGGGCTCAAAAGCCCTGTGGAGGTTGCCACTTTCCTCCTGGACATGTAAGTTCAACATTTGCTTATGTTAATTAAAGGTTGAATATGGAACATTTTTATTAAAAGCTATATTTCTAAAAAATTAATACCTCCACAGGTCGTTTGGGGGTGTGCAGAATGAAAGTATAACATTTCCAAGAAAAATTATATTTGGCCTAAAAATAATTATAAAATAAATTTTTACGGGTTCGATAATGGCATTTTATTTACGTCTATAAGCCAATACACGCCGCCATTGCAGGTTGCCAAATACGATCTCTGTGTGGAAGCAATATTTTGGTCATATTCAGTCTTGTACAAGGGAAAACCGTGGAGATGATGAGTGAAGCAGCTGCTTCAGAGCCCTGGAGATATTATCTGTTTCTGAGGAGGAGTGACCTGAGAAGAGCAAAACCTGGAGTAACTTTAGGTGAAGACTTCACTAAATGGACCCACATAAACGTTTTCCACGGAGTCAAAACACGGAAATGGCGACTTTCCTCTTGGATCGGTAAGCTAGCTTGTTTCCTAACATGGCTAACGTTAGCTGTCGGTTATAAACTCCTCTGTGTTACTGGTTGGACATGCTGCAGACTGTTGGTCACTTGTGTATCGGCATTGAGCCTGGCATCCCAGCGGCTGGAGTTGTTTTTCTGCTGTTGCAACTACAACCTAGACACACGTGATGTCGCTGTTCTGTCCGTATTCCATATTCAACCTTTAATGGTTAGCCAATTGTGTAGCATTGCTAATGCTAATTGAGAAGGTCTTGGAGCTACTTACAGTTCTAAGTCTGGTTCTAACTTCGTCCTCATCTTCGTCAGCACCATCACACTCTTCTGAACTGGCTTATGATCCCACCACACAAACCAGTTCCAACCTAGCTGTTCTGGACCATCTTTTATGTTTTCCACTGTTTCGATTTTACATGTAAATCAATGAGCTGACTGCGACGGGTTCATCTTGTGACGTTGTGTCATAGATGGGCTAAAATGCTAGTGGCTAGCGAGTTTTGGCTTTACATCGGATATTTACGTGAATATAAGTCTGATTGACTTCTAACTGCACAGAACTATTTATTTTGTTTTGTTGTATTGTTCTATTGAAAAATAAGGGGGGAGGGGGGTAGTGGGAGATGGGGGGTGGTGAGAGTCTGCTATTTTATCAAAAAAAAAAATTGGGGTTATGGTCAAGTGAGTATTATGGATCTTCTCTCTTCTCACACTTACGGGGGGGGAGGAGTAGTAAGGGTAAGGTTAGTGTAAATTATTTTTAAAATAAAGTAAAATTTGAAAGGAAAAGAAAATTAATTTGAAGTTAAACTTATTAGATGAAGGGAAAAAGGAAAATGGATAAAGAAGGAAAAATTAAAAAAGAATAAGAAGAAAAATAAAAAGTAAAAAATAAGGAAGATGATGGGGGGAAATGAGATGGAAGTAGTGGAAGAAATGTTAGTAAAACAGAGGTAGGGGGTGAGGGGAGAAAGGGGGTAAGTGAGGAGGGGTCAAGTGAGATGAAGCACAGAGGAAAGATGGAGTAAATTAGTATAGATAATATATGTAAATATGTAAAATATAGGAATATATGATATTTAAGGGTGTACGAGGGTCTTCAATGGGTTAGGGGGGTGGCCCGGGGTGGGCCTGAGGGATGGTACTAGTTGTGGTTGATACTGGACAGACGAGGTGAAACAGAGTATGAATGGGATAAGTAGCGATTGATAGGAAAATGGATGAAACAAAGGATGGAAAAAAAATAGAAGAATAAAAAGAGATTAAGAAATATAATGAAAAAGATAATTAAAAAAATGGAAAAGTAGTTTGGATGTTTAGTGGTAGTAATAATGAAAATATAAAATAATAGAAGATGGAAAAAGGAGAGAAGAGGGAAAGGAGGGAGAATGGGAAATAAAAGAAAAAAATAAGGAATAAAATAAGGAAAAAATATAAAAATAATTAAATAAATACAATAATTATGAAATGTCGATAGATGAAGGAAAGGATATATAGGAAAAATCATGGTAGGATAAAAATATAAATTAAGAATTTAAAAATTTGACAAATTTTAATATTCAAATTATCAGGATTCGTTTGAGTCAGGTATAGGTAAGTGAGTTGTAAGTGTAAAAAAAGTGGTAATTAGGAGATAAGGAAGAAAAGAAGGGGAAATGCAAAAGGACTAGCTACACAAAAAATAAATTTATCTTAAATTGTTTTATTTCTGAAACCGGGGATTAGGAGAGGGAAGAAAAGACAAATATAAAAAAATAATAATATATATTATTTTTATAAATAATCTACTAATCACATCCATGAAAATATCATAATAAATAAAGAAAAAATAAATAGATAATTATTGAGCAACAAAGGGAGGAAGAAGGAGATTAACATCTCTTTTTCTACTTGAAGTTAAGGTTGTGTCATCAGAACTTGATCAGTAGTTAACAGAACAGGTCCACTGCATGTCAGCCAATCGTGGTTATTAAATGATATTTGCGCCATTTCAGGAGTTATTGTGAGCAATGATCTTGTTTGTTTCAATGCAAATGGGTTGCATGAGATGCAAGTCTGATAACACATATCAGTAGATGTGCGGATTTACAGAAAGCTGCTTGAAGTCCCAGGCCTTTACTTAATGCGCAACTGACAGTGAAACAGGGGTTTTCCATAATATGCAATAAAACCACAGCGTATTTTAACTGGCCTGTGATTCAGTCTGTGTTTTCTGTTTCCTGACTATTTCTCAATCTCCAACAGATATATAAAGGTTTGGTACTTTATCACAACTTTCATTCAGGAAGCAGAGGGGTCATCTGTTAGTTGGGAGGTTGGTAGTATGACCATGTGTTGAAGAGTCACAGAGCCACTGATGCATTCATCAGCATAGAAAAAAAACTACTGCACAGCTTGTAACACAGATGCTTATATGACTACGCGCCTTGTAGAGTGAGAACTTTAAAGAGATCAGTCGTACTGGAAAAATCCTATATACTTAAATGTAATCCATTCTGTAATCCAGTCATCACACATCTGCATACTATTATGCCCCCATTGACGTGAGAAACAAATTTCAAAACCATTGTGTTCATAGGGCTATTTGCAGTTATCCAAATGTATGAAGATCACTCATACAAAGTTCAGTGGAACAGTGCAGAAAGCATCCAGGCAGCAAGGTCTAAAATGGGCTAGTAAGCTGATGCATCTTAGCTAAACATATTCATTCTGATGGGATGAGAAATTGTGTTTCAGAACTGCTAATCCACTTGGAGCTGCTGAAATGTGTTACACAATTAATCTTACAGCAATTAGCATTTCCAGTCAGAGCAGAATAAATGTTTACCATGAATTTGCAATTCAGTCATGTGCACAAGGAAGTCCAAATAAAATATCCCTCTTTCAATTAGCCAATTTGACCATTTGAGTTTGCAGCCGAGTTAAATTCAAAGCAATATGAAATTTGCAGTGTGATGCATCCTAATGAGATGCACTAATGTGTTTTACAGTGCTGCCCTCTAGTGAGATGAATGATGGATGAGGCAAGTCACAAGAGTCTAGAATGAGTCAATACTTCTTTGGATGCCTTAAAATTAAACAAACAACAGTGTTAAAATTTTAAAATTAATTTATTATACTTCTTTGTCATAGAATTCATCACTTTTTGTTTATGGTTAACATACAGTCATTCATATAGAGAACAAATGAGTTTTCTTTTTATTCTTCAGTTTCAATTAACTTAGAAATGTACACTCTTCTTTGCGACGCCACAGAGGAGAAAAATATCCTTTTTTTTTTCGAAAAGTATTGTCTCTTATTTGTGTTTTCGCCCCCACCGAAGGAAAAGGCCCTCTGCCTCTTCTTCCTCTTCTTAGACTTCTGTTCCTTTCCTTTTATTTGGATGAGCGGATACAGAGGCGAGGGAACACCTGAACACACTGGCATGATGATGAAGTTAGGCGAAGGACTGATGTGTAGTATGGAGCCTGAAGCTAAAGAGCACACCATTTCTTTCTCTTCATTCACATACATACAGTAAGCAGTAGGACACGCATACACTCACATGCAAACACACACATTTTCCAACAGTGACCCATCAACCATGAAAAGAAAAGGGGGAAAAAAAACAACAAAAAAAAACAGACCGGCACAAAAGAAAATGAATCCCGAGAGACAAATAATTCTATAAAAATAAATCTATGTAGCTATCTACAATCGTTATCAGTGCATGGGAACGGAGCGAGGCATGAGAAAAGTTCTTGTACATCAGCACAATATGTGGTCAGAAATAAATTTCTGTTGTTCTTGCCATCTTTCTGAACACGTTTTACAAGAAACCAAGAAAGTGGCTGGCAGGCAGAGTAATCTGTTCTTATTTAGATCATACAGAACGAAAAAAAAAAAAACTAGAAAAGATTAAAAAAACAACATGCTGCAACCCTTTCAGTTTCACCAACATTTTTAATAAGAACACACCCAAATTCTCCATCTCACATTGTAAACCGTTTTATTTTTGTCTTTTCAGCACAACAAAGTCTGTGTAAGGAGTGGAGGGCTAATTCTGGCAAACCAGTGGGAGGGTGGAGAGGATTAGTCCTGGCAGCCAGCCCTGTTGGTTAATTGGCTGCAGACAACACTCTGCCCTGAGGACATGGGACCGGGTGGCAGCGCCACGCCGAGCGTCAGTCATCTGCCAAGGCTGTACTGTTGATGCTTGTGTGTTTTTTTGTCAGTGTCATTTGTTCATTTTTCAAGGGTAAAGATGGACAGAAAGTGGAAGAAACGTTTGTGTGAAATATGAGGGAACATGCAAAGCACCTCCTAGTGGTCACAGGCCAGTGTGCATGAGAAGATGCAAACAATGCTTCACTAAGCAGCAGCATGTAGCCAGGTAGTCACATTATTCTCTGTTACAGAACTTTTCACTTGTCAGAGAAACTTGTTTCTGCTGAAAATTTGAGGGGAAACATATTTAAATGGTTCTGAATATTTTCATTAAACATCCTGTGTAAACCCTTCTTACCTGTATTAAAGCATGAGTTTAATTTATACATACTGATTTTATTTTTTAACCCATTAAGTCCTAATATATGGACATATGTTGCATTGTAAATAGATTAAAATCAGCATCACAATTCCAGTTTTGGAAACTAGGGGTTATTTCTGCAGCTTTTTTGTGAGGCTGTGCCACATGGAAACTGCAGTTGTAGCGCATACAAAGAACAATGAAAGAACAGAACAAAAGGAGAAAAAAACCCTGTTTAAGATACATACATTGCCTGATTTAGCTAACAATTACATCTTTTATCAAAATTAGCAATAATCAAACAGTATACATCCCCTGTACATATATTTCTGTATGCATAAAAAACCAAACCAAACCACATCCCTCCAATAAGGTGCAATTCATACGTAGCTTTGCAGGCAGAAGTGTTGTTTTTCCAACATGCAACTTAAAAAAAAAAAAAAAAAAAAAAAAAGCTTTTTCTCAATACACATTTTTTGTAAGTATTTGACATTTCTGTCTACTTGAAGGAAAAGCAGAACACACACACACACACAAAGCATCAAACCAGCACCACTTTGCTATGTGACAAAAACAGAGCATTAACAAAAAGATGAGGACAAGACTCGTTTTGTTTTTGGCTTCATCCTGGGTTGCTTTTCAAACCAAAACCGCTTCAAAGAGGCTGAGCCGTGACAAACATGGTTTCTGGCCACACAATGGCAAGTCTTCATAGCGATCGCATAACAGCGAGGACACAGACAGAGTGCCTACAGCAGTCTGGCTGTTGGACCAGCAGAAGACACGGCCACAATTAGACTGTGGTATAAAACAGAGGCTGTACTGCGTGTGCATGTGTCTGTACGTGCTGTGTCTTTCTGTGAAAGTATCTGCAAATAAATTCTCCCAAAAAACATATGCAAAAAAGCAAAAACCAAAAAAAAAAAGCCATCTATAAATGAAGTGGTTATGTGATGCTGTTAATGTCACAATAAAAATATGACATCACCTAAACTTAACAGAGCAAACATGATGGCACCATGCTGTGGTCCCCTCCCTGCTATCAGAGGAGGTAAAAGATTTGTGAGGTGGGGTGGAACTGTACTCTTAGCATCAGGCTGCGACAGTGCTTTTAAATCTACACCTTCATTCCACACACACACACACACACACACACACACACCACCTTCAAAAGACATTAAAAGCCAAGCTGCCAAGTGGACGAAGTTACAAAACAAAGTACAAAAACAAAATTAAATAGAAGAACCAAGATACTCTTTACCTCTTTTTCTCCATTTCTCAGATTTCCCACAGAAACATTAGAACTTTAAACAAAAGAGCAGAAGGAAAAACACATCGATTGACTTCACACAAAAAAAAAAAAAAAAAAAGACCCATAAGTGCAAACCAAAACAAAGAAGGAAGACTACAAATGTGGAAAGTGTGTGATTGTAGGGAACATTCCTGCCCTTTTCCAGCTCGGCTTCTGTTTCTGATTCCGATTGCAGGGAATTCAAACCCCTCTGGAGGCTTATACTTGTACTTTTCCCCTCATGCTTCCCTCCCCTTCAATTGCTTTTTTCTTACACTGCCACCCTCTCTTTAGCTGCCTCTGTCTTAACTCAGATCAGACTGCTGTTGCAGGAACAGCAAATTTCTGAGATTTGCAGGAAGGCTCAGCTAGGAAAAAAAAAAAAAAAAAAAAGACTGTTCATTCAGACACCTAAACATGTAACCATGGTGTGTGGGTATTAACCTGGAACGCTCTGATCTGAAATATTACATTGAAAGGTTTATAAAAGATGAGAATGTGAACGCTATCTTTTGGCTTTTTACACTAACCCAGGCGGACAAAACATGTTCCTGAAAATGGCCCAAATCTGGCAGGTCTGAAGCAAATAACAGTCATAATGCAGCAGGAATGAGGTCTCAGAATCTGCTGAAGTATATTAACACAAGTCTGGGTGCTGAAATTGAATCAGTCCTGTATCTCATCCAAATTCATAAACCACCCAGCCTGAGGCAGCCTGAATGCGGCCAAATTAGGCAGGTCTCTGGCTCCGAGCCCAAAAACAAACAAACAAACTGACCATTTTTGGTCATCCTGTCAGGACGTCGCCATTTTGCCTAAATCGACCTGATTCATCAGGCTACCTATGAGGCTACCTGTCATTATTTGTGGCCTTCTCATAACTTTGAAAGAATGACTAAGCATTTATAGATGTATACATATCTGGACTGGTTTAACTTGGACTGCGGCATATTTAGTTCTAACAGCAGTCACTCATCCCCCCCCTCTATCTTCCGAAGGCATCTGATCTGCAGCCATGTGTCAGCCAGTCTGCTTGCCCACCTTCTCAGGCATGTGCTGCATGTGTCACCGTGTCCATCTGTTTCTGATGTGCGACTCTGACTTTCATCTTTTTGATCTGTCCTGTCACAACATATGGAGTTGGACCAGATTGTTTTAATACCCACCCCAGAGCCAGCAATCTGTCCTGGAACACATTCAGGAGTGATATGACTAACAAACACATCCACTCATGCAAATACACCCATCCTACAAATTCATGACACATTCATACGGTTAACCACGACATGCGTTTTAAAAGTTTTGAAATAATCATCCTCCTCCAGAAGTTTCCTTGTTGGTGTGAATAAAGTATCTGTCTATAAATGTTGCCACCACTTTATATTCAGCACTTCTCTCTTAGCTGCAGCTCGATTTAATGTGTTCCTCTCCTGAGGTGATGCTCCTTTTATTTTCACTTTTTATTAACCTTTTACGCCCGTTGGCTGGTTTTCTGAACAGAATTGGACAGCAGCCAATTTTTTTTACTCATTAACAAGACTGTAAACACAAGGAAGGTTTAATTTCAGTGGAAGCCACACGACTTGATTTCTCCAAGCTCAGTTGGATCTAAATGTCCTCGTGTATCAAACCACATGGATGGTTTTGGTTTAATTAGGTTTTCAGATTTCTACAACAACCTGCATCTGAAGTGAATGGTGTATTTTTGAAAATGTCTCTTTTGGTTCAGATAAACAGATTTTATAATAATAACCTTTATAATAACTACAGTGTTTAGAAGTAGTTATTATAAAGGACTACTTCCGTGTTAGGAGATGTAAAACTACATCAGATGTTCTGATTTAGATTATGAGTGTAGAGAAATGCCTTCTTTTAAAGTTTGGATACGATAACCCTTAAACTTGCTGGTAATAATTTTAAAAAGTGCAATATTCCCAAATCAAAGCAATAAGAAGCTGCTAAACACATAAAATGATGTTTGTGTTTTTTTCTTCTTTTTTTGTGGTTTAATACCGAGTACTTTTCAATCCGTGTTGACACATCAATACGACTGTCAGAGTAAATGCCACAGCTCTCTTCGCAGAATGCGCCCGTTTTCTGTATTTCTCAGGAAGAGAATAAATAACATGCTTACAGCCAAGATGACAGCCTGATAGGAGGTTTATGTCTGCCCCATTTCAAAATACTTTCTCAAGAACTTAATATTTTGATTTAATTTGAAGCTTGAAATGTTAAGCTTCATCTTAAATTGGATGCTTTTCACAGCCATCTCCATGCTTACCCAATCCATGCAAGAAGGCTTCAGAAAGGCAGAAAACAAGCGCCTTGAAAAGCAAAGTCAAAACCGGAGCTCCAGTTGAATGGACCCCCTTCTCCCTGCACCCCACACTCTACTTTCTTTGATTTCCGGCTTAGTAGCTGCCAATGTTTCTTGGAAAAGATCAATTGGTGGAAGCCACAATGCTGGCAGGGTTCCAGAGCCATGACGGCATGCAAGCCCCAAGGAAAGGCAGCCAGTCAGCGTCTCTGTGAGCACAATAACAGATGGGGGTAATGGTGTCGGTGGAGCAACAAAGTCCTGCAGGATGTCTGTGCAGGACACAGACAAGGTGGTGAATGTTACAAACGTGTGTTGATGATTGGTGTGCATGAACTACAAATGGGGTTTTTCCAGCAATAAAGGTCTTTAAAGCTGCTCTATCCAGACCAGGGGTGTCCAGCTCCAGCCCTCGAGGGCTGCAGTCCTGCACGTTTTAGATGTTCCCTTGCTCCAACACACCTGGTTAAAATTGTCATTACTTAACAGCTTCTTGTCAAATGCTGCCCAAAGATATTGATTCATTAATCTGAATCAGGTCCAAAGTCCAAAACCTGCAGGACAGAAGCCCTCGAGGACCAAATTAGGACACCCATGATCTAGACTGGAATTTCCAGATTTTGCTTAATTTAGTAATAGAACAACACAGCAAAACAAAGTAGTTCTGTGCAGTTTGAAGTCAGTCAGACTTATATTCATGTAAAAATCCGATGTTGAAAAGCCAAAGTTTGCTAGCTGCTAGCATTTTAGCCTCTCTATGACATTACGTCATGGGTAGAGACAGTCGCAGTCGGCTCATTGATTTACATGTATAATCACAGCGGTGGAAAACATTAAAGATGCTCCAGAACAGCTAGATTGGAACTGGTTTGTGTGTTGGGATCATCAGCCAGTTCAGAAGAGTGTGATGATGCTGACGAAGATGGTGACAGAGCTTACAATTAAGCCCATTTCGAACCGGGCTTAAGTCAGCTATGTACAGCTCCAACACCATCTCCCCAGTCCCCTCAGTTTATCTCCAGCATGCAAGATCCTCGCCAAGCAGACTCAGAACTGTAAAGAGCGACCCAGACCAGCACCAAGCAGGCCCACTACGGTTAAAGAGCTGCTTAGACCAGCACCTAGTGGGACCAGACCAGCACGGTATAAGGCAGAGTCAGGAGTAAGTGTAGAGAGGCAGCCACAGCTATTAGCTCACAGCTAACCGCTAACTCGTGGCTAATCACTAGCATGCTAACTCGCGGTAACTAACTAGCCTTTAAAAACGAGAGGATAACAACTTACATGGCTCCAGCTGAGATTTAAATAGTTCCCGTTTATAAAGATGAGGATGGAGGGAAGGATGCATCTTTGGAAGCAGCCAGAAAAGTCCTGTGATGTCCAAGAAGTCCCATGAAAAAGAAGCCGTCTCTGTTCACAGCTGGACATCACAGCTTTGTGATGCAAACACTGATGAAGAATGATCCGATGAAGAATGATCCAGTGACAACAGTCCCATGTGTTGAAGTCTCATGTCCAGTAAACGGCATCTGCAGACAGGAATTTTACTGGCAGAGATGAGCAGGAGGCTCCTACAGCTAGACACCGGTAAGAGAACCTATTTTATCCTCTTCTAATGTATTCATGATCTGTAAGAAACATAAATAAACGTGTCCTTATGAGCTTTTAAACATTAACTGGCAATACGACAGAAGGCTGAGCAGATACTGTCCATCTGTAAAACTGGAAAAGGAACTTAAAACTACAACAAACCCATTAAAATCCATTCTGACAACGATGTAAAGCGTCTTTTCACAACGTCACATCTGGTTTCTGCGAACAGCGCCAGTCTATTCAAATGTGCTGAAATGCAGCGATGACTTCCAATAACTCATTAAAGTAGACACGCCTGTTTCCGTTATAGATCATCATGAAGAACGTTCTGGTTTATAAAACATGGAGAAAATGTCAAAAACATGTCATCTGTACTTTAAGGCATTCAAATCATGTGCAAGAATGTTCCTAAACAACTAAATACATTCATAATTAGCCAAAGGAAATACTGAATACTGCATTAAGCTGGAGGGAGGAACAAGCTGATATCTAATACTGATGGTGACCTGATGCGCTGGAGGGAAGTACAGCTGACATCCTGCAGACAGAAGGTAAAACATCTCCTAATAGCTCTTACATTCTAATTTTAGGTCCCTCCAGTTTTAAATGTAAACCTCTCATAAGGTTATTCAATCTGCTAATATCGATAATAACTATAAGCAAGAGCTGTGCAGAGCTGTTTCCTAGCAACGCAATTCCAAACCTGTCTGCAGCAGGATCACTCCATCTCCTTTACAGTTTTTCATTTTGCACCTAATTTATTCCCCCTGTTCCAATCAGCAAAGCAAGCAGATGTGTTTACAGCAGATTTCTGGATGGTAGGGTGCCCCACAAATCTGATCAAATTTAAAGTTAGAGCTTGTGTCTTTGGTAAAATGTTTCAACTGGATGCTGAGTAAGATATGAAATCCTAATGAATAGTTATGATGTTGTAATAGGCTTCAGAGTTTTCCTTTCCTACACCTTCATACCAAGTCTTTAGGTTTAAACTGCTTTATTTAGCAATTGTTTATGGAGTAAAAAACAATGAGTCCCTGGATTACTGCATAACAGACTTATCTGGATTGAGTTAAATCATTTTATTTCTGTGTCTAAACCTTAAAACTAGGGCTGGACGATTATGGAAAAAATTATAATCACGATCATTTTGACAGATATTGAAATCACGATTAATATTCAGGATTATTCATTGATTTTATAAAGTGTTTATTGAACCACCAAAACTCAACTTCAAATATAACTTAAAAAAAATAAAACCAGAAATAAATTAGAAACAATTAAAGAAGTAAAATAAGAATATTATTTAAAATAATAGTAGCAATAAAAATGAATACTCAGTCTACATGCATTCCTGTTCTATACTCTCTGCAGTTTGCTTCCTATAACTTCATCAGTCTGTTCACTTCAGGATTAATCATTTTTCTTCGATTACAGTGTTTTTGTGATCGTGAAAAGGCAAAACTGAAATCACGATTAAAATTCGATTAATTGTCCAGCCCTACCTAAAACTGCAAACATTCCTGGCACAGCACAGAAAAACAATGAATTAATACAGTTGGTTTTTTTTTCCTTTTTCCAATACCTGATTTCTAACTTTGAGGTCTCTTTTTAGACTGCTTTCTCTTTAAAAATCATTCCTCTGAACTCTATTTTATGACCAGTCAATGCAGTGTTAACAATCTGCTTGCTAGCTTTCACACATTTGTTTTAAATCTACCGTGTCAGGAGTGGATTCTTGCACCACGGTAACATGTTGCTGACATCGGGGGAAATAGATGTTTCACAACTGAATAAATTACTGCAAAAGAAGCAGAGTGGAAGCTCACTTACAGATGTAAAGTCTATAAATGCTGAGTGATAAATGCATAAATCTGCCAGCATTTAAGGGATGGGTAAACAATTCACTCACCTTTAACAACACCACCTCATCGCTGCAATTTACTTTACAGATTTTATATTTACACATGAGCAAAGATGACAGCTTTGAGCAGATTAGCTACAGTATATGAATGCCTTCATGAATGCATCAGTGCTTCTAACAATTGCAGCGTGGCCACAATCTGCTGAAGTATCCTTGAGGAAGACAGAGCCTCCAAGCTTGAGATCAGCCTTTTTAAAATTCTCCGTAAGCCAGAGGAGATGGCAGACAGCAATACAACAACACAACCCCATCCTCACTTAACCCATCACTGCTTTATAGATTTTCTTTTACAAGGATGATGTGCTGCTCCCTTCATTTGGATGGTTTTCATTTCATCACGGTGTTGACTCTACCTCAAAGTGAAAAATCAAAGTTGTTAAGTCAAGGTTATTACCCTGCAATAAGCCTCTAACATGAAACATTGATGGAAATGTCTCTTTCTGGATTCTAGTTTCTATTTATCAAACCTTGTGTTTGGAAATAAAAGGGCTGTTTTTCTTCTTTCAGGTTTAAATCTGACAAAAAAAAATAAAAAAGTGCTTCACCTACATTTCACTCCTGGATTTTGCTACAAAAAGTGTTTTTCATGTCTACTTTTTCTGCTCCTTGAGCATATCATTAGCATACTGTCATAAATCAAAGTAAAATGAGGGAGCGTGTCATGCTACCCAGCTTTGCAGAGCTGCGACATTTATTAAAAAAATGACTGAGTTCTGACGTGTTTGGTATTTTTTGCTCTAGTTAGGGTCTGCAAGTGGGATTAAGTAGGAATGTTTTTCTGATTGTTGGCCCTCTACACTCCTTCACCCCTTACACTACTGCTCTGCAATTTCAGCAGATGACCTCAGGCTGTTCGGGATCTCAGGAACTCAACCAGGGGATTGTTGCCATAGTGATAAGAGGCAACAAGCTATGAGAAGTAACCCCAGCTTGTGTTTCATTGACACACTTATTTGGCACGAGTCAGTGCGCCTGTTGCAAACACACACACACACGTACACATGAATATATGCAAACACATGCGCTGTTCTCCAGATGTGCAGCCTGATTGCAGCGGGCTGAAAGTGGGGAGTTAACTTGAGTTAAATGGTTTCTGGCAGAGCTTAAACACAAATACCCGCCCAGCCCTTGATGGGACACACTTGTGGTTACATTGTTGAGATGGCGTTTAACTAAAACACAAACTTCTTTTTCTTCTTTGCAAATAGCTGCATGTAAATTTGTGGGTGGAATTGTTTCCCACTGCAAAGACAAACCAAAAAGGTCTGCAATTTGAGACCATAAAGTCTGAAGGATGAAAATGCGTTGCATTGGGTTTGTGAAAATCTAATTAGATACTTTTGTCTGCCTCCAGTTATTAGCTGAAAACCCCAAAAGTCTATTCATGAATTTCGCACTGAATGCGCCCATCTTGGGGGGTAAAAAGAAAAAAACTTAAGAGTGGATAAATAGAGGGCTTTAATGCAAAATTGCGCCTTTCCCTGATTTAATGGTTTACGATCGCCGTGATTAATTCGTTTAAGCTTTAGCTCTCTTTAAAATTCAGCTTCAATTAAAGTATTTTCCATCAATCATGATCAATCATTACACTTTCAAACTGCAAGAAATCTAATTAACAAACAAAAAGCTCCAACTCTAACACGGCTGGATTTTTTCTTGTCTCATCTCAAATCCAGTTTGCAGCCAGTTTCTCTGCAGCCCTCCAGGATTTAAACGGCACTTTGGCTCCCGGCACCAGCACCAAACCCCCAACAGCTGCTGCTGTAGACCGCATCACCATAGAGGCAGCATCGCAGACCCCAAACTACCGTCAGTCGCCCAGGAGGCGTATCTCATTTTCCCACCCTGAAGAGACAGGATCGAAGTTCTTCAGAAATTTTGGAAATACAGGATATTATTCTGAAGAAATAAAGAAATAAAAATGAGGGTTTCAAATGACACTGAAAGTTAAGTTAGAGGGGGGTTAAATATTGCCACTTTATACAAGTGGGTGAAAAGAAAAGAGCATTTGCAGCATTGTGTACTGAGATCTGTGGCAGTGTTGTGTTTCCAAGTCAAAACAAAGCTGCACTGTTAAACTGTTACCTGTTAAGGTTCTGATACAGTGTCAGCCTTTTTGTTACCTCTCGGCAGCTTGTCAAATTTCCTCCCTGATACTTTTTATTTCTTTTGAGGAACGCTTCACCTTGATATATAATCTTCCTGAAGCTGAGGAGAGGTGTAATGATGGATACAATCAGTGTTAAGAAGAAAGTAAATGTTGCTGATGTCATTCCTTTGCAGTCAACAGAGCCCAGACTGGCACTGACCCACATCTCACAACACACACACACAGAGACACAAGTATGACACATAAACTACTGCTAAATGTTTTTGGGTGGGAATTGAGGCATTTAGCCATGTGAACAGCAGGGAAAAGGACAACAAGTATGATTCCTCATGCCTAAATGGTCAGATGTTACTGATCATGGGGCATCACCATGGTAACTACTCTCTCCCTGTCCCGTGGAGACGGAGAGAAAGAAATGAGGCGGAGGGAAGATAACTACATCTCTATTACTGAAATG
Organism: Atherinomorus stipes; assembly: GCA_023101725.1. Taxonomy (NCBI): domain Eukaryota; kingdom Metazoa; phylum Chordata; class Actinopteri; order Atheriniformes; family Atherinidae; genus Atherinomorus; species Atherinomorus stipes. The sequence goes on from JALJCO010009074.1 coordinate 531,305, forward strand.
CCACATTCTTGTGAGGATTAACGGAAAATAGATAGGCGCTGAGAATAGTGGGAGTCGGGGTAAGTGTGATTGTATGAGTGAGACAATTACAGGATGAGCAGGTGATTTCAACTTATGTGAATCAGGGCAGATAGATAAGCAAGGCAAAGAGTGAAAATTATCCCTAATTAAATATTTCTAATTAACATAGCAATGCAAGCAGACAATAGAGAAAGAAAGTGCGCTGAAGATTCAGAGGAAGTCGCTCTACAGTTTGCAGCTGAGTGTGAAACCGAATATTTAACTAAGCTGACCTCATCTGAAAACTGCAGCTACTTGACTGATGTGAACCCACCCACTCTTCTCAACACTGATCCCATCTCCCTTTTTCACATAAGTTAGTTTCCAAGGAAACAAAAGTTATTTCAGCTGCTGGACAGACAGACGAAAATCTGAAGGCTGATCCTCCCCCAAACAGGCTCAACTGTTCTCTGATAGGAGAAATGATAATGGGCCGGAGCGCCATTTATTCACATCTGTCTGTAAGCTCAGAGAAAAATACTCAAACCCACTTGCACTGCTTTCACTGTTTGATATTCTCCCCCTTTGAGAAGGTTTCCGTCCTCATCACACTTCATAGCCCAAAACGGCACAACACAAAGACAAAGCGCGCTCACCATTTATGGACACACACACACACGCATGCACCCACACACGCACACACACACGTCTAAGGTGCATGAAAATGAATGCGAGTACATGAATGAGCAGAAATATCCCCACTGAGTTGTTCATGTAATTTGGTGCATTTTTTTTTTTAAAAAAGGCTTTGTCATTTTTCTGAGACCCAAAAACAATGTAATATTTGAACAAGAGACTGGTTCTGGAAGGAGGTTACTGAACATGACAGGAAGACGTCTGAAGGTGTGGAGTGATGCAGGAACTTCAGCTGGTCTGTAAACGCTATCAGAAACAAAAGCAGTCCTTTGCTTCGCTTCAGAGTTTGTTTTTCTTTTTTTTTGTTCGTATCTCCACAGGTTAAACACGCCTGCAAAATATCCCTGGCTTTTCTTTGAAGCTGCCCCTTTCTCTCGGAGAACAGGTGTGTCCAACTGGCAGGTGAAGACAGCAAGGAAACAGGCCAGATGACTACAAGAGAGATGGCTTTGTCTCTCCCTGAAAAAGCGGGAGGAATGGGGACATTTTTTGATTCTATTTATCCAGTGGTTGCACCCTCTCAATGCTCTGCTAATGCATGATTGATGTGATTCAGTGTTCCCTTTTTGTTGTTTTTTTTTTTTTTTTTAACTCCAAAATAATGACTGAATCCCAGCAACATCAGTGTTGCCAGGTGGAAATACATTTAGTTCCAAATGTCATTCATCAGTACCATTCAATTCCCAAAGCTCAGTGCCAAGGCCTCACTGGGGCCATACTAGTTACTTCACATATTTTCACCCAGCTGATCTCCTAGCCCTCACCAAGTCCAGATACTTTACTGTAAGGGTTCTCCAGGAGGTAGCGGTACCTGTTGTAGTGCTCCAGCATGTACTTGGGAGCGTACATATGCTCTTTGGGATCCGCAGGTGGATACTCCTGCAGGGAGCCATCAAACCAGCCCCCTGTCCGGATCAGTTCGCGTATGTAGTTGAGGTCACGTTTGTCCTCGTAGTCGCCCCACCGAGGGAAGTCTCCATTTTGTGCTGACACCAGCTTGAAGTAGATTCCTTCAGGCGTGAAGCACCAGGAGCAGTGCCACCCGGCAAAGTGGAAGGGGCTGCCCACCGACCACTGCACCAGGATGTGTCCAGTGTCGTTCTCATACTTGCGGAAACCAGGCATGGTGTAATATTCGCGCCGGCGCAGTTTGATGCCGTCGCCGTCGTAGACGTCGCGGAGCATTCCCAGAGTGCAGCCTGATATCACCTCCAATGACCCAAACTGCTTCCAGAAAAAGCCGTACAAAGACTGGACACAGAAAAAAAGGACAATGATTTACAAACTACTTCAAATACGGTTGAGAAATCACATGTGCTCATCTCTATTACTAAGAGAAGAATGAAATTTCATGCACACACACACTCTACCATTTTTTTGGATATATTTCTGCTACCTTGCGCATGTGGATGGCGAAAGGCTCTGTCCAACCATCAAACAGCTTGAGGAAAAGGACACCTTCACGGGCTGGGATTTCATCTGCATCGTTAATGATGAAGACATCATCTGATCTTACACCCACCACCCTGGACATGCCGTTGCGTGTCAGGAAAGTACGCAAATAGTCATCTGCGATCCAGCCATCCTGCTTACCCCCGTCTGGGAAGTGGTCAAGGAATACGTAGAGGATCTTGTGACGTATGTAGTCGTATGTACCATTAAGGAGGAGTCTCAGAAAACTGGGGAAATTACAAATAGGAGAAAATATTAACAAAAAATGAACCACTTTTCAATGTTAAATGTAGGTATTTTCCTTACTAAGCCAAGAAACGACTGCTTTTCATTCTTTTCAACATGGTGAGCTGATTCGTTAGCAACCACTGAGAGATTACATGGGCTGCTTGAGTTTATCCATCATGATGTTTTAAAGCCCATTCATACCGTATGGTAAATACGGATACACTTTCATCCGTATCCGGGGTCGTTTCGTCCATCAGTATGTCTGTTGGAGAGAGCTTACGAATCCAGAGCGCTCTGGACGAAACAAAACACTACGACCGGAAATCGTGGCGGCAGTATAGAGTCAGAGTTTACAGTTTACCCATTTGTGAAAATCAAAGAAGAAGAGTAGGAAGACGGCATTTAAAAATGTCAAAAGTTTGAATTACTTTGACCACTTTTAAGTGGTTGGACATGCCACCGCCACATACACTTATTTTTTTTTCTGTCTGTTCTGAAGTAGAGGCAGCAAAACTAACTCCTACCAACGTCATGTTCGCGATTGTCAATGGTGGTAAATTTCAACGCAACACTCCCCCTAGAGGGTGTACGGAGCAACATTCATAACGCTGAAACCGGATGGAGGTATGTGGACCAGTAGCAGGGACGATGTTTGGTATGGACGGACCGATTTCGTTCATACCCGGTGGTATGAAGCAAGCTTAAGACCTAAGAGTTTTGTTTTTGGATTTTTTTTTTTTTTTGTTCAGGTAAAAATTTACTTTACAAAGCAATAAAGTGCACTCTTTTTTTTTTTAACCCATCTGTACTCTTCCCCCAAAAGTAGTAACACTACGTAGCAATATTTTCATTGCTTTATTTGCACAATCCTGAATTGTACATGAGCAGGTAGTTGACAAGATCCACATTAATATATCTTACTCTGCCTATGGATGAGATTTGCCATTTACAAGAAAGCAAAGGCGTTGTTGATACTCTGAAAATCCGCTTTAAAAATTGTTTAAGGAAACTGACATTACTTAAGTTAGATTTAAGAAATGAATACATGGCTCTCTGGTGTGATACTCAGTTTATATAAAAGCATAAAACAGCATGAAAACTCTAAAGAGTACATTTAAATTGCAGCTCTTTGTAGCTTTAATGCAGCTTTCACAGAAAATTGACCGAAACTTGGTGATTCTCCAAATCAATCACACTGCTCAGCAAGTTTTAGATAGTTTCAAAGAATGAAAACCAATGTTATTTGGTAAAGTTTGAAAAATACAAAACCAGCACAGCATTCATCTGTTAAGAAAAAAAAGATAGACATTAAGTAGAAAGACTAAAAACAGGTCAGGAAGGCAGTTTTTTTACACATAATATCTTCCAGTACAAAAAAACACTTTTTATTCACCAAACTGACTGAAAGAACAACTCAATTAACCTGTTGACATGCACAGCAAAAGACCGTGTTCACTGAATGTAGCCGCTTTCATGCTGTGTCACATCCTATGATTGAACACACCAATCTCTCCCTTCAAGGCTACACGCAGAGTCAATCATGCTGATTGTCATTATCTGCCGTAAAATTGCTCTCAAGGTGTTACATGATGTTGCCAAAGGAATCTTACTGTAATTGTTATTCACCACACTGATTCTCCAGAAGCATTAAGCGTGGCCGTAAACAAATACTTAAAGCTGTGAATACAGCAGATACAAATGTAGGGTATAAATAAGGCATGTTTGGTGTATAAACCATAAAGACCAGCAGAAATAAATCTGTATTCGGTTGCTTTTTTACCTTTCAAGCCTAAGTGGAAAGGTCACTCAGACAGACAAACACAAAGTCTTTTTTTTTTCAAAATATAAATGTACAGAAAAGCTTGATTTCTTTCATTAAAAGCTGAAAGTCTTTTCCTCTTTGAGGGTTTTAATTAGGGGTGGAACTTTAATGCGTTAATTACCCTTAATTAATCAAGGGAAAATTAACATGTTAAATTAACTAACGCATTTAATGGCAGTTTGCATTAGAAGTGGAACCTTTGTTAGGTCCGATTTTTTTGGTACAACCGATTATGCTGATGGACACGGCAAAACTCTGACTTTGGCTGTGTCCGTGTCCTTTCCTCGTTTTGTCCGCATATGGGGTGGTGTAGAAAAAAGTGTGCCTAAAGTTCCCCAGTTGTGGCTTCGTGGTGCGGGACAATTGCTCAATGCATGGGGGGAGGCTGAATGGATGAGGTGTTGAAATCGAGCGAGAAAAAGGAGAGAAAAGAGAAAAGAGATTAAACAAACATAAGTAAATAAAATATTATTTAAAATTTAGATTTGATTTGGAATTATCTTTTGTGGGGTGCCGTGTGGTTGCCCGGTGACGCTGGTGTCACAGATTTGCGGGGGGGAAAAGTGTCGCTTGTGTCCGAATAAGGCAGAATGAGGGCACTAGATGGTTGCTGTGTGCGCCCTATGTAGTGAATGAGGGGTTAGGGAGTAGGGAGGACATTCGGCACACAGCCAAAGGCAACCACAGCGGCACTCATGACGCACGAAAAGATTTAATTCCAAATCAAATCTGTAATTTTAAATGAAGGTATTTTATTTACTTATATGGTGTTTAATCTCTTTTCTGTCGTTTTTTCTCTCTTTTTTCTGCCGCTCGATGCGTGCAACACCTTGCGCCATTCAGCCTCCCCTGACCGCAATGCATTGCTGTCTATATTGTCCCGTCTAGGGACCATCGAAGCTCACTAGTTTTCAAGATGCATTGTGGGTTACTTTGAGTGCACTACTTTTTTCTTTCTTGACATTCGGACACCCCTACAAAATGGCGTGATCCCTATATGGGGCCCTATGTAGGGAATAGAGAGGACATTCGGACACAGCCTTTGTTGCTATATAGCATGGCTGCACATTGGAGGGCCAAAAATGACTTTGGGTTGACGGTCGCGGGCCAAAACTAAAAATTCAGTGTTGCAGTGTATGAAATTCCATCAGGCTAGGAACAAATATCAATACACTGAAATATAGCAATACTTTCATATGCAAGGTTCAAGGAGTCTTTATTGTCCCCGCAGAGCAATTTCTTGTGCAACTAGCAGTGCTAAAACACAATTAAACAACAGCAGTCACTCAGTCAACAACAAAGACAACAGATAGGAAACAACAGCATGACAGGTTAGTCACTTGTTTAGGACAAATGGGTGTTGCAGATTTCATATTGATATTTCAAAACGCGATATTAATCTATTTTACCAACGAAATCTCACGAGATTTCATAAGAGAACGATGAAATCTTGCTAAATTTCACGAAAACCAGTGAGATTTCATAACCACGAAATCTTGCAAGATTTCATTTCGAAAAAATCGATAAATACAGCGTTTTTAAATATCGATATATCTGCATATGAAAATATAACGATATTTCAATGTATCAATATTTTATCCCACCCCTAAAATTAATTATGCTTTGCCTATAACATAATTGTCAAAAATAAGACCTCATACAAAGTACTGTTGAAAAGAAATAACCCTATTTTTTTTTTTACAGCCAGAAACTACTGAATGTCCAGAGAGACCTTTGAAAACATTTGTTACCATAAATTCAAACCTCCATGACACCAAAAATATACAGAAAAAAGATTATACTCCTTTGAAATTGTGACTTTTTGCATGGATATTACGCATACTGCTTTAAAAATCAATATATGTGAGCAAGTACGCATGTTCCAGACTACTTTTAAACTTTCTCTTGTCAGTGTGCTGCTGCCTTTGATTTATCTCTGACATTTGACAATATTCTCATTAATTCTCTGATCATGGGCTTCCAGATCTGAGCTGATAGAAGAAAACCAGCCCCTCCCCCTCCCCACAATATAATGTGAAGTGCAACAATGAATAAATATCTCTTCACACTTTTCACATTGCTCAGAAAATCAAAATTTTAAAAAGGATGACAATTGGCAACGGGCCAAAAAGAATAGCTCACGGGCCAACTTTGGCCCCCGAGCCTCAAATTGGACAGCCCTGCTATACAGTATTTAGCAATTTTTCAGACTAATCTGATTACTTTTTCTTGTATGAAGCACCAACTAAAGGGGGTAGTGGTTTGAAAGCAGCTTTGGGTTTCTCCTGCAAAGCAGCAGCTTTCTTCCCCTAATCGCAGAATCTAGGCGAGAAAAGCTTAAAACTGGGATTTTCAACTTCTGCACATCTGATCTTAAAAATTCCAGCTGTAGGGGTAGAAAGTGTCTAAAATAATAAGGAAACAATGTTTGGGAGAAGCTTGGGGTCTCCCCTGAGTAGCAGCACCTTTCTTTCCCCAATCACAATATTTAGGTGAGAAATGTTTAATACTGGGATTTTGAACACAGAAACTAAATGTGTGCAAAATACAGTATGTTAAATTAATCCTATTTTGCATAACGCATGTAGTTTGGTGGGTAACTGACATTCCAGACAAATAATAGTTTCATCATGCATGGCTAGTGTTGATCAGGTAAGTTCTCCGACGACTTTTTAGTCAAATCCTTTGGCTTATAGACTTTCACAAAATAACTGATTGACTGTGTGTTAAAGCCCAAATTACACAAAAATAACTTAATGAGTTAAAATAATTTTGCCCCCCCCCCCCCAGTTTAAAAAGTCCCATCCACGCCACTAAGCCAGTTTAAGAGTTAAGGTTTTTTAAATGGTATACTTTAACTTTTCTGTAGGTCTGTTCAGTTTTGACCAGAGATGATTTGTATTTCTTTTCTGCGTTCTTAAAAAGTTTAAATATAATCAAATGCATTTGGTCAGACAATAATAGAGCTTGAGTTTACAATTGTAATGCTTATGTCTATTATTGCACTCAGTTGTCCTTGAAAATCTTTTCAAATAAAGAAAATGTTACTTTTTGGGGCAATCTTTACAATACGATATATCAAGATTAATTAATTACAAAGCCTCTAATGAGATATATAGATATATATATATATATATATATATATATATATATATATATATATATATATATATATATATATATTTTTTTTTTTTTTTTTTTTTTCCCCCCAATCGAGTCCCACCCCTAGTTTTAAGATCTTAAGAAACAGAAAAAGTTAAAACAGTCAATTTCTGCAAAAAGTTCTCAGTTTTAAAAGTCTGTCTCAGCATGCCTTAAGTGACTCTTTACACTTCTATTTGTCAGTTGTACTCTCTCAAAATGCAGCATTGACAGTCAAAAGGATGTTTTTATCAGCAAAGCAGAAGATGTTAGGGTCAGTGGTCAAACCCTGTCTTTGATATGTGACATTTGCCTCAGTGGACCTTAGCTTACTTGATACTTGCTCTCAGGCATTTATTTATAGACTACGTTATCTGAACTGCTGACATCATTAAAAGGAAACACTGGCACTACCAGTCATCCAAACCACTCCAGATCAGACACTACACTTCCTCAAGTCCCCAGCAATGCACAAGTCTGAAGTGAACGATTATGATGGAATGATGGCACAGCATAAACTTGAATTCTTGTATGCATACTCCTCCCATGAGAGTTCTGTATAACTTGTCCTGCTACTTAGTCTTTAATCCAGTTTGAAACTTTGCTGTGCATGCTTTTTTAATTTTACATTCCAATTCTATCACACAGAAAGACTCAGCTACCAGCAACAAGCAGCTTAAAATCCAAGTTTCTGTTTTCTCTGCATGTGTACATGCACCCCTGCCCAGAAAAAAAGTGAATTGATCAACAGTGTCTTACCTTAGAGGCCGTTTCTCTCCATAGGCAGTGAAGTTTGACTCACATATAAGGAACAAATCTACAGCCTGTGCAAGCTCATGAAAGCGTACATGGAGCAGGTCAAACTCATGGTTAACATTGATGGCATTGATCACCCGGCGTGGGGTCTCTCTGGGCGTCAGTCGCTCCTTGGTTGGCAGATTGGAGTGGTACACCATAGTGGGAACCCCACAATAAGGCCCATGCCATCCCGGCCGACAAACACACTTGACCAGCCTTTTCCCGTTGCCCCTGGCTCTCGCCTTAGCCTTTGGAGCCACGGAGGGCTGCTGGTGCAGTTGCAGAGGTTTCCGCTGTGCCGCAGCCCCAGCTTGACCTGCTTCCCCTGCTCCGTTAGCCGCAGCACCTCCTAATTTTACAGAGTACTCCTTTGGAGCGGCCACCTCTGTCCCCTGCCTGAAGCAAAGGGCTCCAGCTTTGGTACGGACAAAGTATGGTGTTTTGTCATCTTGAAGTTGGTGAGTGCGAGTATGAAGGTCCCCCATGGATTGTATGGGGTCTGACAGTTTATCTGTGAGGATCCTCACTCTGTGTTCTTTTCTTATTACTGGTGCTTCTGGGAGGTCTGGTCCATCGGGTTTGGCGTGGTGGTCTTCAACTCTTCCCTGGGGAAAAAGTAAATACAAATAAATACACAAAATGGTTGGACTAAGGTTTCTTCTAATAAACACCCAGTTTCTTAATACCTGCCATTCGTCATGACTTTAAATGCGTACCAACAGTCTGAAATCAAATCAATAAAAAAGGTTCTGTTGTATTATCTTTGCACTTCTGATTGAAAAATCAACATGCACCATGGAACCTTATAATGGAAAACATTTTGACTTTAAACAGTAGAACAAACAAAGCGTGTTACTGATGGCTGCATTACACTAAGAGGATACTCTTCCTTTGTGCACAGGTGCAGAAGCTGAATGCATCCTATAAATACACCTGAGCTTAACATAATATGCTTAAGTACACTTTAAGTTATACCATAACTGCAATGTTCAACAATGGTTTCACTCATACATGTCAGAACCTACTAACTTGGCATGTGGTGTACCCCAAGGTTCAGTTTTAGGACCGATCCTTTTCCTTATATAGATTCTGCCACTAGGTCAGATAATCCAGCAGTACCCTAACACTTCATATCATCTCTATGCTGATGATGTACAGCTGTATTGTTCTTTCAAGCCTATTGACTTTCATAGTTTGTCATCTCTGATGAAATGCTAAGCAAGCATTAAACAGTGGCTATATACAGGTACCACTATTTAAAGCCAAAAGCAGATAAAAATGGAAATCTTTAAGATTGCCCTTGACAGCTGCATCCATGACCAAGCTTTATATACCTGGGCATCATCTTTAAAGGGACTAGAGGCAGGAATTGAGAAAGAATAAACATGCATGTCCAGTTTTTCAAAGCCAATAGTTGATAAAGCGTTAAACAAAAAGAACGAGCCCACCCACGTCTCTCTCCATTGCCTTTAAAAGGCTGTGTGCTGCATAATGTGCTGCGATTCGGTGGCCAAATTTTCTGCAAAGTCCTGCGGATGCGACGTCAACTGATGCTGCTTACATATCCTCGACAATTTGATACAGGAAGGAAACGGTCGCAATGAATTCAAACACTGAAAGGGATAGTTATGGATTCTCCTGCCATTAGCAAACAATCCAGATCAATAGAAAGACACTAAAAAGTGGCGCTACGAAGAAAAAGACGATCAGCGTGGTAAGCGTTATAGCTTCAGTTTGTGCACGCTACCGTGCTGGCTTGGCTGGTGGCTGCAGTTACCCGCAGCGCCAGTCGTGTCACTTGCGAGTCTAATTTCTTAACCCTGCCTCCAGTCTCTTTAACAAAGCCATCTTTGTAGCACCATTCATAAGAGTTAATTAGGACCTGCTTCTTTCTAATTGAGAATTTTTAAAAATTTTAGTTCTCAGGTTTGAAGCCCTCTCTGGCCAAGCCCCATCATACATTGCTGAGCTTACAGAAATCATCCCTTCTTGCAGTTTGAGGTCAGCTGGTCAAAAACTGCTTGTGGTTCCATAGTCCCATTTTATGTCATGACAGGGCTCTTCGAGCTGTAAAACCCAGACTATGGAGCGCTTTACTGGGCATATGCCACCCCTGGGTGAAATTGAGCCTCCCCCCGCAGTCCCCTGAGTTGGACAAGTGGGCAGAAGTGTTTTCTAACTGACCCAGTCATTCTCTGAATCTGGCAGCACTGACTTTAGCTTAGCTTAACTTAGCGTAGTTGCTGTAATCTGCCGTATTGCAGCATCCGGTGGCAACCCTGTTTATGGAAGTTGGGAATGCTGCACATGCGTGCTGCCTTTGCTACTATCCATGGTGCTTTGCTGTGATTGACCTGTACCTCCGCAGCACATAGTTCCTCTATTGAATGCCACGTAGTCAGTCCTTTGATGTGAAATCGGCTTCTCGTTTGTACTTGATCAGAATGTGAGGGTCACAAAACGTGATTGGAAGAAATCTTGAATTAATTAGTTCACTTTCGCCAAGTGGTGCTAGTTGGCCTAATTTCACCCAGGGGTGGCATATGCCTTCAAACTGCCTTTTATTTAGGCAGGTTTAAATTAGATAACAGCATTGTACTGTATAAATCCACTTTACTTTCTAACTTACTTCCACAGATTTTCATGTCTGCCTAATATTTTCCTGCCTTCACATGAACCAATACCATCATCTGGTGCTGTAACGGTTTTTTTTGTACATAATATTCACTTCATACCCAACATCCAAATACATTAAAAAAAGAACCTATATAAGTGAGGCTGTAATGTATCAACAAATAGTGCAATGGTTGCATATTATGCATACATGACAAGAGATAAACAATTCCTTCGTAACACTGCTGCAACCATCGAAGCTCACATGCAGGTACATCTAAAAAATAGGGCAATTTATATAAAACGACAAAACTTATGCACTTACAACAAAAAGTAAGATACTATATTTTGTAAATAATTAAGGACATGGGTGATTAAATACTGCCTGTAAAATTTCAAAACACTCAGACTTTCTCACAGTAACTTAACTGAAAGGAAAAAGAAAAGTTGGACTAGTTTTACTTCTGCAGTTTGAAAAGTCTTCAAAGAGAAGGAAAATTACTCCCTAAAATAAACAGTGAAAATATACAAACTCCTGAAAAGGCAAGATAATGAGGAGGCAACAGATGCATATTTAGATGACTGAACAGTTTGTGGTAGATTCAATAAATGTCGCTTCCATGTGGTCAGTGTTTTTACTGTGGTATAATTACAAATATATCAACATCAACACACTATCCAGAGGTGACACAGAGAGATATGTATAGAGTTCATATTCAGTTCACTATTCAGTTCTGCAATAATCCAGATATTTAAAACTGCAACAAAGTTTTCAGTAAGGTCATTTACCACCTCTGGCCTTCGAACGGCTCCATTAAGACAGCACCTTTTTTTTTTTTATTATATTGTTGTATAATAAAATCACATCAGTGAGAAAATGCATATCATCTTTCTTGTCCAGGTGCTGACTCCTGAAAACTTGTGGCATTTTCTTCAAGGCCTGCCAGAGTTGTTTAATGCAACATATTTCTATTTCATTGCACGAGATAAATTGTTATTAGCAGACCAAGATAGGCTGTTCATCAAGTGCTCATCTTTATGTCCCAATGAATGTGACCATGTCACTTCATCAATTAATAAAACAAATCATAAATTTAGAGAGGAATGGAATATTTGGCACTGTTTGTGCATGCTTAAGAGGCACAAGTCTAATCTGGTACCCACAACAAGATATGCTATGCTTGAAAGTTTACATACCCGACAATTAAAGACAAGGCTAAATTCACAAGTGAAATTAAAATGACATGAAACTGAAAGAGTAATAATAAAACTTAACTAAATTATAATTTAGTTAATTAAAATATTAAATTTAAAAAAGGAAAAAAAATAAATAAATAAGAAAAACCTGTCCCAGAAAAATTAAAGAACCTTGCTCATGAACAGCGTGTCAAAATACCTGTCAACAGGTGTAGAAGTCTTATTGAACATCAGAGAAAACACCTGATTGCAGTGATTGTCTCAAAGTGTTGCTCAACAAAATTTTAGCTCAGAGTCCCACATGCTTCTTTACTTGTTCTATTTTTTTGTTTGTTTTTAATATTTCTGTTGGATCACAATACAAAATCAATGTCATGGTTTTCATAAAATTTGTATAATTATTTTTTGTCAATTTCAAGTTATTTTACAAGCAGCTGATTTTTTCTGTTTTTCATGGAAGGGTATGTAAACTTTCAAGCACAACTGCACGAAAGGAAATGAATCTTTGACATTTTTTTTTTATGTCAACAGGTTCAGCATAATTTCAGTATGTCAGCAGTTTTTAGTGCTTTTTAATGTCAAGAAAAGTAGACTAATGTGGTTTCTCTTCATTTACCACAGTTTGTTGGGAGGCTTTTAGATCAAAGAACATGGTTCATTAAGAAGAGATCAGCTATACTTAATCTAAAAAGCAAAGCTGGTGTTTTCGGATGGTTTTATTGTGGTTACATTACACTGCATTTATGGACGTTTGTTTTCCTCATTTCTCAGCATAAGTAATACAAATGTTAACTCTTCTTAATCGTACCTCCTTCGGTGAGTCACCCAACTGATTCTCTGCTGGTTTTTCCCAGGGATGAGGAGGCTCTGGCTCCTCCCTCGGCTGCATCTCAAGCTCTGCCTGGCCAACGATAACAGGTCCCCCAATCATGACACCCTCAACCCCCAGGTCCAGACCATCACCCCCTCCATCTCCGACAGGACCTGCCCTCCCTCCAGGTTTAGTGTCCGACTGACGGAGGGCAGGTAGGGGAGGAGCCTCCTCAGGAGAGGCAGGACTGAGTGGCGTGGAAGCCGCGCCCTTCTCCCTCCAGAAGAAGCCAGTTACCATGATGAAGGACTTGATGTTGGGGTATGGAGCAGAGAGCTCACGCAGCAGGGACACGTAATGGAGGGCCTTGTAGTAATGAAGGAAGGAGATGACGCACAGGCCCACCGTGCACAGCAAGAACACTCTGTGCCGCCGCATTTTCATCCTGGAGGGAAAGGAGGCAAACAAAGAAAGTATCAAACCATCATGTAATATTTTTTCTGTTCAGGTATTATGGCTTTAAGCTTATCTGCAATGCTTTACCTCTGCAGGTAATCTGTAATTAATGTAAAAAATAATGGCCTGGGGGTTGTTTGAAAAGAAAAAAAAACACTCCCCCTTTCTTCTCCAAAGAAAAATGGTTCAGATAAGAACATGGGTAGAGCCACGAACCTGTATTACATCCTTCCAGTTTGTCTTTTTCTATTAAGTTGGCAGTGTGAAGATATAGATAGAAAATACCACAAGGATACATGTGCTTTGTCCATTGATATAGTATAATGTTAGTTCCAGTGGATTATACTTGATACCAAATTTTCACTTAAAAAAAAAAAAGAGCAAGTCGACAGAATTGTCTCACATCAAAATATACAACTGATATATAACTTTAAGGTACAATTTTTCTGGAAGAAAAACACAATGAAGCAGCTACAGGATAAAGAATGCTTTCTAAGCCTCGGAGAAGTCCAAAACAAAAATCTGATTTGAGTAAATATTACACATATTCAACAAATAAATGCAGAAAGAGAGGAATATTTCGACCTAATAAACTTTACACTTTAGAACATGTACCCAACCATCTAATTTCTGCTAAATAGTTTGCAAACTTTCATGAAAATTCACAAAGAGAAAGAAAGAAACCATATACAAAAAGTGAACTGAGGCAAGAGGGGAAAGAACACAATAAAGAATCATTTTTGGGTCTCTTTTACATTCGCCATGGTTACTAGTTTCCATGTGTTTGACAGCTTCCGCTACAAGGACGGAATTTGGAAGTAAAGCTGAAACACAGCTGAGGAAGGGGACAAAACTCAATGCTTTTTCCCAAAAATGATCTGCTTCAAGAGAAGAAAATAAGCAAACAAATTACTTCTGCGACATCAGAAAATATATTTGAATTTTTTAGAAGCTCAAAAGTGTCTCAAAATCTAAATGACAACATATCTTATAACTGATGTGGGATTTCTTCGTTAAGCAGACACATGCAGTGAAGTCAAAGAACGCGGGCGGTCTTCTCTCACACAGCAAAGTTTATTCATGTATTTCAATTCATCTACAAAACTGTTGGAGTCATCATGCTTCCACTGTTTGGAATAGTAACACATAAACACAAAAGGTAGGAGGAAAAAAGCAACAACAGCTAGAACTACTGTCTGTAGAATGAGTGTGATGATGGAGTGCAGGTCACAGTACGGGACGAACATTTAGACACACTCCCATTAAAGATAGAAAAATTTGTTAATAAAATAAGTTGAAATTGACAAAAGTAATAATAAATGAAAAATTTTGACAAAATCATGACATTGAATTTGAAGTGTGGTTCAATTGTCAAAAACAAACAAACATCAAATAAAACAAGCAAACATGATGATGGGGCCCCTGAACTAAAATTTACACAAGTCATGAGCAAAGGGCTTTAATTTGTCTGGAACAATTTTGTTTATCTTTTTAAAAATATGTTTTTAAAACCACAATTCAAAATCAATGTTTTATTTTACTAAATTATAATTTAGTAAATTTTCATTTATTATTATTTTTTCAGTTTCTTGTTAATTGAATTATCATTGTGAATTTACCCATTTTTAATAAGAGTGTGTAAACTGTAGAAGTGGGAACAATACTGTAGGTAAAAGCCTGGAGGGGCAGATGTCAGGACAGAGATAGATAAGTTTAAACAAATTTGATATAAACGTGCAATTGTTAAGACTCTGACCACGAGAATTCTCACTCACTCTTTCTGACTAGTTAGAAACAAATCACGGCTAATCTAGCTGAATATTTTTGGCATCACATTTTACCTCTATGCTCCAGACTTTAGAGCTCAGATGTTCAATTCTAGTCCTCAAGGGCCACCGTCCTGCAAATCTGAGATGTTTCTTGCTTTAACACACCTAACTCAATTTAATGAGTCATTAACAAGCTGTTGGAGAGATATATTAAATCTTAAACCACAGGACAGTGGCCCGTTGAGGACTGGAATTGGACTTTCCTGCTCTATATGCACACTCATTTGCGGCCCATCCCTCAGATTTCCAACCATTAGAGTGCTTCTAAGCTCAAATTCTCCTGCTGTAGAGTGCTTGTACCAGATGAAAATGGGCAGCATCTGTCTGTCTTTTTAATTTCTCTGCCAATTATATCTTTCTTTTAGTACATGCTAGTCAGCAAAATGATTTTTTTACTCTTTTAAATGCAAGTCAGCAACCCATAGTTCTCAAAGCTAATTTGTGTGATGTTTCGAGCCACTAATCTTGAGATGAAAGAAGCTAAACCGCAACAAAATGAGGGGACGTTGAGATGGTGCAACAATTTCACAACATGGACGCTGAATGAACCAGCGAGCAAAAACCACTGATACTTGTACAAATAAAGAATAAAAGAAAAAGCAGATAAATAAAAAGACGCACCCATCCAGTTTTTCCGATCCAATCCAATACCGATACCTGGACTGAACGTATCGGCTCACTGTAAATTGTAATATTAGTTTTAATAGAATCTATCTAGTAGGCAGAACTTAATTTCAACTTAGTTGTTAGTAATACTTATTTTAAATAAGTTGTAAGAACTTTGGAGGGCAACATGCTAGATAACTTAATTTACTAAAGTTGAATCAGCTTAATTGAAAGTACAGGAAAATTAGGGATGGTGAGGAAGCAGGTTTCCCACAATGCAGTTCACTTCTTTTAACAATAAATTGGAGATTCACAAATGAGGGATTTCTAAATGATCTTGGTAGTGTCACGTGACTGCTCTCAATTTGTTTGTTTATTCCTGTATTCCTGTGCCGTCGCTGCACCGTGACAGAGACGTATGTGCTCTGACATTAGTTGTAGCTTAAACCCACCAGGACCAAGTTGTTGCTACATAGTAAGAACAACTTTGAGTTCATTATTTACTTTAAGTAAGACAAACTTGAGGTCATCATGTTGATAAAAAATAAAATAAAGATGGTGTGAATCATCTAATTTATTTTATGTGAAATTAATCACATCAAGTTTCTTCCCCAGCATCATTCACTTACAGCTTAATCAAATTTATTAAGTTCAGAAAAGTTCTACGAACTTAAACCATTTTAGTTTATTCTACTTAATCACTCCTATTACAGAATACTTACTGTAATTTTTTTGAGGCAGAAAGTTTGCATATTTTTATTAAGTAAAGCCAACTCATTAGAATTTACAGTGCTGATACTCGATACTGATCCGATACTGTTGAATGAATGAGTCGTAGACTTTGCCATGTGAGTGAAGGCATCAGGCTTGACACAAACATTTAGCCTGGTTACAAAAAAGGAACAAATTAACACAGATATAAATGTACTTAATGTTATTTATCAACAAATAAAGTGTACATTTATTATGACATCAATAAAAAGTGAAATGACTGGATCGGCCATTTTCATACGATATCTGATCCAGCTAATTTGTCAGTGTTGGAGCGGATCTCTGATCTGGGTATTGGAGCAGTGCGTCTCTATAAATGAATATTGACTTCTGTACGCTGAAAAGCATTTAGATATAAGAAAAAAACATTGTTAGATTAGTAGCTTTTCTAGAAGACAACCTGGCAGACCTATGTCAGCAGTAAAGAGAGAAGATGAGGCGGAAGCCAGTGGTTTGTGATGCATTAGTGGAGAACTGCACCCCCTCATCTCTGACTGTCAGAGCCCGTCTCTTCTCTCAGTTCCCTCCACTTTATTTGTCATCTTTAATTCTCCTTCACGTTTGCACCCTTCCCTGCTACACTCTGCCGTTTCCTCGAATGCTCGGCACAAAATCCAATGAAGACGAAAAAGCAGTAAAGACTCATCTGTCACTTTTTCCCAATATGTACAGAAATGGGATAGTAACAGAAAAGAAAGCAAAACTGGGATTAACTTAATAAAATGAGTCAAGCAAACCCGTAGATCCTACATGTCAAATTTGTAGATGAGCTGGTGAAGGTTCCTTTTAACCCACAAAAAGATTATTTTTTTCTTCCAGCAATCAAACATACGGTTCACCAATTTTGCACCACTATACTGACTATAGACTAAAACTATGATGCATGGTGTTAAAACACTGGTTTACAGATATTCTGGGGCCATGGGAATGCATCTTAATTTTTTTTAAAAATCAAAAGTTTGACTTTGTTAGATGTAGGCACCCAGCTACAGAAACATACTAGACCAAGAAAAGTCTAATATGAAATGATTTAACTGAAATGAATCTCCCCAGCAGCTTTTTGTCCAGTTCTGCACAAGTCTATTCATGAGCCTTTAGTTTGAGTCAGCTGTGATGAAGCAGGAAAAATCTACAACATGCTGGCCCTTAACTAAAACTTTACATCCCTGGGTTAAACAAAGGGCAATGCTTCCTTTGTAAGATATATTAAGAGCTAAAATGAAGTAACATTTTATCTAAGTGCAGAATATGTTTTGGAAATATGAGGAGAAGTAGGAGCAAGTGAAAAGGGAAGGATTTACCAGGTTAATACACCCATCACCAATCCATATACAAATCACTTACGAATGCAGTAAACGTCGGCATCTTGTGGGTAATTTTTGCAGACTCAGGAGCCTCCTGGCCCCTCTACGCCAAGACATGACTGTAGTCGTTGCCAGGCTGTTGTAACATTCCTCTCCTTTGCGATGCTGCCTGTCAGATAATGTACATTGTGGAGTTTTACAAATCAAATAGTGTCAGATAAATCTAAGCTTGAAAGAAGTAGAAAGCCCAGATAATGGGATGTAAAACAGAAGCAAAAGATGCAATGGGTTTATTCAAAGTAATTTAGTTTTTTTTTTTTATTAAACACAAAAACCTTCTCAAATACATTAGTTAAAAAATAAGTAATCATTTTATATCAATTTGTAAACATTAGGCTGCACTACACCAACTTTTTGTAGTTATTGTTTGTTTTAAAACCAGTATAGTTGAGTCTGTTGACTTTTGTCATGATCCATGGTTAAAGTGGAAAAGCAGTTCCTTGGATTTTTGCTAGATCCACATACTGTACATCAGAGGAAGCGCTTTGAGACTGCAACAGTTAATAACAGTAATAACAGTACGGGCTTATCTGGGCTGAAGCCTGGGGGCCAACGGTGTTTAGGGGCCTATCATTTTGGGGGAAAAAATGCATATAAAGTCAAAATGTTATGCAACTTGTCAGTTTTCCTGTTAATCACATTATATGCAAATGAGAAACTGCTGTTAGTACCAAGCCCTGGCCCACAGCCATGTGACAGTCTGATGATGCTCCATCACTTCACTTTGACTGAGAGACCGGTGTAGACTATGTTGACCCCAAAATGTTGTTTTTGGAGTGGTGTTTTCACAAGGAAATTAGCAAAGAGCATCCTGAAGCTTTTGGCATTCTTTCAGTCTCACATGAATAACAGCAGAGGAAACCGCTCATCTAACCCACTGAAGGGGGGCAGAGGCGCCCATGCTGATGCCAGAGGGAACGGACAGAAGAGGAAGACAGAGGTGGGGGGAGGAGGAGCGGCGGGAACACGGGCATTGGAGAGGGGGGACGAGTTGGCGCATTAGCGGTGACCTCTGAGGAAAACTTAGACCGCCTCAAAGTCCACGCTTACTGGGTAAAAATGGGACAGACACCTTGTCAAAATAAAAGTGCTGATATATCCGTGTCAGAGCGCAGGTGATCATGTTTATCATTTAGTAGAAGGCACTGTCCAGGTGTACCCGCCTCTCATCTGGTCATAGATAGGCTCCAGCAGCCCCCTGCGACCCTGAACTGGGCAGCAGTGCAGAGAATGAATGAATGAGTGTGACATCCACAGAAAAACCATGATTGCTTATTTTAATCCAGCAGCTGACTGTGGGACAGCAGACTCCAAACTAGAGAAACAGTTAAATGACCAATGTGAATATTGGACACAGGTTCTACAGAGGGTTGTTGCAGTTGTGAAATATTCGGATGAATGGGGACTATATCACTTTCAGGAGTGAACCACAGGTTTGGAGCTGGAACTAATCAGCCAATTTAACCCTTTCTTAAAGGCTATAGTTTGATTCATTGCTATTATTTATTCATTACATTTTATTATTATTATTATTATTTTTATTATTATATTCATTCTGCTCACATTTAGGGCTGGACGATATAGAAAAAAAAAGATTATCGATAAGAAAAAATCTGTATTGATCGATATCGATATTTATAAAAAAAAAAAAGCCATTATCAAATTAAAAGCTATTTTAGGTGCAGCCCTGGCCATTTAAGCTTTTGCTGAATGAACTACTCATAATAAAAAATTACGCTAAAGCTGTGTGTTCAGACTTGCACAGCGGAACATGAGCGGTAAAGTCCGTCCGCTCTTTAAAAAAAAAAACAGACTCATCTTTTCAAACATGCCGCTTCCTTGCAGGACTTATTGTGTCCCGGCGCTTTCATACATCAGGAAATGTTGCAGGAAAAGTCAGCACAGCCCCGCTCTCCCTTCAACTCTGTCTAGAACATTTTCTTGTGCTTTCAGCCAAAACGACGTGCCGCAACATTTCCGCTCTTGTGACACGTAGAGCAGCTGGTACATGTCCGCTACATCTCTGAGGTAAAAGACCGGTACGCATGTCCGAATGCAGCGTTATAAAGGACAGAGTTCGCAATATTACCGTTTTCCAGTGCAAGTCTGAAAGGGGCAAAACACTGAATTCCAGTTCAGCCATTGCCTGGGTCTGCGTTTGTGATTGGTTTGGATGTAGGAGTGACTGCAGTATCATGCTATCTGATAGGCTACAGCAGAAAACTGTCCTTCTATATTGAACTTTTATTGACCCTCTTTTTTTATATTGAAAAAACCTCTATCGATAGATATATATTGATATTGAATTATCGTCCAGCCCAAGGAAAGGAAGCTGAAGCGACGAGAAGCAAGGCGGGGGGGGGGGGGGGGCTCCGGACTCTACCTTTAAACTAAAAGACAGCTGTTTAGTTTGGGTAACTATCGAATGCAAAACTTTTCCATCAAAACAACAATAAAAAATAAAAAAATAAAACACATCCAGAGAACGTCTAGTGGGGTACAAAATAAAAGCATTTTTTCATATAAAATTTCATCAATAACATTTTTATAGCACATAATCCTTTCGTCAATTTTGACAGGTCTAAAAAGTAAATATTTACATCTGATTAGCATGCCAATGTCAGGATTCTTCACTATTCGCATTTGCTCCAGAGTTGCTAGTTCAATGCTATGTATGTTCCCAGATTTAAGCAAACAAAAAATAAAGCAGGATGAGGGTGAAGGTAGCAAAGGGGCTCAAAAGTCCCAGAGCCACTTTCCTACTGGACATGTAAGTTAAACATTTGCTAATGCTAATTAATGGTTAGCTGGTTCTATAATGTGGTTATGCTAATTGAGTAAGGGTGTGTTAGTGTGGCGGGGAGAGATGAAACTTATAGCTATCACCTTTAAGTTTTCTACCAACATCTAGGACAACTAATAAAACATTGTTTTACTCCCCAAAGAATTCTACTGTAGTTAGCAAACTGGCCAATTTTCTCTATTATTTACTGAAGGCTCTGGAGAAAAGAAGAAGCAAAAATTCCTAGCAGATCTAACAAGGGTGGAAAAGCTAGTAGCCAAACACCTGAAGAGTTTTCCTGTCGGATTCTTGCCCAGTGTGTTCTGGCATGTTTCATACAAAAGCAATGCCAGGTCCAACACTTGTTGCTGATTTCATTGCAGCTGGTCAAATAGCTGCAGCTATTGTCAGCTTTCAAGGACCCATAAATTTATTCACAAGTGTTTTGTTTTAATTCTAGTTCAAGTCAATAGGAAATAAGTCTGTTTGCCTAAAAGCGTAAATTCTAAAACCTGTGAACTCTCCTCAAATAATGCAGAAGCTGAACAATGGCGGCTAATGGCACAAAAATGTCGGTTCAGTACAGGAAGGCAATGGATGGATAAACAGAGAGCTAAATCTTAAGGTTTTCTTTTTTCCTCATTTTCTTTCAGGCTTGCTCAAGTTCTGGTGTTTACACAACCAAAAGCTTCTAAGTTTTGTCTGATGTCAGATTTTTGTCTGATCTTGTGTCTGTTAGATTTCCCAACAATCTTCTTGAAGACAAAAGAGAGACTTAAAGACTTTTCTTTTTAAATCCCCTCACTCAGACTTTGTGGGGATCTTTTAAAATCTTTTAGAACTGCACATGAAGCCCTGGAGAGTTTTGGAAAAACCCCGACCGCTGGTTGACCATTGCAGACCAAACATTTGGTTTGGAGGCTTGGGAGGGCGATCCAAGTGATAAACAACCACAGAGAATGCAAGTCTACGTGCTGGGAGGAAGAATTCTCCCAGTCAACAGCTTTAATTTAATGACTGTGTATTAATGTGTGTGCAAGTGCATGCTTGCATTGCCACAGATGACCTATTCAACTATTTTCATATGCTGGGTTTTAAAGATGCTGAAAGAAACGCATTACCAAAGAGTTTTAGAGAATTATACCACAAGGAATCTGTAGTGCAGACAGTCATGACATTTATCTATTATGGAATTCTTCTATCAAATTATTTCAGAAGAATTTAGCACTTTTTATCACTCTTTTCCATCTTCCCTGTTGGAGTTTTAAGAGGCCAAGTTGAACAGAACCAGATTTACTGTAAACATTGGTTAAATTCCTCTTGCAGAGTTTCTCTTTGCAAGCACACTTACAGATTTAAAACTGAGTAAAAGTAGTCGGGGGGTCAAACAGGGCTTGTTCTGCCTCTCTTTAAATAAAATAAATTCAATTAAAATGACTTTTGCACCTCCTACAGTCTTCAGTATAAGTGTGTTGGAAAATAGCACTTAAATAGTTCACCCACAGAATGATTTAACTTTATTTTCCACTTACCCTCATGGTGAGCAAGACTCTGGAGCACTTTAACATCTCAGATGCAGCCGGCGATAAGGAAGGCTTCCCTTTTCCCCCAAATTTCATATAATGGAGTTTGCCAGGCAAAAAAAAAAAAAAATCACAGGTCATTTAGTATATTTTTAGAGCCTAAACAGCACAACATCGCATCTCTAGCAAGCACGCGAATGCATGTTCACGAAACTACGAAAGCCACGGCAGACGAGATCGCGTGTTCTCTTTTTCTTTCTTTGTTTTAAATCAAACCCAACCCCTCTTGGACCCTCTTGTGTTCGTCCCGGTTTGTCTGCAGCTCTGGCGCTCTTAGCACAATGTAAACAGCTAATTTCTTCTTCTACGCTTGTATTACTGGCAGAGTAGGGTCTGAACGCCGGGGCTTCTGTAGTTTCGTGAATGCGCATATGCGTGCTTCGTGAAAGTAAGATGTACTATTGTTTAGGCTCTAAAAATATAGCAAATGATGTCAAGTAAATTATGGACGCTACCCATTCAGGACACTTGGATTACATTGGACGAGCAGTATGGAGGAATATTGACAAGTTTTTGTGGACTTTGACCTTTTTGGCTCGGATCCCGGCGAACTCCATTATATGAAAGTTGGGGGAAAAAGAGGAGCCTTCCTGATCGCCGGCTGCATTTGAGATATTAAAAAAGTGCTCCAGAGTCTTGCTCACCATGAGGGTAAGTGAAAATAAAGTTACATCATTCTGTGGGTGAACCATTTCTTTAAGTTTCATAACATGGAAAATGAAATTTGCACACTGCTCTTGATCACCATCATCATTTATCAAATTTACACAGCAGCTCCTGGGCCTTTTTGTCATAATGTACCAAGGCTGCTTTAACACCAACACTTTTTAATCGAACCTTAGCTGATTAGCTTGGAAGGTGGGTTTTATTCAAGGAGGTGTGAATGTGTATGTCTAGGTTCACCTCAAGTAAACCAAATGCAGGAAGCAGACAGCTACTGGTACTTATGTGGTGGACTTAGAAGGGAACACGGATTAATCAATAGCATTAGAGTTTGCTTGTTCATCGTTTGTCTGGTCTCCTCCTTCAGTAGTTCTTGAGGTCATGCTGCCTCAGGAAAGGAAGGGAAAAAGTTCGTTTCGGTTTGTGTTACTAAGTTCAGTGTGAAAGCAAACTCAGACTGGTTAAATGCTGCAACCTGCATCTGAACCCAGTCATCACCCCATCCCACTGTGCAATGGTCTGGCGCTGTACATTAAACAACAAATCTACACTTTGGTTAAATTTTGTAAAAAGGACACTAATCAATGAAAATAATTGCTTTGCTAAGGTCATTGCAGATGTCTTTGCACCTTGGTTTTCCGTTAGCAAGCATTTAAATCCTCCATACCAGAAAACTACCAAACTTCTGCCTTTATAGATGCTCACACTAATGGGAGCAATAATTCAAGCGCATTTGATTTGGAAGTGCCTGACTGCTACTTATCTTCATTCCTATGGAAGCAGTAACTTTGTCACTCATGGCTTCTGCATTTTTTATTTATTTATTTTTTTGTTAAATTAATGATGACACAGTTGTTTATCTGGGGTTGTGTTTCCCTAATTCTAAGAACTGATTAATTATTTTCTAATTATGCCTGGCCATTTAAAGGTGTCATAGAAGATGTTTCTTTCAACAGTTTTTGCAATATTTGATAAAATTGGATCCACTACCCCATACGCTATGATTAATTAAAAGCTTTAGATAAACTTATATAAATCAGCTGTGACAGTAATCCATTAATCATCTCTGCATTCCTTATATTTTTCATTTGTCTATTGGCCAACAATCACTTTTACTACTGTAGTAAGAGTGATTGACGGTCAATTCAACGGGTAATAGGCAAGACTGATCGATGAGAGTGAATAATTGATGAGAATAATAATGCGCGCCGGAAGCTGTGCACTTTCGTCTGATGTTTACAGCAGGTGGCTAACATCATTCTGCTAGCAGT
This sequence comes from Atherinomorus stipes, assembly GCA_023101725.1. Taxonomy (NCBI): domain Eukaryota; kingdom Metazoa; phylum Chordata; class Actinopteri; order Atheriniformes; family Atherinidae; genus Atherinomorus; species Atherinomorus stipes. The sequence continues at coordinate 555,388 of JALJCO010009074.1, forward strand.
TAGCGACGTTATGACAATGACATTCTGTTTTACTTGCGTTTGTGACATGATGGAGAATCTGTACCTGCTGTCTGCTAAACACCGGAGTGATTATTCTGTGGCCGGAGGAGGGAGCTGAGAATCTAGCAGGTTGGTCTTGCACATGCGCAATATTCAAAAACTCGCTAACAGTCTCTGCTTTCTGAAATGCTGAAATACCCTCGATAGTGCCTTTAAAACCTTAGAGCTAATTGAGAGTGTACACATCTTTTCGTATGACTGTACAGTATATTTCACAAAACAGTTCAAAAATCGTCCCCGTCTCCTCAAGCCTTTGACAACTAAAGAAATTTGTGGACAAGGGCCAACAAAAAAAGACAACAAAATCTAATCTTTTTAACACCTCTGATACAGCTGAAGGGAAACCGAATCAAAGCCTGTTGGATGCTGGCTGTATCTAGAAAATCAGTGATGTGCATCTGCAACAGTGTAATGCTGCGACTGACCAACGGCACCTCGTCAAGTTTTCCAGCACCACAAATTACCTTCGTGGAATAACACAGGACACATGACTTTTAATCTCTGAGTATTCTCAGTTATGTTTGATTAGAAATGGAGCAAACAAACATGTAAACAGCACAAAAGAGCATTGCTTTTCTGTCAATTTGGTACATAAGGTGCACTATTTTTGACAGTAATACACAGCTAACTATGGTATCAACCTGCTAAGAATCTGCGTAAAACAAGAGCTAACAAACTGCGCAGTTATTGGAAACAGACCCAGAAAGACACACATAACTGTATCAGCACTCAAACAGGACAGGGGTTCAATATGAAACGCTGGGCCCGACTCCAGCAAAAGCGCACAATGACAGCATGTGTGGATACACAGTACAGCCATTTACAGACACAAACATGGGCAGACACACTTCAACACACACAATCTCACACTCAGTGGTTTGTGGCTTTAAAAATTTCAGCACGTCAGCTAAACAGTTTCATGGGTGGAATGATAAATGATGCACTGGCTTTCCAAAGCACTCTAAAGCCTTTGTTTTATAAAAACTCAAGGAAGTACAACTCTGCTCAGACAGTGTGTGTGTGTGTGTGTGTGTGTGTGTGTGTGTGTGTGTGAGAGAGCACATTGCTCTACAAGAAGTGAGTCATCTCAAGTAACACCCCTGCTTCATTCTCTTTGAGTGCATGCACACACACCAAATAAAAAAAAAAAAATCCTCATTTTTCAGTACAGGAATGAATTTCATATCGTTGCATCTAGACTCAATGGCATCTTTCCGCTTATCCAACAACACGTACAGACTATAAGCAGTCTGCTGTCCTCCCCTAACAAGCACCTAAGGGAAGTATCAGAACAAAAAAAGCACCTTGAGTGCAGCAGTCAGAGAGACCAACTTCCAACCTGACAATCATTAGTTTAGTCCAATCAGTGTCCTTAAGGGCCCGAGCTTTCATAAAGAAAACTCACACTTCCGCTGAACACTGTCAGGCTTCCTCAGATTGTGCTTACTGCTGAGATAAGCTTGATCTCATTCCTAAGCTCTGGAAAGGAGGGGAAATCTGAGTGAGAAAAAAAATGGGGGAAAAGCAGATAATCAGTATTATGTTTGGAAAAATAAATGAATGGTGCTGACATGCACATAAAGGCTGTATTTACATGTACGTCCACAGCCTGATATTCTGTTTCCCTTACAGTGAAGGTCAGAGACAGAATAGCTCTGTATGTTGCTCTGTATGGCAGGAGTCGGGTTGCAGTCAAGTCCACAGTGTTATACACAAGAACGTCTTCCATCTGTTTCTATCTGATTTTATCCTAAAAGCACAGCGAGGAATTTAAAGAGAAAAACCTTCTTACATGAAATACTAACAGTGAGACAAATCTAGAATAAAAACCTTTAGCCCAGTTTGATTGGCCTTCTCCAGCCACTGCTGGAATATCAGAGTAAATCTGTCATCGTCCAGTGCTGATCAGTTTCCTGTATTGTTCCTGCTTTGCATGCCTGCTTAGCTGACTCTTAGGAAACGTGTGTTTCACTGGACAGGCCCGAGAGGGTGAAATTGCATCCAGGCCGTCGGGCCTGAAACACTTCACAGGTCATTTCTCAGCTGCATGTTGACATTCGCAATTCTTCCATCTCTATAACTCAACTGTTGAGTGTAGCCTACATGTATATTGCATTTATTTGATTACTTTTCAGAGTTAGGGGGGAAAAAATACAATTTCAATCAGTCAACCAAAAAGAAGCCTGCACTGTGAATTGTTTCTTCACTGCTAATAAATCAGATTGCAAGTTTGATTTGTTTGGACCATCAGGATGCAGATGTACTGTATAATGATGATTTTCTCATCGATACTAAAAACACATGGTTAGTTGCCACATTTCTTTGACTGTACCAGATCAAGTTGAGTTTGTTTTTATCAAGACTAACTGCCTGTTTTAAAAATCAATATTTACTGGTGATTGTGATAAGCAGGATTGATTTTATCTCAGTTGTACTGAAGCTTTTGGAAAGATTCCAAACACACCATGCAGCTATCGTACACACCCAGCATGAGTTTTGCTTCCGTTGTATGTATATGCAGTTTCAGGTGTCAGGGTTCCCACATGTTTCAACAAGTTAAATTTAAGACTTTTAAAGACCTTTTTAAGACACTTGGAACAGAATTTAGTGCCCATTTCAAGGCCAGACTGGCAAAAACACAGACCCCTCTACATTTACAAAGATGTTGTCAAAAAAGATAGATTAAAGGAGCAATCACCCGGAAATCCCACTTTTTCGTGTTAAAACATGTGTGTTGGAACAGGACCTCAGTTAAAATGTGCCAGAAACTCCAGAGTGAAAGTGGCTTTGTCTTTGAGTGCGGGCTCTCTTCACACCAGAATCGGCCACAAGAGCGCGCTCTCCACAGTACGCGATTTTGTTTTTCCTTTGGGGATGACGTGAATCACAGAAGCTGCTAGCTGCTAAGCTAGCCTCTTTAGCACCATCTGAAATCAGCTGATTACCGCTTTGTCAGAGAAGAGGAGGATGACTACGACAAAAATCAGCCATGCTCAGCTGCTTCGCAGAGCTTCAGGAGTTTTTTCAGTGCTGTAACAGTGGACTAATCGAACAGGGACCAGTGGATTATATTTATTCAGTGAGGATGTGCAGTCGGTAAGTGTTGCTGCTTGTGTAACTTATTATCTTTTGTGTAAGAGACCTGTTACTGATGGCAGACAAATGGTGACAAGCTGCTAATATAGCTACAAAAGCAAAGACATTGTTGCTGTTCGAGTAACTTCACATCGGACGTCATTATATTCATCAGAGTCCAGCCCTTTTACTTTGCGTATTCTCTCCATCAACCGTACCGTTGTTTTTATCATGCTTCTCTCTGTTGGGACATCATTTTCCTTCGCTTGGTCTATCCTGAGAAAACTTTGTTCTGGCTTATGATGCTTGCCTCATGAACGCGCTTAGAGACCGGTCAAATTCTCGTGCTTACTCTTGCGACAAACAAAAGTGAGGGATGAAAAGAGGTCAAAATGAACTCATTAAAGGAGTGATGACATAGCAGTTAAAAACTAGTTTATGTTGTTGGCATTACTGCATATGTAAATACTCCAAAGAAAAAAACGGCATTTTTTACAGCGGAGTATTGTTTTGAAACGCCAGACCTCACTTCCTCAGTAATACAGTTGGGTCCGGTGATGATATGGAGCTTTACCCGGAGACCACGTTGACTTCATTTTGATTGGCTACACCTTATTTGGCTATGACCTTATTTGGAAAATCTAGGTCAAGCTGCGGCCGGAGTTTGCTAAAGGCTAACTGCTAGCAACATGGGCACTTCAGACAGTGTGAGCTACGTTTATCAGACAAGACAGCATTTAGAAAATAAATAAACTTACAGGTAATGACAAGGTTGTGGCCCCCTCCCTCAGTGTTCCTGCAGAAGTTTTCTTTTAAATCCATTTGTTTGAAAATCCAGACCTGACTGCACAGAAGTTACTACTAGCTCCATACACGAAGCTGAATCAGACAGGGAGGGGAGGGGGGAGCGGACGTGCATAAACCGTTAGAGAGAGAGAGAGAGAGAGGGGGGGGGGGGGGGGGGGGGGCACTGCTTACTTGATAGTGTGCTCTTATTGGAGCAATTAAATTACGTAGAATGATAGAACTACGTAGAATGATAGCCTGCTGTCTGATTCAACCGTTTCTGAGCAGAGAGACAAAGCTGACAGACCATAAACAGGAACTTTGATTCTCACTCTGGACATTCACATGGCCTCATCAGTGCACAATAGATCATATTATACACCCAAAACCCCAGAAAAGTGAAAGTTGAAATGGGTCATGGCACCTTTAAATTTTCCTCCCACCCAACTATGATCAAAAATTCATTTGATGATAATTTACGCAGGATTGTGTATGTAAAACACTAGGTAATGACACCATTAAACAAAAACCTCTGGGCTATCATTGGTACCCAGTTTGAAATTTTCTTCTAAAAGGTAAACAAGATGTTTACGCAAACACAAGCCTCAGGCTGACGGGTGTCAGCTATACAAAGACCTGCCATGATCTCTTCCTAAGTGTCGTACAGTATATATACTCTGTTCAAGATTTATTGGTTGGGAAAAACGTGATTTTTTTTTTTTTTTTTGGCTGTCATTTTTCAAAGAAACGGAAATCTGTCGGAGCGTCTAGTAATTTAAGATCTAACATAAAATTGAAGACCAAAACTGTCAAATTTAGGACATTTTAAAGGAATATAATGCAGATTTGTAAATTTAAGACTTAAAGAGTTTTTAAGACCCCACGGGAACCCTGGGTGTTTCCCTGAATTTCTGAGTCTTAAAAATTGTTTAAGTGTAAGTGAACAATGACACAATCTTGACCCTACATGTCTTTTCTTCTGAAGATGTACCTGTGGTCTTAAGGACTGCTTGAAATAGAAACATTCATCAAGTGCGATCATTTCCAAGTTTCTACAATTCATTATTTTCATGCCCATAATCCCAGAGCATTGTCAGCCTCTCTCTGAATCCCTCTGGCAGACTGCCACTCGACTGGTGGCTTACAGGTCATGTTCTCCATATACTATCCATTCAAATTGTGACAAGCGGTTTTTGAATGTTTTCCATGAAATAAGCTTTTGTTTTTGGATTTATCTAATACGGATGGATGCTACACTGCCTTCAACTGAACTAGGGGCATCACAAGAACTGGAGATTGAACTCTAGCCAACACGTCTGCCAGAGGCTTTTTCAGATCGTCTTTTGAGGCTGATTTGGTGGATAAAATAGGAAATTTATCATATCCATTTCCTATTTAATCTTTAACTGTGACTGGCCCCTAATGGCCTATTTAATAAGGTCCAGTTGTGCTATTGACTTTGGGCATTCTTATGTTTGCTGCTACATACACAAACTGTCAGACATGTTTAAAATAAAAACTGGAGACTTTTTCTATCACCTCTCTTTTCAAAAGACCAGCTCTCCCACTACCAGTGTGTTTTCCAACAGAATAAGTGAATACATCTCTTCTTCTGAGCTTATGGTTCACCGCTTTGGTGAATCAGATGTCAGGAGAAAACCCGAGTGCTAAGTTCATTTCAATAATGCAGGCACAGTAAGGGGTCTTAGAAAGTGTGTGTTGCAAGTGTAAAACCATGTGTATGCGACCATGCAAACAGGGTTTGGGTAAATCTTGGGAAAGGATGCCTGCAGCTGTAGCGTGAATGTTTGCAGCCACTAAGTGACTTTGCTGCACGTGAGGAATATTGTTTTGGCGAATCTCATGTGCACACACACACACAAACACATATAAAGTGCATAAACTGAGGTGAGAGGGTGGGAAAAGCCAGGGGAGTGCTTCCATTCCTCCAACCTCATCTATAATTCAACAGTGTGGCAGTCATGAGGTTTTCTGTCATTCGCCCTCCCCCCCCTCATTCAGTCTCTGTTTTGGAGGTGGAGACAAGTGTACCATGGTTCATCTCCCTGTCTCTAACCATCTACCCATCCTATGAACCACTACCTCTCTGGAGGCTGGATAAACATGTGCTGAAGCTCAGCAAACTTCAGCGAATTAAGTCATTTCTAACACTGATGAAAGGCCTTCAAGGGACTAGAGGCAAGAATAAAAAAAAACAAAAACATGCATGTCCATTTTTTTTTTTAATACTAATGGGTGATGAAGCGCTAAATACCAAAAATAATGTTTCCACCCACGTCTCTCTCCGTTACCTTGAACAGGCTGTGTGCTGCAATTCGGTTGCCGAATTTCCTACGCTGCCCTGCGGACGTGATGCAAATGATGCTACATCCGCAGTTTTGATACAGGAAGAAGACGGTCACGGTAAATTCAAACACTGTAAGCGATAGTTATGGATTCTTCTGCCGTCAGCAAACGATCCAGATCAACTGAAAGACACTAAAAAGTGTAACTACGAAGAAAAAGCATAGTAAACAACATTATAGCTTCAGTTTGTACACGCTCCCGTGACGGCTTGGCTCGTGGCTGCAGTTACCTCAAGCGCCAGTTGCGAGTTTCGTTTCTTAATCTTGCCTCAAGTCCCTTTAAAGGTGAAGTGTGTAAAAAAAAAAACAAAGGTCCATGGAAGAAAAATTTTATATAATCCAAGACTGTTTTTCTATTGACGTATAATTGCTGCACTAGAATAGCTGTTGTATGTTTATCTTCTTAGAATGAGTCATTTATATCTACTTGCTGGGGGCGCGCATACATGGAGGCTGCCATATGTGTGCTTCCATCTTTACTATGGTGTCCCTCAATGGACAAAACAAATTGAGTGAAGTGAGAATCCTCTGAACTTTAAAACTGCTGTACCAGCTTTGTTTAATGGGAGTTAGAGACTGTTTGGGATTAGAAATGCCTTAAAATACATTGACTAAAATCTACTCACAGTTCAGTCATAGTTACACCTGAGACCGCTGGATCCACTCACAGATGAAAATATCTTTATGTCTGGGAGAATTTTGGCCACTAACGGCCACCATACATTCACAATATATATATATATATATATATATATACACATACACACACACATACATACACACACACACACACACACACACACATATATATACATTATATATATATATATATATATATATATATATATATATATATATATATATATATATATATATATATATATACACACACATACACACATACACACACATATACACACACACTGTATATACCTACACACATATACATACATATACACACACACACACCGTCACGGTGTCAAATGCTGTAAAACTGGTGAGATTTCTAAAAAAAAGACATGTGAAAAATTTGCCACACTTTCCAGCCCTAGTTCTCCTTTCCAAAAAGTCAATTCAGCAGCTTCTTTCATTGAGAAGGAAGTACACAATGTTGCAACCCCATCTTCTGGTTACAGATCTATCAACTCTGAGCCACTTGGTGAGTGTAAATGGATTCATTTCAGAATATCACCTGATTAATTAAAGGTTGAATATGGAACACGGACAGAACAGCGACATCACGTGTGTCTAGGTTGTAGTTGCAACGGCAGAATAACAACTCCAGCCGCTGGGATGCCAGGCTCACTGCCGATACGCATGTGACCAACAGTCTGCAGCATGTCCAACAAGTAACGCAGAGGAGTTTATAACTGACAGCTAACGTTAGCCATGTTAGCAAACAAGCTAGCTTACCGATCCAGGAGAAAAGTCGCCATTTCTGTGTTTTGACGCCGTGGAAAAAGTTTGTGGGTCCATTTAGTGAAGTCTTCAACTAAATATACTCCAAGATTTGCTCTTCTCGGGTCACTCCTCCTCAGAAACAGATAATATCTCCAGGGCTCTGAAGCAGCTGCTTCACTCGCCGTCTCCACTGTTTCCCCCTGTACCAGCCTAACTGTGCCCAAAATACTAATGCCACACAGAGATCGTATTTGGCAACCCCCAATGGTGGCGTGTATTGTCTTAGAGATGTAAGTATAATGCCATTATCGAACCCGTAAAAATTTATTTTGTTATTTTTAGGCTAAATATAATTTTTCTAGGAAATGATGTACTTTCATTCTGTACCCCCCCCCCCCCCCCCCAAACAACCTGTGGAGGTATTTTTTAAAAAAAAAAACAAGATATAGCTTTCAATAAAAATGTTCCATATTCAACCTTTAAGTCTGGCTTTTAAGTTCCTCAAAATGACAAAAGACAATCATTTTCACTAAGTGAGCTGCAGCAGCTCTGATGGCAGAAGGATGACAAGCAGATTCAAAAACAAAGTGCACACACCTTCAAGAGAATCAGTTACACTTTTTATTATCTTCAAATTGTATAAATGATATTTACAAGCTGTAGAATCTGCACAGTATGTTACCATAGGGCAGTGGTTCTCAAACTTTTTTTGCAGGGTCCCCCTTTCATTGGAAATAATGTCGAGCCCCACCACCGCTACCACATGTACCCAAACATTTACCATGAAATACATGAAAAAATGCACTGCATTTGAGGTGGGGGGCAATGCCTATTGAGTCATCATAATTTTTTCATTAGTACTTTAAAGAATATGCCCATTTTTTGTTAGAAGTACAAAAACTAGGCCTGGCTGGGCCCCCCCTAACAGAGCCCTGAGCCCCCCCTGGGGAGGCCCGCCCCCCAGTTTGAGAACCACTGCCATAGGGGCAGTACAGCCCCCCCACCCTCTGCTGGACTGTCCCTTTCTATGTTTTTTCCATTTTAGCTTTGTCTGACTCTCAGCTGAAATCTTCTGACGCCATCATTTCACAGAGGCAGCAAAGACACATTCCCATCCTCATCTTTCTGTCAGCTGCACTGAATATTTTTTTCTTTTATCAGTTTCTTCTGCTCTGTCTCTGCAGTGCCTTATTCCCATGGAGAAGGTGACTCTCACTGTGAGGCACACTGTCCTCTTCCATCCTCCCAGTGGCACAGTTTCTATTTGATGAGGATCAACAGAAAGATTGGACTGCAATACTGACAGATGACGTTTAAAAAAAGAAAATTAACCCAATGATATAATTACTACAGTATAAGGCTATTATTTTTAGAAACAACAATGAAAAGACCTAAGGGTGCATTCAGAAAGCATAGTCCGTGAGTCTCGGTCTGTTTGGGGACTCGGTTTGGCTGGCGGTGGTCTTCCGGACAGAGATCGTGTTCACGTTGCACTATTGCCAAACGAGCCAAACAGGGCAGGAATCTCAGGTGGCGCTGCTTTCGAATTCACCGTAGGCGAGGACAAGACGCACAAACAAGAAAGTTCTCACAACTTCTGTTTCCTCCACAAAGCGACATTTTTGTACAAGGAGCTGGATATGCTTTCATCAGATCAAACATCGATTTAAGCTTTTACTTTCTTGTAACTCCACGTCTGACCACGAGCCATCTTCATAAGTACCGCAGTCCCACACGTGTTTGTTGCCGTAGCTTTTACCCACGTTGTCCAACGTTTGACCTACAATGACAATGCAATATGTAGTCTACTTCCTGTCTTTGGTTCATTTGAATCGGACAGAGACCTGCGTTTGCAGGCGGACAGAGTCCGTTTGCGCATTCACAACTCCCCTAAACGAAGAGGACTTTCCGAGCAAACGGACTCTGATTTGAATCAAAAAAGCTTTGTGAATGTGCCCTAAGTTGTAGGGAGGTTAGAGAAGTTCTGTTAATGCCGTTTCACCTGTATCCCACTTTTTAAGTCTCTTCCATTACACCAAGATCTCTGTGACCTGCAGTTTCATGTAATATGTAGATGGACACAGAATTCTGGTTTTCACACGTCAGACGATGCGTGCAGGCGACAGCATGATTTGCTGTTCAGCCTGATCCCACGGATAGAAAATAGTCTTGTTAGGGTATGTGTTGCACCAAGTGGATCTGTCTTGTATCACCCAAGGACCTGGACACCGTCAACAACCTTCCCTGGAGTCAGCCAGTCTAATTAATCTTTGTTAAAACAATCTCTACTCAGGCAGGCGAGTCAGAGTCTCTTCAGAACTTTGCCGGACCAAAGTTCTCTCTCTGTTTTCTGTAAAGGCTCTACGGTTGCAACAGTTATTCATTTATTCCCGTTACCGGTACATGATTTTCCTTTTTGTCGAATAAATCTTTGTGATTTTCAACTCATCCAGATTATTGGTAATAATTCATTTTTCTGCGCCCACAGTTGAATTGCAGGGAAAGATGTAACCAATGTTAACATGAGTCTGTAAAGCCCCGTTTCCACCAGCGGGTCTGGGTCGGGTCGGGCCGGATCGGTCCACGTTTTTTTGCGTCTCCACAGATAAAAACTGGGACGGGTACCCTTATATCCGACCCGACCCGGCCTACTTTTTTGGCACCCTTCGGTAGGGGTACTGATCTAACCGATCCGGACCAAAGAGGAGGAGCTAACACAGAGCAATACATTGATCTGTTGAAAAATCCCACTTCCCGCGTGACCAAGCGTAAAAACAAAGCTGGGGTGACTTCTTTTCTGTTTCTGTCATGTGTGGCGCGGTGTTTTGGTTAAACAGCGTTGCACAGCGATGATGTCACGCGGTCACGTAGCAGCGCTGTCCAGCGCCTCCAGAGTAAGGGTACAGGTTGCTGTGGGGACGCAGCGTGAAATCAACACATCCGTACCAAAACCCACCCGATCCGGCCTGGCCCGACCTGACCCGACCCAGACCCGCGGGTGGAAACGGGGCATAAGAGGCAAACTACTCCCTGATCTATGAAGTAACTCAAAATGAATGGGTAAATGTTCCCCAACATATGTAATGTGCATAAATACTCCCTTCATCTGATACTGTAAAAAAATTTGAAAATAACAGTAAGAACTGAAAACCCTCCAACTTGCAATCTAAACAACTTCTAAAGACCAGAAGTTGCAGTTAGAAGCTGTGGATTTGAGGTTTGATTTAATCAATTCACATCAATTAGAAAATATTCACTGTCTTGATTAGCTATTTAGGCTCAATCCCATTTCACTTTTTACCCCTGAAATTTACCCCCTACAAATTGGGACACCCCTTCAACTGTCACACACGTCATCAGTGATCCCCGTTGCAGGAAATCGAGAAATCAAGCGGCCTACATCTGTGGCTTATCGGTACCAGACTAATGTTAACATAAGTCTGATTTGTGCATGATATTCCCGCTTGTGTTGTATCCCATGATGCCCTCCATGTAATGGAAGACCAGCAATGAGGTTGCTTAAGTTTTTATTGATCATCTATCACTGTAGATTATCAGGGCTGCCTACAGAGCAGCTGGTTTTCAGCCTGGTAGCGTTTGTGTTACTGAAACTTTGACATAGTACTAGCAATTTTTTATGTGCATTTTACAAAGAAAATGACTGTTAAACATTTAAACAGCATTAAACTAGACAATACAACAGTTGTCATAAATTTTAAACCCTCTAATTTGCAAATTTATCATACCCCTTCGTTGCATGTGCATCTGGAAACCCTTCATTTAAAGGGGAATATAGGCCTACCACTTACCCCTACCCCTCTGTCCAAACTAGGGATGGATTTCGTTTTGATTTTCTCGATACCGCTGTCAATATCGATACTCCTTATCAATACCGGTATTTAATGATACTCTTATTGATACTATAACATAATTTAAAGTATATAAAGACATTAAAAGATGTTAAAACATGTCAAACACTTGTTCAGATGGCATTGAGAGGTCTGGACATAAAGGTAGGTGAAGGACAGTTGTGAGAATAAGGGAAGTCTGTCTATCTTACTCCATCACTATGATTATGTGATGGTGTAATGATTATGCAACAGTTACAGAGACGTTCAAAAAGTATCAATAACAGTATCAGTAAAATCTTAATGGTACCCTGATATCGTTAAGATTAGAAACCAGTACCAAACGATACCGGTACTCTGAATAGATCCCTAGTCCTAGCAGGATTGAGACACTCCAACCCCAACATGTGAATGCACAAAACAGAGAAAAAGGGCAAAGGGGAAATTGAGACTGAACCCAAGACTCCCTGCAGTGAAATAATCTCTATTCAGCTGTATTTGCATCCAACTCTATTGCTGGAACAACATTTTAAAAAGGTAAGCTTTAGGTAAGTAAATGTTCTCCCACAACAGAAGGGATCAGTGTCAGCCCCTGAATATCCTCCAACAGTCTACTGCAGTGGAGGACATCATTATATAGCTCCACTTGCCAACGCTGCACTGATTCACTCTTATCGGCTTCTCTGTATCCATCCTTTCATTTGTGCCACACCCACTCACTTCCCTATTAGAAACAAACAGCAAACGGCTACACTTAAAGTACTTCAGCCTGATTTCTGCTCTGCATTGGGATTACAAAGTGGACTATGCTGACTCATGCTAATGTTTTTTTTTTTTTTTTTTTAAATCAAATCAGTGGTAATGACAGAGCTCAGCAGATCATCTTGACAGCAAACAAATATGCTTTCTTTGTAGCAATCTTTTCCCCAAGTATGTCATTATTTTCAAGAAAGGATAAAAACGCCAATTCTCTGTATGTTTACCCCCACTTTTCCTCCGCCCTCCGTTTTCCTCTCAGAAGGCTGCTGAACCGAGAACTGTTTGCTGCAAAGACTACCGTTTCTATTTGTGCCTGAAATATTCAAGTCATTAGTTTTGTGTGTGTGTGTGTGCGTGCGTGCGTGCGTGCGTGCGTGTGTGTGTGTGTGTGTGTGCGCGTGTGTCTGAAAGTATAAAAGCAAGTTAGATGGGCAACTCTGCAGAGAAACTGAGTAGGTATGAGCTCTATACAGGTTTTATTATGTCTGTGTGGGAGACATGAAACAGCAGCCAACCCAAGGGGATCCCCCCCCCCTCCTGCATTCTGACTCTGCTTATCTCCCCATGTGAAAACACATCCTACCATAATGCCAGACGCTCTTTGTGAAGTGTACACCTGCTCACACTTCGCTGTAATTTTTCCATCACATCTACTCAAGTTGAAAGCGGCTGGTGATACATTTATACAAAATCAGACAGCTGGCTAAAGATCCAGTCACCCTGCAAGGTCAAGACGCCATTCCCTTCCTCATCAGATGCAGTCGTCAAAAATTGCTTACTTGTAAAATCAGCCACACATCACAGGCCTACACACAGGCCAGGGATTAACTAAAGTAGGTCAACACCAAAAATAAATAAATAACTAACACTGTGCAGGACGATGCACAAACACACTCATTGTCCGTCCTGCTACCATTGTTATTATGAAAACAGGAAGACCGAGGCCTTTAGAAAAGCTCCATTTTAGCTCGTGTTAAACCTTCTGGTTTTTGCATTAGTCAAAAGTTGAGGAAGTAATTGCTGAATGCACAGGATCAGAGCTGATGGATCCAAAGAATGGCGCCATTGTGTCCAGCATAGTGCTGTTTTATGCATAAAGCGAAGCTCGGCACTGAAAAGTGGCCATGGATAATTTAAAAAGCAGCAATTCATGATCATGAATTGATCACCATGCATTCAAATTTCACTCCAGTTACTCCATTTACTCCTCCCCTTTGTCTTGCAACAAGGCAGAAAAGCATTGTGGTGCTGATAATGTGTTCTGCAGCAGTGGCTGCAAGCAGTGAGTAAGCTTTGTGCTTAAAAACAACTGGCATCAGGCAGGCGTTACACCTGAATGCAGCAAGCTCAGACTGGACAAATGTTTTAATTACAGGTCGACTGAAGGAGGGAACCTGATCAGACAAAAGGAAAAAAGAAAGGGAGAGGTTAGAGGTATAGAGAGCAATGAAGGTACAGCAGGGAGTAAAGATGTGAGAGAGGAAAGGAGGAAGTAGGAGAGAAAAGTAGGCAAAGGAATCAATAGTAGATCTGAATAAAGAAAGAGCCAGAGGCTGTGTGTGATCGAGATCACAAGGAGAAGAAGACTGATGTACAACAGCAAATTCAACAGAAAGATTAAACATTCCAGGATTTCTGCCAGTGAACCGTAAGCACTACATCCTGCTGGGCCCGAGCACCAGGGAGGTTGTTTATTTATTTCATAGGACTAGCGCAGTTTTTCATCCAGGGGTGCTTGTCTCCAAAAAATTATACAACTTACAAATGTTCCTTCAAACACCTCACATGGTATAAAGTACAAGGCCTGGTGGTTATTTTTAGTCGTATACAATGTCTTCTCGGTTAAAGTAACGTCTTCATATGGGCCAACATAATCCAGTTAGACCTTACTTTTATTACCTTTTCTCTTTAAAACATTGCTTCACCTGAACTGGTTTTACTCTGGTGTGATTGTTATTAGTGCTGGACGATATAGAAAAAAAGATTAGCAATAAAAAAAAAAAAAAGTCTGTATCAATCTATATCCATATTTATCATATATCATATTAACCCAACTGAGAAAACCCTAAACATATGGAACACACAACCCGTCCCTCACGTGTTTTAATGCAGGCAACACGCTCATGGTATGTTTTCATAGAAGAGTGCCATCAGCTAAAATCATGTGTTTCACTTCAGTTTCTAAAGGATTTCCTGAGTTTCTATTTAAAATGTTAGTGGGGAAAAAATGCAACATGGTTAGAATAAACAGGAGCCGTATGAGCATCATAAGCAGCCTTCATTTGAGGCAAATCTCAACTATAAATCACCCAGCAAAGCCAAATGTGCAGAGTGCTGAGCACAGAAGGATATAAACGTTAATGAAAATGTAACAGCCTTTTTCAGAATTAGCCCATAGCTTAATGTTCCATTTATGGAATTATGTCATAATGGATAAACTCCGAGCAGCTAAAAAACGCCAGTAGCCGTATGTGAAAACATGTAAGAAGAGTCTCTCATTCACAGCTAGGAGAAATTCTGAATATATAAAAAGCAATTCTGTAGGAGAAAGCTAGATCATTGCATTTTCTGTACTTCAAATGTATGACCACATCTTTATGCCTGTTATTTGGAATCAGTCTCTGAAGTATAAATTACATATGTATAAATCTACAGGGAAGATAAACATAGCTAAAAATTAGCTACTCATTTCAGACATTGAGTTTACACAAAAGGAGTTAAAATATTTCTTCTCTTTCATATGTGAACAGCAAAAGTCATTTTAGTTTTGTTTATTCTGGCAGGAAGCTGTGTGTGTAACTACAAATGCTTACCTGGTGTAAGATATTACCATGAAAAAGACTTAGAATGCTGTGAACTATAAAAGTAATAACCACAAAGTTATGGTAATAGATAGATACTGTAGTTCCCAGCAAAAGTCAAGTTTTAAAGAGAAATGGAAAATAAATACAGGAAGAGAGAATAAAGAACTAAAAAGAGGTAGCTGAGAAGGGTGGAGGTGGGACAGGAAATGGAAAGCAAGTATAAAAACAGTTCCTCTGTGGATTATGAATTATTAACCTATGGAGGGCCTGAAGTTCACTGTATTGTAGGGGAAGATGCACCAACTATGACAAACAAAAGTGATCAAACCACTGAGCCAATAAAAGGCAGTCTGAGCTTGCACAGCAAAGATCTAGTTATTCAAGTTTGGTGCTTGTCCAGTTGTTGGAAAACCAGAATAACTGTCTTAATAAACTGTATTTTATTCAGACTTGATAACATATTTATTTCTCAATAGCATTTATAAAATAATAAATAAAAATTCAACAACTCTTATTTTCTGTCTCAGTTAAAGAAAAAGTTGGGAGCAGCTTTGAAAACCCACATGAAAGAATAATAAAGAGAAACAGCCCTAAATGTTCACAGCTGTTAATCACCATTCATCTAATATATGAGCGTTCCATGTGATTCCTGTAGTTTTATTAGTTCTAAGTGCAGTTCTTTTAAGTTTCTTCTAAGTTGTCCACTCATGCATGACATACAAGTGACAAAATTATGAACAAATTCAGCCGTTGGTCTGAATTTACACCGTACAGGCTGCAGTTCTCCCGCTGACCACAAAGCCCATTTGTTGATACATACCACAGCCATGCATTTCACCTCACACAACCCCGAGAAACACATTTACAGTACTGCCTCACACGGACACGTGCACACACGCACACACATCCCGACAAAAACTCCCTCTGTTTCCTGCCCCTCGTGTTGCTCACCGCTCTATTCCCCGTCTGAGGGGGAGTTTTCAAGCAGTGTGACAGATTGCTCTGCAGTTGCTGCTGCATGTGTGAGAGCAGCAGCCTCCAATCAAGTCTTGCAGATTTCTGCAACCGTGGCGTTGTAGACACTCGTAACAAGTGCGGAGCCAACTGTGATCACAAGGTCTGTCTCCGCGCTCCGCGGCTCACTTATCTGTGACAGGCAGAGTTCAGGAAGTTCTGCTCGCTGGGAATTCAGAGCTGATGATTATGATTGCACATGTGGGTGGAGGGGGAAAATCTGATGGGTGTCTTTTTGCTGCACAAGTGAACACATGTCTCTTAACAGACACTGTGACTTTTGTTGTGACAATACAACACTAAGCTTTCTCACCACACCCTTGCAAGCATGGACTTGAAAAAGACCTCAATTTTAGAAGGAAAAATGGAAGCAAAGTGTATGGAAAGATCAACAGCCACAATGACAAACGTTCAAGGGAAATATACGACTTCTGAACAGAGTTTTGCTCCATTTCCAACGGTCCACGACGGCCCTGTGGTTTAAAGCCTCCTTTCACCTCTCTGTGACCCATCTGAGAAGAGGGGAAGGGGTCATTTGAGGGCAGCTGCCTGGGAACTAACTGGCAATGTTATTTTGTGAACAATGCCTTGAAGGTTTGGCAAGTTTCCTGAAGTGGACTTGCAGCTGACCTATTTTGGGGGCAAATTGACTTCCTGTATGATCCTAATCAGGCCCTGTTTTGTGCAAACTTCAACAAGAGGTAGGGAAGTAATATTAACTACCCACTAATGCTGCAGCCAGATATTGTTGAAAACCAATCATCTTTGACTTAATTAGAAACAGCTTACAGAGCAGCAGTTATATTCAGTCAGATGCATCAATATAGCATAATTATAAAAGACAGCCTTGTAATGCTTAAAGTTTGAGCGTCATGTATGACTAAATTTCACATGTTTACATTTTGGGAAGGAGAGGAACAGAAAGAAGGAAAGGTAGTTGTGACACTAGGAAGGCAGCTTTACATGTGTTTGAAATCTACATTGTTTTTCCTTAAAATAATCTGGGGTGTTAACTGTTACAGTGAGCTTACTGAAATGCATGTGCAAGTGCACTCCATCTGGCAATCTGATGGACAAGTCTGGGTTTGGTGGTTGGCAGGACAATAGTACTTATCTGACTGCATTGTGCCAAGTGAAAAGTTTGTTGGAGGGGGGATTATGGTGTGGGGCTGTTTTTCAGGAGCTGGGCTTGGCCCCTTAAGCCCATTTCCACCCACGGGTCTGGGTCGGGTCAGGTCGGGCCAAGTCAGGTGGGTTTTGGTACGGATATGTTGATTTCACGTTGCGTCCCCATAGCAAACTGTACCCTTACCCTGGAGGCGGAGTATTAACCAGATAGCACTACTACGTGATCGTGTGACATCATTGCTGTGCAACGACTTAACCAAGGCACCACACCGCACGTGACAGAAACAAAGGAGTCACCCCTGCTTTGTTTTTTACGGCGGGTCACGCAGGAAGTGACAGATTTTTCAGCAAATCAACAGATTGCCGTGTATTAGCTCCACCTCTTTGGTCCGGATCGGTTAGATCAGTACCACTACCGAAGGGTACCAAAAAAGTAGGCCGGGGTCGGGTCGGATGTAAGGGTACCCATCCCAGGTTTTATCTGTGGAGACGCAAAAAAACGTGGACCGTTCCGGACTGACCTGACCCAGACCCACTGGTGGAAATGGGGCTATAGTTCCAGTGAAAGGAACTCTGAATGCTTCAGCATATCAAGACATTTTGGACAATTCAATGCTCCCAACTTTGTGGGAACAGCTTGGAGCTGGCCCTTTTCTCTTCCAACATGACTGTGCACCAGTGCGCAAAGCACATTCCATAAAGACATGGATGCACGTCTTTATGGGTTCAGTCCATAGGGCTCATAGTGAACCCTATGGATTAGGAATGGGATATCACTGAAGCTCATATGTGAGTCAAGGCAAGTGAACAAATACTTTTGGCATTATAGTGTAAATGATAAACAATTTTCTGTTGAGGCTGACTCTCTTGTCCATCAATGCAAAAATCTTTCAGAGGGACAGTGCCCGATACCATCTCAAAGTCATCTCAAGGTCGGGTTAGCTTATGTTTACAGCCACTGCTGAGTGGTTAATTGAAATGTTCATGTCAATTTTTCATGTGTTCACATGAAATTTTGGAGACAACATTGTGTGTGCCAGAAGGTTTCATACACAACTGCGCTTTTATCACTCAAGTTAATGGACCCAATTGAAAACGAGATGCTGCATCTCAAGGGGCTATACATTTAATAAATTCAAATTTTCAAGTGAAAATCTCATATTTAGCCAACACTGACATTTAGATGATGGGAAGCTGCATCATAAATGGATTGGATCGAGATTTACACATCCCATCAACAAAAAACAGCAGCCAGCAGGCCACCCTCTTTCGACTTACAGTACCTCGCCCCCTCATTATTACATGGTTTTCATTAGAGTTGTTCCAACACAAATACCAGTATCAGAAATATCTCAGATACTGCCAAAAATTCCTGTATTAGTCGGTACTGGAGTTCAGGGACTGATCTGATACCACATCATTTGTTAAAATAGGAATTTATTTACAGATTAGCTCTGACACAGTTCTTCAACGCTCTAACAGTTGCACTGTGCTGCCATCTGAAGCCTGATGTTTAAGAAGAACCAATGTACCCACAGCACAAGTATCTGTATCGGGAGGAAAACAATGGTATCAGAGCATCTCTATCATGTCATGTGCCATTCTGTCCAACTAAATTCATGTACCTATTCTATTAAATTGGATGGGAAAACCTGTCACATTGCTGAATTTCAGAACATCAAGCGGCATAATATGAATTTTACAAATCGGACGCACATGGAAGTGGAAACCAGGCTTTATGCTTTGTTTTAAAGCAAGGAGGTCTGGTAAAAGGTGTGATATTCAAAGACTGAATTAGTAAGTACTTTAAAAACCATAGCTTTAACGTCACTTCAGGTCAATAGTTCCCACAAAAAACTGAAAACAGTTGGCAGAGAATGGACAGCATTTGGCAACATATGCCACTGTGAATAGAATAGAATAGAATAGAATAGAATAGAATAGAATAGAATAGAATAAAAAACTAAAATTGCAGCAGTTCAAATCTGCCTCTGTGGATTGGTCACTTTGTTAAGAATCCCAATGGCATTTGGAATAAAGGGCATTCTGAAAGCATCTTTAAGCAGAGGAACTCTGACTAATTGTATAATTACAAGATTTGTAAAGGTTCTGTCAGTGGTGCTCAAATGGATGAATTGGTTGACCTTTAACTTACACCCCAGTTAGGAATAGCTAATAAAACAAAACATTACATGGTGTAATTGGTTATCATGAGGTCTTAAATATGATTCCTGCAGTGTTGCCATAGAAACCTTACTATCTAAGGAGCGGTTTTACCGTTTTGGCAGATTTCGATTTAACTGGTTTTACGTAATTTAATTTTTTCTGATTTGTTCAAGCACAGTCTGCATGGAATGATGGATGGGACCACTTTGAGTGATGATCTGTAAAATTGAAAAAGTAATAGCGCTGTTGTCCTTGACCTGAAAATTGAATATAGTAAATAAGCAAAAAGGCATAAATGAGTCAGAGAGAGCAGGAAAAAGCTGTGTATGTAAACACAAAAACGGAATAATCAAAATGCTGAAGCAGTATACTGCAGTCAGACCAGACTTCAACATTTAGACAAGAGAAATGATTATTCTCTTAACTGACAGAAGTCATCATTAGTTGTGTCTACTCACTGCTGAAGTCCATCGTACAGATCAGGACCAGTCCAGCCTCAGCCTGAGAGAATAGCATGACAGCAATAACAGCTCTGAGGGAGAGCTGGATACACATACCGAGTAATGCAGTTTTTGGGGTTTTCTGCTGCCTGCTCTGAGACTGCAGCCTGCAAAGTGCCTCAATTAGAGAATGAGTGAGGCTTTCTCTATCACCGGCTCTCTGGCATTTTCCGTGCTAAAGGTTTGGGGTTTCTCACATTACATAAAAAGTGTCTTCTCTCAGAGTTTTAAAGAATCTGTCAAGCGTTTCTTGGTGCCTACTGTAAGTCCTATAAGCTGCAGAATTATGAGATAACTGTGCATTTTGTGCCTGGTAGGTAGTTTGCAATGGTTTTAGTTCAGCTGGTGCTGATTTAAACAGTGTTAATGACAGTCCAGAGGTGAATTACAGCAGTAAAGTCGCTCATAAAACTAAACTCAAGGCTTGGAAGATGCTGCAATGCCCTAAAGAGTAAAACAAAGTTGCAGAGTTAGCTTCAAATTTTGTAATCATTTCCTTTTATACATGAGCCACTGTTAATGTAAAAATATTTCTCAACACGCAGATACATACTGTAATTACTAAACTTAAACATTTACTGAAGACTAAGTTTGTTTCTTTAGTGCCCTGCAGTGCACTTCTCTGCACTGCCTACATTACCAGCCAGTGCCTGATTATGCCATGGCATGACTATAAATAACTGAGAAGATGTTTTTGAAGGATCCTTTAATAGAAAGTACATACAGGGTGAATGTTAAGATTGTTCAGAGGCCAAACAAGTACACCAACAAACACTCTGCTGCTGAATTTCGACATTCAGCTCATGCCTCCCTGTCAGTGGTGTCCACCTCGGCTGTTTGGCAAGCTCAGCAGACCTACTGGCATCTCAAGTGCTCTTATCACGGCCAACCGTCTTCTCTTTCTCCACTGAAAGCCCCACCAACATTTCCAGCACAAACTGGAAAGGTCAGAAATGTGGAGGAAAGAGAAATCCGGGAGAAAGGGAAAAAAAAGAATGAAACAGGAAAATGTCAAGCACCCTCAGTGACTTGTCTGCAGGACGTGTGTTAGAGAGAGGTAGGGGGCACGCCAACATGCCCAACCCCCTGAGAGCTTGGTAAATAACCCAAGGCTGTTTGCTGTGCTCCCTCCCCTGCTAGCTCTCATGCTAATCTTGACATCGCCCGCACACACACACATAAAGACACCTGTTGTCACCCATTTTAAATCTTCCCTGACATCTCCTTGTCATTCTCTTTCTCTCCTCCCATTCATCCCACCATCTTTCCTCCAAGTCTTAGTTTCTGTTAGAGGCTTTTAAAAAAGAACTGTTTTTTCAACGAATGCAACAATACATGTATTTGTATCACACTGTTCTACGCAGATCTGTACCAAACTAAGTACTGTCTTCTGACAATGAGCTCTGTGTTGGAAGCTCTGGATCTGTGTTCAACTACTCCACCTAGGCTGCATTATCAAGTGCAGATTCACTGAACGCCTCTCACTTGCATTCACTTAAGCTAGCAAGACTTTGTGGACAAAAGTGCAACGGTATTTCGGAGGTGCCTCAAAATGCTTTACCACATCAGTTGGAACACAACGAATATCATTATATATCTATACCAACATTAAAAAGGCATGAAAATGTATGTTTCGTACCTAAAAAACATCGAACCTTGACACTTAAGGTAGAATCCAGAGTTTTCCTCCTGAAAATAAACGCTAGACTTTTGCAAGTCAAATCTGTCTCAATCCACACCTTTGGGCCTCCACTCTTATGTGTCTATAGCCCAGTTTCCACCAGCAGGTCTGGGTCGGGTCGGGCTGGATCGGTCCACGTTTTTTTGCATCTCCACAAATAAAAACTGGGATGGGTACCCTTATATCTGACCCGGCCTACTTTTTTGATAGCCTTCGGTAGGGGTACTGATCTAACCGGTCCGGACCAAAGAGGTGGAGCCAACACAAAGCAATCCATTGATTCGTTGAAAAATCTGTCACTTCCTGGGTGACCAGGCTTAAAGACAAAGCAGGGGGTCACTCCTTTGTTTTTGTCACGTGTGGTGTGGTGCTTTGGTTAAAAGGTGTTGCACGGCGATGATGTCACGCGATCACGTAGCAGCGCTATCTGGTTAATACTCCGCCTCCAAGATAAGGGTACAGTTTGCTGTGGGGATGCAACGTGAAAATCAACACATCCGTACCAAAACCCATCCGATCCGGCCTGGTCTGACCCAGACCCGCAGGTGGAAAAGGGGCTGATGACTTGGTTTGTAACTCCCTCTCCCCCTGACTGTATTTTCCCTTTGTTTTGGTGTATTTGGGACCTTTCTGGGCTGAGAAACAAATCTGAAAAACATAAGGTATTTGTCTCCAGCCATCTAAAGTCATAGTGCTCTGTGAGGAAATATTCATCGATTGGAGTAGACTCACTCGAATTCTCAGAGAAAAAAGAGCCAGACGCAGCGAATAAAAGGAAGTAGGCCTACTCTGTGGTGAAAAGAGCTTTAGGGTTAATATTGGTTTGGCTTTCACCCGCTTCTGAGCTTTGAAGGAGAGGCTTGGGGCTGAAGAGTGATGTGGCCATTAGGCCGAGGGGAGGGGCTCTCAGTTCTAATAGTGTTTACAAACAGATTCTACCCTTAAGCATCAAATCGAACCATGAAATTTTTTTGTACCGTTGCAACTTTTAACCTACCTTGTCATCTTGGTCCCACTGAAAGGTTTACAGGTATTTTTAAGCTCCCACTGCTGCACTGTTTCACTTTGGTTTCTGCATAAATTTACCATCACCTTCTCTCTTATAAACCTGTCATCTTCTTGGCAACTGGTTGGTGGTGTTGGAACAGAGAAGTGCATCCGCAGCTAAAAACAAATATTAAATCACCCAACGGAAGCACAAAGTGTAACACTTGGACAGAAAAGTCCAACTAAATGAATTATCCAATGAACAATATTTTAATAAAAGAAAAACCATCTAAAATTATGATCTGATGAAATGGAAAATCTGTCTTGTAATGAAACAAAGTCCCAAATAAGGTGCCATGTGTGTGTGCAGCCAATCTAAATACATTTTTTTAACTATTCATCTGGGATAATCATCCTTTGGTCAAGCCACAATATGAAAAACTGCAAATTGTTCTATCGTTAATTAAATGTGATCATTTATTGTGTTCAAAGTACACAGCCAGCCATGTAGCCTCCGGATTCCTGGTATGAGTTTGCACTCTGCGCTATAAAAAGAGCCACAACACACTGAAATAACTTTGCTGTGCCGTTCATTAGTCTGATCTTACAGCAGCATTGGTGTGCACAAGAGGTAGAATGAATTTGGAAAGACTGCAATTCAACCTAACCGCAAATATCACAGACACAACTAGTTTACTCATGAATTTAAAAAAAGAAGAAAAACAGAGCTGTTAAAAATGACAATGAATTTAAAACCTTTAAACATGAAAAAAGTCTGAACAAAACCAACTCTGCTGGTGCAAGCTTTGATCTTGCAACGTGTACAATGGATATACACAAGTGATGCACCCTCACCAAATCCACTAACAAAAACAACCTCACTCAGGGATAAACCTTTCTGAAATATCAGCTTATGAAACCAGATACTTGGATAACGAAATGCAGCTTTGCCACTTGTAAGTGGCAACAACACAGCTGCAGCAGCACAGTAAGATTCTTCATTCGTGGTTAGTCTTTCAAACACGACGACTTAACCCATGCTAAAACTCTAAAAGTGATTTGACAAATTTTAAAAAGTTGGGAACTGATATTTTTACTTATATTATTTTGAATCGTTTGATTTCATTTGAGATGGTTTTGATGTGGAAAAATTTACTCTTCTGTTGCTCTCTTAAGAGTAGCCACTAGCTTCGCTCTTCCATCAACAGAGAATGCTTTGACAGCCGTCTCTTGCACACTAGCGACTTATGAGTATGTCTGTAAACCCCACCACTTATCTTTTATTAACAACAGGTCAGGACCAACTCAATTATGAGCAGATGTGACCAACAGCTGGAACATCTCAACAAAACAAACCATCCAGATGCAGCTTCAGTGTTAAATGACTCAAATGCAGTAAATATGTGCACTTCATTTCTTATAAGAGCCACCAGGTCTATAAACCTCTTGGAAAATTTAGAAGTAATGCCTGCTACTTTTCTTTGGGTTCTCTGAGATAAATATGGGCCATCTCTTGGGGATTTTTCTTGCCCAAAATCAAAAAATTTGCAAATGAGCACCTGTTCCATCAGGCCACACAAGCTGCCTTTGGGGGAACATGAGAAATGAGTGACGGGCTTCTGACAGCTCATTATGCAATAACAAACCTGCTAATGACTTTGGTTGTGTCCCAGTGTGACTCTGAGATGGCACCTAATCCCAGCTGCTGGTTGGTACAAGATGACTTTGAAGTCAAGTACAAAAGTCATGTCTTAAAACACATGAAAGTAAAGTAATGAAGATATTGAAATGACAAAATAATTTCCATTATCTGATTTCCTGATAATTTAGCTACACCCCTCCACTGATAAACCACCTTTAAAGGTGGCGTGTGTAACAAAATCAACGGTCAGTGGCAGAAAAATGTTCATTTTCTCACAATGAGTCATTTATATCTACTTGCTGGGGGCGCGCATACATGGAGGTTGCCATCTTTATGCCACAAATTTCACTACGGTGTCCCTGAATGGGCAAAAAAATGTGTGTGAAGTAAGAACCC